>CANJKZ010000474.1:600000-900000 GCA_947471745.1 Closterium sp. Naga37s-1 | reverse complement strand
TCTGTCCCGGGTGATCCGCAAGCCAAGATAGCTTGTCAGCTCACCCAGGTCTGTGCACGTGTGTCTCTTCTGCAGCTCCGCCTTCACGTGGGCGAGAGCCTCAGTGTCAGCAGTGGCAAAGACCAAGTCGTCGACGTACACGAGGATGTAGAACGGCGGCAGTGAAGTGTCGGTGCGCAGAAACAGCGACGGGTCGGCAGTAGAAGACGAGAACCCAAGAGCCGCAAGTGTAGTCCTCAGTGTGTCGTGCCACTCACGTGGAGCCTGGCGGAGACCGTAGACCGGCCGCCGGAGGCTCCACTGGGTACCAGGAGGAAACGACCCAGTGAAGCCAGGAGGGCGGCGCAGCCAGATCTCCTCGTGCAGGCTGCCCTGCACGAAAGCTGTGCTGAAGTCAAGAGAGTGAAGCTCATAGTCACGCTGAGCGGCAACGTGCAGCAACACCCGAAGAGTGGTCATCTTCGGGGTGGGGGAGAAGGTCTGAAAGAAGTCTACTCCCTCTCGCTGACTGAAGCCTCGAGCGACGTACCGAGCCTTGAAGACAGGCGGAGAACCTGGCGGCCGCTTCACCCTGAAAATCCACATGCCACTGACGATGTTCGCCCCAGGATGGGGAACCTCGTCGACGTAAGTGCCAGTGGACTTCCAGGATGCCATCTCTGCATCCATGGCTGTCTGCCACTGAGAGGAGTACTCACCCGCGATCGCGTCAGCGTAAGAGCGCGGGGTCGGGATGTCTGGAGCATCCGGGTCTCCCTCAGGGGCAATCAGCATGGACACGAGATGAGGTACAGCGGCGGCAAAGCACTCAAACTCCTCCTGCCTGTCCTCAAGGACGTCCGTGCCAAGAGCACACTCACCCCCGACGGACGGAGGACAGACAGACTCAGACTCAGCAACAAGACTGGCAGCGTAGTCTAATCTACAGTGAGCAGCAAAGTCGACAAGCTCAGTAACTAAGGCAGACGCAGCAGCTGACTCAAAGGAAGGGTCGGTGACAACTGTGGACAGGAGACGCGTGACAGTAGGACTAGCAGCACGAAGAGAGTCAGACTCCGGGTCAGCAAGGGCAGGAAGGGAGGACGCAGGAGGAGAAGGTAGAGGGACGCGCCGTGGAGCAGTGGAAAGACGAAGCAGCATCGGGTGAGTGCCGGGGACAGCAGGAGGACGCTGACGCGGGACACGACGACCAGGGCGAGTAGCACGAACAGGCGACGCAGAACGAGACTCAGGCGACACAGGACGAGACTCAGGCTGACGACGCTCCGTAAGACCTCCTGTCGGACCAGTGTAGGGAGAAGGACCAGGAAGCGGCGAGGCGGGCTGTAACTGTGACTGCAACTGGACAGGCGAACGACACTCTAGGGAGGGAGCAGGACAAGGAGGAGGCGGCTGACCAAGAACCTGCTGAAGGAGCGGAACGAAGTACGGCCGCGGCCGTGACGTGCCCCCAGAACCAACAGAGACAGCACCAGAACCCCCAGCAGCAGCTCCAACTCCCGCAGCACCAGTAGCACCTCCAGGAGTGTCAACTCCAGTACCTCCAGTAGTACCAGCTCCAGCAGCACCACCAGTCCCAGGACCAGGAGCACCACTAGGAGCTCCAGCAGCTCCAGTACCCCCAGCAGCACCAGTAGCACCTCCAGCAGCTCCAGTACCTCCAACAGCACCAGCAGCACCTCCAGTAGCTCCAGCAGCACCTCCAGCAGCTCCAGTACCTCCAGCCGCACCAGCAGCACCTCCAGTAGCTCCAGTACCTCCAGCAGCACCAGCAGCACCTCCAGTAGCTCCAGTAGCACCAGCAGCACCTCCAGTAGCTCCAGCAGGGGGTAACTCAAAACGAGGAGCTCCACTCCGGAGGCTGCAGCACCGAGCGTACCACTCACGTAGTCGCTGTGAAGAGGGAGCACCAGAAGGGTCACCACCCCCAGGCTCAGGACCCCGAGGCTCAGCACCCCCAGTCTCAGTACCCCCTGGCTCAGCACCCCCAGTCACAGTACCCTCAGTCTCAGGACCCAAAGGCACAGCACCCCCAGTCGCAGCACCCCCAGGCTCAGCACCCCCAGTCGCAGCACCCCCAGGCTCAGCACCCCCAGTCGCAGCACCCCCAAGCTCAGCACCCCCAGTCTCAGTGCCCCCAGGCTCAGTACCCCGCTCAGGACCAGAGTCAACAGCTACCTCGACAGGCTCGACGGGGTCTACCTGGGAAACACCTGAGGGAGCCGGACCCTGGGGAGGGAGGGGGTCTACCGGAGGGGCACCTGGGGTGAGGAAGAGAGGCGAGGGAGGGAGCGGAGCAGTGCGGTAGGGGAACAGACGGTAGAAGGGTACCGACTCGTCAAAGGTGACGTCCTGAGAGGGGAAGACACGGCGCGAGGTGGGGTGGTAAAACTGCCAACCAGGCACGTCGGGGACAAAGCCAAGGAAGACACAAGGCACAGCGCGGGCGGAGAGCTTGTCCGCAGTGGTATCGCGGACAAAGGCACGAGCACCCCAGACCCGGAAATGTGACGCATCGCCAACCTGCCCCGTCCACAGCAGTGTGGGCGAGGTCTCCGGAGCGGAGACACGGGGCCAGAGGTTGAGCTGATGCGCAGCGTACTGGACTGCAAACGGCCAAAGAAAATGGGGGGCAGCCGCATGGATCAAGGAGGTACGAGCGATCTCCATGACCAAGCCAATGCGGCGCTCAGCAACCCCATTCTGCTGAGGAGAGGCCGGAAGCGTGAAAGTCTGGCGGATGCCGTGCTCCGCACAGTAGGCTGCCAAGAGGTCAGAGGAAAACTCACCACCTCGGTCAGAGTGCAGACGAAGGACGGGAAAGTCCGACTGGAACCGGTCGCGGAGCTGGAGACGAGCAGCACGGATCCAAGGGATCAAAACATCAGGGACTTCACCCTTGGTGCGCAAGGGGAAGACCGTGGTGTAGCGCGTGTAGTCGTCGACAACCAGCAGGAAGTACCGCTCGTGGCCCTGTCCACGGACGCGGGCTGGGCCCCACACGTCCAGGTGGAGAGTCTGCAGAGGAGCCTCTGTGGGAGGGAACGAGGAGGAGTGAGGAGCGGCGCGCTGCCGCCCCTCGACGCAGGGAAGACAGGGAGGAGCAGGCGAGGGCGGGAGGGGAGGGAGAACCCTGGGAAGACCAGAGACAAGGTACCGGGAGTGCATGCCACGAAGGCGCTGCACTGACGGGTGACCAAGACGGTGGTGCCAGAGAACTGTCTGGTGCGACAGGGAGCGACACGAGCAGGGGGCCGACAGCTGACCTGACGCAGACGCAGACGCAGCTACCTAAGGGGACTCAGTGGTCAGTGTGTACAGGTCCGACCCCGGCTGCCGAGTGAAGGTAGCAAGGTGGCGACCTGTCCTAGCACACGTACAGTGGGTCACACGCTCATAGGCAGGGGTGAACTGGTGAACACCCCCATCCTGAAGAGCAGAGCCCGCCACCAAGTTCGTAGAGAACGAGGGGAGGTAAAGACCCGACAGGATGCCGGACGGGACCGCAGGACAAGGGAGGACAGTGGAGGAGGTCGCAATGACCGGGCCCCCAGAGGGGTCAGCGAGAGAGACAGCAACTGGCCGAGCTAGCTGCTCAAGGGCAGTGCGGTCACGGAAGAAGCAGCGGGAAGCACCCGAGTCGAGTGTGAAGGTGTGTAGTGCCTCAGTAGACGCAGTACCAGCAAGCGCAGACGCACTAGCACCTGGGGGAGCAGACGCACTAGCACCAAGAGCAGCAGCCTCACCAGGACCTAGGGCAGCAGACGCACGCGTACCAAGAGCAGCAGCCTCACCAGAACCTAGGGCAGCAGAAGCACTAGCACCTGGAGCAGCTGTCTCACTGGTCCCAATGCCAGGGTCTGGCGGTACACTCAGGTAACAGTCACCCTCAACACTAATAGTCAATGCATACATGGCACCAAGGATAGCATCAAAGTCAAGAGCAAAGATATCAATGTTCTTCCTAAGCAGATCAGCCCAGCGGGGCAGCTCAGTGGCGTCAGGAAACTGCTCACGCCAGGCGTCGTCGAGACGAAAGAAGCAGCGCTGCGCCAAGTGGAACCTCCCACAGGTCTGGCCAGTGCGGTCACCTGTGCGGATGACGTACGGGCATGTACCTCCCCCCCCAGACCCCCCACGCTGAGAGTACCACTCACGGAGTTGCTGGGGCGAGGGAGTCTGCTGCTGCTGCCTCTGGCCACCGCCGAACCCCCCACGCTGCACCGCTCCACCACGTCCGCCTCCCGCTCCACCGCCGCCACCACTGCCTCCACCGCCCCCACCACCCCCACCACCGCCACTGCCACCACCCCTTGTGCCGCCACTGACCCCCCCACCACCCGCGCCACTCCCACCCCCGCCACCACCCCCGCCCCCCAAACCCCCTCCACTGCCGCTGCCCCCTCCTCCACCTCCACCACCCCTGCCCCCCTTGCCCCTGCCGCCCTTGCGTCTCCCACTAGGAGCAGACGCGGCCCCGACCCCCTCAGCTTCGAGGTAGCCGACAGCAGCAGCAGATGCAATGGAGGGGAGGAGGGGGGAGGGGGAGCACCCCTCAAAGAAGGGGGTGCGGGGGTCACCACGAGAGGCACCTACAGCTACAATGCTCTTCTCAGCTGCTAGGAGTTCCTTCTCGAGGAGGTCGACAGTGAGGTCAGTGGGGGAGAGGGCGAGGAACTGGTCCCTGACAGTGCGAAGGGAGTCAGGGAGGCGGGTGACAAGGTGGTACAGTGTGAGGTACATCGGGGGGGGGGTCTTGGCGAGGAAATCGGGGGGGAGCGCGGCACGGTAGCGGAGGTCACTGGTACGGAGGTGGGTGATGAGGTCAGCTACAGTGGCAAACGCGGACAGGTCGGGGAAGAGATAGGGCAGTGAGAGACGGCCTATAGCAGCAGTGGCAGGGGAGGAGTAGCGTGCGACTACTGCGTCGTACAGCTCCTTAGCGGTCTTATGCTGGCCGAAGTGCTCGCGCTCATCTAACGGCAGGTGGCTGCGAACGGCTAGGCGAGCATGGGCGTCACGAGTCTGCCACTGTGAGCGAGCAGTACTGTCAGCAGTAGCAGCAGGTGCGGGAGCAGCGCCGGACGTGTGGTCATAGAGGGAAACATCATCCTTGGCAGTGATCTGGAGGTACAGGTGAAGGTCATCGAGCCAGACATCGAACTTAATCGGACGGCCCTCAGCGTCAAAGGTGAGAACAGTAGGAGTGGCCATAGTGATAGTAGCAGTAGTGACAGTAGCAGAAGTAGCAGTAGCAGTAGTAGCAGTAGCAGTAGCAGGAACAGGAGCAGTAGTTGCTGCAGGTGGGGCGGCGCGGCTCGGGCAGGGCGGCGCGACTCGGGCGGCGCGGCTCGGGCAGGGCGGCGCGGCGCGGCTCGGACTAGACGACACGGCACGGCGCGACGGTGGGCCTGTGCGCGGGCGGCTGTAGTGGGCGGTCCGTGACTGTGCGTGGGCTGCAGACGCGCGCGGGCGGCGGCTTACGAGGGCGACGCAGCCTACGGGCGGGGCTGCGGGCCGTTAGCGGGCTACGCGCGGCCAGAAGAACCGGTCGACCGGCGGCTAGCGGGCTGCTCGTGGCGGCGTGGGCGGCTAACGGTCGGCGCGCGCGCAGAAACGGCCGCGCGCGGGCTGCTAGCGGGCGACGCGCGCTAAAAAAAAAAAAAAAAAAAAGGGCCGCGCGCGGCACTAGCGAGCTGTGCACGGGCAGCAGGAGAAGGAGAGGCGCACGAGGGCGCACTAGGAGAGCGGCGCTCGAGGGCGCTAAGTTGATAAGGCGCTCGAGGGCGCTTCTAACGGTGGGCCCTTAGGTAAGTCCTAGGTCTAGAACCTAAGCTCTTAATACCATGTCAGAATCAAGAAGTGATTGAACTATGAAAGATGGGAGTACAAGTATGAAACCCTAGAGTTGTGTACCCCCTAAAGGCTAACCCACTATAGCCTACACAGCAATAACATGTAGATAATGTTTGACAGCCAACACTACAAGTCGACGATCTACCAACGGTGCATCTGTGCGGCTTGCCAACCCTGCAGCAGAGCAGCTAGCCAGCGTTGCAACCGCATATAACTATAGCGCACTGTGCACCCACTTCGCAGGTGCTTGTAGGCGGTCGAGCACGTTGTGCCTCGTCCCACCTGTTGGGGAGATGCCGAGTCGGCCACGTGCCGGCAATCGCGCAAGATGCTACACATTGTAGTTGGGATACAAGCCGCACGTCGACTTCGCCAATGCCTTCAAATCGAAACTTGCACGCTCGCCGCGTTTCGCAGTTGAACAACTTCGGTCGATCAGTTCGACGCTGCTCCGTCGAACAGCATTCGCCAAGACGAGCCTACCAAACAGAACTTGTCCATCGATCTCGTTGAGGGGCTCCTCTACCAACCTCGTTGCGGAGCTCCTTGACCATTGTCGATGACCGGATCCCGTTGAGCAGAACTCCTCCTCGACCAAAACTCCAATCGACCTCTTCGACGCAGCTCCGTCGCACAGCACTTCGACGAGCTCATGAACCACCCAGGTAGAATTCGGCCGCCGGTCTCCTTCGCCGGCGGCTTCGCAAATGTCTCGCGTAGGTCGACCAACTTCGTCAACCTGCTCGCCCAAGTTGGCGTCGACTTCTGCGGGCAGACACATGCACCTCCCGCGCACCCAACTACGTAGATGGCTTCGCCCAAGCGAGGGCGGGGCTAGTACCCGTCAACACGGGCAACGCAGATGTCTGACATCAACGACTCAGACATCCTTCATAGGAGGCCCTGAACAACTCTATCGGGGCCGGAGTCTTTGCGAATGGCGCCCTGTTGCTTTCCAACAGATCGGAGCTCCAACCACGGGCACAACCGCATGTCTCCATTGTCTGTCCATGAGCAGCCCTAACTCACTCCCCTTTCTCCGAGCTCGTTCCGGGAGTTGAGAAGGTCTACAACGTCCTCCTAGTCCTAACAGCTAACAACGTTAACGATGAATATTACACGAAGGCGTTCATTGGCGCTGAGATCTGCTTCGCCTAAATGGCAAACCTCGATTGCCACAGCAAATCATGTGATTTCTTCTGCCTCGGGCCCACGATGACATAGCGTCAGTCGTAACGAAATACAAAAAGCTTCCAAACTGATGGAGCACTGGAAAATCACTCATCGCGATTCCTATTTGGCAGAAGACATACCTGACAGGCAGCTTAACGACCACCCACCTTACATCCCCGTTACGGACACCTTCAACCAACCGACTGTTATTCCCATGTCCCAGCACTACCTTAAACAAAAACCCACAAGCAGTACACGACTACGCAAATGAAGAAAACCACTGACCGATGGATTTTTTTTTTTTTTAAGAGACACCTCGCGCGATGTCAGAAGACCGACTCTAGGGATCGTCGATTGATCCTAGGGGGGTTATATGCATGTTAGCCTTGGGAGGTTTGGGTGCACTGACCCCCATTTGGAACAAGCCGTTCTATCCCAATGATCTAGTGGCTGGGATTCAGACACGCGGCACTGAACGGGTCAACCATGGCGACAACGAAGATGACGACGTCGTGGAAGTAACCATCGGCGATGAAACCCGCCCACAGGTTCAGGTTGACTAGGTTACGCATTCTCGGTCTCGCCATAGCTGTTGACGAACTTTCATTCAACACTGAACCCACGACCGTACGTCAAGCCCTGCAAGGATCAAACAGTAACAAATGGAGGGCCATCATAAATTTCGAAGTAGAAGCACTACTGCATGGCGGAACCTGGAAGATGCTATAACGATAAGCAACAACGTGGAGACATTTTTGTCAGAATAAATGTGTCTTCCATATCTCTGATTCTGTCCAATCGATCCTCGAGTTATTATAACAGTATATGGAATGGTATTACAATGATTTATAAAATATTAAAGTACCTATATGCTGGTTTGTATTCTAGGATCATGTCGTTGATTCGGCATGGTTGCTAGCGTCAGCCCTCGAACAGTCTTGCTCGCTGAAAAAAACTGATATTGTTGTATTAGTGTCAAACTTATGTATAGCTTATATTGTGTAGGCTATAGTGGGGGCCCATAAGGGGTACAACCCAATTAGGGTTAGTACTTGTACCCAACTCTTTGCTAGTTCATTCATTCTCGTTCATTATTATGACATGGTTTCAGAGCAGTTCCCTTCTAGGACCGTTTTTTGGGCCCACCACCTGCTGCCCTGCTAGACACCCTCGCGACCCGTAGGACCCCCCTAGGCCTCGACCCGTCGCCTCTAGCCCGGCCCCTTGGCCCCGTCGCCCCTAGCCGCGGCCCCTTGGCCCCGTCGCCCCTAGCCGCGGCCCCTTGGCCCCGTCGCCCCTAGCCGCGGCCCCTTGGCCCCGTCGCCCCGTCGCCCTAGCCTCAGCCCCTAGCAACCCGTCGCCCCGTCGCCCCGAGCCGCGGCCCCTAGCGACCCGTCGCCCCGTCACCCTAGCCTAGGCCCCTAGCGACCCGTCACCCCTAGCCGCGGCCCCTTGGCCCCGTCGCCCCTAGCCGCGGCCCCTTGGCACCGTCGCCCCGTCGCCCTAGCCTCAGCCCCTCGCGACCCGTCTCCCCGTCGCCCCGTCGCCCCTAGCCGCGGACCCTTGCGACCCGTCGCCCTAGCCTCGGCCCCTAGCAACCCGTCGCCCCTAGCCGTGGCCCTTTGGCCCCGTCGCCCCTAGCCGCGGCCCCTCGCGACCCGTTGCCCCGTCGCCCCTAGCCGCGGACCCGTCGCCCAGACGCCCTAGCCTCGGCCCCACGGCCCCTCGCGACCCGTCGCCCCGTTCCCCCCCCCTCTCCTCGGCCCCTCGCGACCCGTCGCCCCTAACCGCGGCCTCGTCGCCCCTAGCCTCGGCCCCTCGCGACGCGTCGCCCCTAGCCGCGGCCCCGTCGCCCCATCGCCCTAGCCTCGGTCCCTAGCGACCCCCTCGGCCCCTTGGCCCCTAGGCCCCAGGCCCCTCGGCCCCTTGGCCCCTCGCCCCCTCGGCCCCCTAAGCCCTTCGGCCCCTCTGCCCCTCGGGCCCTTGGCCCCTAGGCCCCAGGCCCCTCGGCCCCTTGGCCCCTCGGCACCTAGGCCCATCGGCCCCTCTGCCCCTCGGCCCCTTGGCCCCTAGGCCCCAGGCCCCTCGGCCCCTTGTCCCATCGGCCCCTCGCCCACCCCCCCCCCCCCCCCCCCCCCCCCCCATTCGTGTTTGGCCCCTCGGCCCCTAGACCCCAGGCCCCTCGGCCCCTTCGTCCCTGGCCCCGCGGCCCCGTCCCCCCTAGGCCTTCGGCTCCTCGGCCCCTTGGCCCCCTGGCCCCTAGGCCCCCGGCACCTCGTGTCAGAATAATGAACGAGAATGAATGAACTAGCAAAGATTTTGGTACAAGTACTAACCCTAATTGGGTTGTACCCCTTATGGGCTACCCCACTATAGCCTACACAATATAAGGTATATAACATTTTGACACACCCCCATAGGCAAAGTGGGGGAGAACAAGTGGTCACAAGACCAGTCAAGCAAAGCAAAGCAAGCTCATGGTGGATCACAAAGTCACCACACAGTCCGAGCACAAGCAAAGGGCCACAAGGCCAGTTCACATGAAGAGTTATATAAAAGAGAACAAACAGTACAGTGATCATACCCTAGCAAGTGCAAGCATGCAGGTATATATAGAGATCACAGTACAAGCAAAGTCACGTAGTAAGCAAGTGAGGGAGAGTAGGCACAAGGCCTAACACAGTAGAAAAGCGCTGATGATCACCAGGCGGAAGTGCCTTGGTGAATTTATCAGCAGTGTTGGCCCTAGTGGCCACGTACGAAACACGAAGCTGGCCACGCTTCTGCAACTCTCGAGCAAAGAAGATTCGCAGAGCGATGTGCTTTGTTCTGTGCTCCAGTCTGTGCTCCTGACACAAGGCAATCATGGCCTTGTTGTCTACGTACAGAACTGGAGGCGAATGAGGCTGCTCTCCCAAGTCAGTCAGCAGGTAGGTGAGCCAGCGTAGCTCCTGTGCAGCCATGGCCCCTGCGTAGATCTTAGCCTCACAACTCGAGCTGAGAACCGAAGACGAGCGGGTAGATCGCCAGGAAACAGAGCCAGAGCCAATGATGAAGGTGTAACCCCATGACGGCCGCTGCGTAGCTGAGTCGTCAACCCAAGAAGCGTCTGCGTGACCGGTGAGGACATCTGGACCCCGTCCTCCAAGCACAAGCCCCATGCCTGACGTACTGCACAAGTAGCGCAGTACCCTCTTTGCAGCATCCCAATGCACCTTTCAGTGCCTACTGGGAGCCATGTAGCGAGCCAAGAGGCTAAGAGGGTGCGCGAAGTCAGGTCGAGTGCACGTCATCATGTACATGAGGCAACCCACAAGCTCTGGGTACAGACCACTCGGCTCTACGGACTCGTCCGAAGGTGGAGCTGAGAGCGAGTGGCCGGTAGACAGAGGAGTGGGCTATGGCAAGGAGAACTGGAAACCGAAGCGCTGAAGGACCTGGTGCGCCATGTGTGACTGAGTCAGTGTGATGGTGCGCCGTGCTATGTCCCGGGTGATCTGCAAGCCAAGATAGCTGCGCAGTTCACCCAGGTCAGTGCAGGTGTGTCTCTTCTGGAGCTCCGACTTCACAAGGGTCAGTGCCTCAGTGTCAGCAGTGGCAAAGACGAGGTCGTCGACGTACACGAGGACGTAGAACAGCGGCAGAGAGGTGTCGGTGCGTAGAAACAGCGATGGGTAAGCAGTAGAAGGAGCAAACCCAAGAGCCGCAAGTGTAGTCCTCAGTGTGTCGTGCCACTTGCTAGGCGCCTGGCGGTGACCGTAGACTGGGCGTCGGAGGCTCCACTGGGTACCTGCAGGAAACGACCCTGTGAATCTAGGTGGGCGGCGCAGCCAGATCTCCTCGTGCAGGCTGCCCTGCAGGAACGCTGTGCTGAAGTCCAGAGAGTGCAACTCGTAGTCACGCTGAGCAGCGACGTGCAGCAACACCCGAAGAATAGTCATCTTTGAGGTGGGGGAGAAGGTCTGGAAGTAGTAACCCCCCTATCGCTGACTGAAGCCTCGAGAAACGTAACGCGCCTTGAAGGCAGGCGGAGAACCCGGCGGCCGCTTCACCCTGAAGATCCACATGCCATCGACTATGTTCGCCTCAGGTAGGGGAACCTCGTCGACGTAGGTGCTTGTGGACTTCCAGGATGCCATCTTGGCATCCATGGCTGCCTGCCACTGAAAGGAGTAAGGACCCGTAATCGCCTCTGCGTAAGAGCGCGGGGTCGGGATGTCTGGTGCATCCGGGTCTCCCTCAGGGGCAAGCAGCATGGAAGCGAAACGAGGTACAGCAGCTGCAAGACACTCAAAGTCCTCCTGCCTGTCGTCAAGGACGTCCGTGCCAAGAGCACACTCACCCCCGACGGACGGAGGACTGGCAGACGCAGACTCAGCAACAAGAGCAGTGGCGTAGTCTAGACGATAGGCAGCAGCAAAGTCAAGCAGCTCAGCAACGAGAGCAGAAGCAGCAAAGGCTCAAAGGAAGGGTCAGTGACAGCAGTGGCGAGGAGACGAGCTACAGTGGGACTGGTAGCACGAGCGCGGTCAGACTCAGGGTCAAGGACCTCTGGAAGAGAGGACTCAGGAGGAGCAGGCAGAGGAACACGCAGTGGAATAGAGGAATGATGGAGTGCCATAGCGTGCGTGCCGGGGACAGGAGGAGGACGCGAACGAGGAATACGACGAGCAGTGCGAACAGGCGAGACAGGACGAGACGCAGGCTCACGACGCTCTGTAAGACCGCCGGACTGCTCAGTGTAAGGAGAGGGAGCAGGCAGTGGAGAGGCCGGCTGCAACGGCAGCTGCGACTGGTCAGGCGGTGGATACAGGAGGGGAGGAGTAAGGCTAGGAGAAGACGGGACACCAAGAACCTGCTGAAGCAGGAGAACCAAGTACCGTCGCGGCCGCACAGTGTGTCCAGCACCTCCAGCTCCAGGGTCAACAGCTCCAGCTCCTGCATCTCCAGCGTCTCCAGCTCCAGCGCCACCAGCTCTTGTAGCTCCAGGCTCCGTAGGGTCTCCAGCTCCAGCGCCCTCAACACCACCAGTCCTGGAAGCTCCAGTACCCCTGGTACGAGCACCTCCAGGACCAGCAGTAACTCCAGCACCTCCAGCTCCAGCAAATCCAGCGCCTCCAACTCCGGTAGCTCCACTCCGACGACGCGCGCGCCGAACAAACCATTCACGTAGCTGCTGCGGAGACAGTCGCGGCAAAACACCAGTAGGACCTCCCGACGATGCAGCACCCCGAGGCTCAGCACCCCCACACTCCGCACCCTCCGACTCAGCACCCCGAGGCTCAACACCCTCAGGCTCCACACCGGTAGGCTCAGCACCCCCAGGCTCAGCACCCCCAGGCTCAGCACCCCCAGACCCAGCACCCTCAGACTCCGCACGCTCCGTCTCCGCACCCCCAGACGCAGCACCTCGAGCAGCACCTGAGCCGACAGCTTCCTCAACAGGCGCAGTACCAGGGAGAGGGTCTACCTGAGACACACCTGAGGGAGCAGGACCCTGAGGCGGGAGGGGGTCTACCGCAGGGGGACCGGGAGCAAGGAAGAGCGGCGGGGGCGGGGGAGGGGCAAAGCGGTAGGGGAAGAGACGGTAAAAGGGTACCGACTCGTCAAACGTGACGTCCTGAGAAGGGAAGACACGTCGCGAGGTGGGGTGGTAAAACTGCCAGCCAGGCGCGTCAGGGACAAAGCCAAGAAAGACGCAGGGGATAGCATGGGCGGAGAGCTTGTCCGCGTACGTATTGCGAACAAAGGGACGAGAACCCCAGACCCGGAACACTGATGCATCGCCAACCAGCCACTCGCTCTCAGCTCCACCTTCGGACGAGTCCGTAGAGCCGAGTGGTTCGTACCCAGAGCTTGTGGGTTGCCTCATGTACCTGATGACGTGCACACGACCTGACCTCGCGTACCCTCTTAGCCTCCTGGCTAGCTACGTGGCTCCCGGTAGGCACCGAAAGGTGCACTGGGATGCTGCAAAAAGGGTACTGCGCAACTTGTGCAGTACGTCAGACATGGGGCTTGTGCTTGGAGGACGGGGTCCAGTTGTCCTCACCGGTCACGCAGACACTTCTTGGGTTGACGACTCAGCTACGCAACGATCGTCACAGGGTTACACCTTCAGCCTTGGCTCTGGCTCTGTTTCCTAGCGGTCTACTCGCTCGTCTTCGGTTCTCAGCTCCAGTTGTGAGGCTGAGATCTACGTCGAGGCCATGGCTGCACAGGAGCTACGCTGGTTCACCTACCTGCTGACTGACTTGGGAGAGCAGCCTCGTTCGCCTCCAGTTATGTACGTAGACAACAAGGCCATGATTGCCTTGTGTCAGGAGCACAGACTGGAGCACAGAACGAAGCACATCACTCTGCGATACTTCCTTGCTCGAGAGTTGCAGCAGCGTGGCCAGCTTCGTCTTGCGTACGTGGCCACTCGGGCCAACACTGCTGATATATTCACCAAGGCACTTCCACATGGTGATCATCAGCGCTTCTCTACTGTGTTAGGCCTTGTGCCCAGGGCTGACGTTTCATTTTAAGCTTCCCTGATTCCGGGGAAAATTTTCCCCCTCTATTATGGGTGCACATTTTCCAGAAAAGCAGTACCCTGATTGCTCAGGGTTGTAAAGTAGTTAACACTGATTGTTCAGGGTCGAGAACTGAACATCAGAGTAGTAACGCGCGCTTTTTTACCGGGGAAAATATCCCCACTCTCCATAAAGTCTCGAAGTTTCGATCAGAACGAAGTTTCGAAGAAACTTCGTCTCGATAAAGCGGGAAGGGGGGGGATTAGGCACATGTGGGGGGATCACTGCGATCAATCCAAGTCGGGGTCATCGGAAGGAAACTTCCGAGAAACTTCCTTTCGATAAGTCGGGGAAAATATCCCCACTCTCCATAAAGTCTCGAAGTTTCGATCAGGACGAAGTTTCGAAGAAACTTCGTCTCGATAAAGCGGGAAGGGGGGGGATTACGCACATGTGGGGGGATCACTGCGATCAATCCAAGGCGGGGTCATCGGAAGGAAACTTCCGAGAAACTTCTTCTCGATAAGTCAGGGTCCACACAGTCGATACTCTGTTAAGTCAGGGTCCACTAATAGCCTAGTCTGTTACATTGTACTCAAAATCAGGGATAGCTAAACTATTACTCTGATTGGATCAGGGCTGGAAATTCAATAACTCTGAAATTTCAGTCTCCATGAAGTGGAAAGCCTGAAATCACCCTGAAATCAGGTTAATTACCCTGATAAAATCAGCCCTGCTTGTGCCTACTTTGCCTCACTTGCTTACCGCGTGACTTTGCTTGTACTGTGATCTATATATATTCCTGCATGCTTACACTTGCTAGGGTATGATCACTGTATTGTTTGTTCCCATTTGTATAACTCTGCATGTGAACTGGCATTGTGGCCCTTTGCTTGTGCTCGGACTGTGTGGTGACTTTGTGATCCATCCTGAGCTTGCTTTGCTTTTCTTGACTGGTCTTGTGACCACTTGTTCTCCCCCACTTTGTTTATGGGGGTGTTTCAAACTGTTATAATGTTTATATTGTGTAGGCTATAGTGGGGTAGCCCATAAGGGGTACAACCCAATTAGGGTTAGTACTTGTACCCAAATCTTTGCTAGGTCATTCATTATTCTGACAATTAGTAGTGATAGAAAAAATATAAAATCAATTGAGATGTTGAATCATGACTTTCCCAGCTGCAATAAGGCATGATATATTAAGCAACAGAGCTACTTTTGCAAGTTTGTAGATTCTCAAATCCATTTAGAAACAAATGCGTTCATCATATTTTCATTACATACATGACGCTAAAGAGTTTGAAGATTGTTTAATTCACTGAGGGGCTGGGCTCTGGTGCATGAATCATCAACCATTATCAATGTGCATGATTATTTCCCCCTTTTATATGTCCCATATCCATACCAAGATTCTAGTAATTTCGTAAGCTTGTTCTGTGCATCGCATCTAATACTTCATCCAGCATTCCGCAGAGCCCAAAAATCGTTCCCACAACCAATTCCTCATCCGACATCCCCGCCCCCGCCCACCTGCTGCTGTGTTGACATTCTCCGCTTCTATTTCCGCCACATTCCCCCATTTCCCTTCTTCCTTTCGCCCCTATTTCCGCCCACCTCCCCTTCCCCTGCCCGCACCCACCCCCTGCAACCCCTGAGGCAGCACCGCTATAGGTGCTCCGACCGCCATTACTTGCTCACTTCCCTGTTTCTTTCAGGCTTCACGGCTCTGATTCTCCCTCACCATGGGTACGCTCCCCCTCCCTAACCCTAGCTTTCGGTCTTGCTCGTCGTCAGCGTGTTCAACTCGCGTATTCACAAGGAATGGAAACCCCTGAGTCGATGCTTACCGAATAGCGGTTTTCGCTGCTGTAGTGCGGTTTGGAGTGGTCGGAAACGGTTGAACAGGGCGGATCTTAGTCATGTTAGCGAATTACGTTGATCTGCTCGTCGTGACGTCTTGTAGGGCTGTCTGCTATGCGAAGCTGGTTGTTGGATTGGGTTTGGACAGTGTCGATCAGTCCGCGCGGTGTAGAAAGCGATCCAACGCTCGTGACGACGGTTGCATTCAAGTGACTGGAAAAACGTTGTCCAGAGTGACTGGATTCATTGTCGTACTGCGCATTCGAGGCGCTAGCGTGCTCACAAGAAATTAGGGTTTGAAGCGGCCAATAGCGTAACAAGAATTAGGGTGCTTTCTAGGTCGTTAGCTTCTCAAACGGCCGTGAATCCTCCTTGCCGGCGCAGAGACTGTTTGAGCCCTCGTTCTAAGCATGCTCGCCTTGTCTCGCTCCTCCCTGTGTCTCCCCCCGCTGTTCCTGTTTCTCCCCCACCCCCCCACCCCCCTCGTGTGCCGCCTCTTCCCGCGTTTCCGTCTCTCCATCTCCGTATCTCCGCGTCTGTCATCGTGTGCGACAGGTATCTCACGTGACTCGCTGCACAAGCGACGGGCAACAGGAGGAAAGAAGAAGCCGTGGCACAAGAAGCGCAAGTAAGCTTCTCCTCCGCTGTCCCACTCCCCCCACCCCCCGTTTCTCTCCCCTCTCCCCCCCCTTTCCCCTCCCCCCCTCCCCCCCTCTCCCTTCTCCCCACGCCACTCACCCGTTGTCGCAACGTCTCACAATATTAATCAGTTTGTTTCGCTTGTCGTCACAGCGTTTCATGCGCGGTTGTTGGATTGGTGACGAAAAGCGCTGTTCGCTCGAGTGTTTACTCACGGCCAGAGCCGTGATTCCAGAGTGCCGTACTGACTGTGCCAAGGGGTTCGGTCTGACGGGAGCGTTGCGTCCACGGTCCGCTGGTCTCCCTTGTCCCGTACTGACTGTGCCAAGGAGGTCCATTCGTAGTAGAGCTAGTGCCTGTCACCAACAGCGTACCTCGCCTGTACGTGTCGTGCGGAGGAAGATAGGGGATGGAGGATTGAAGATGGAGAATGATGGCAGCCGAATTTGCCTGGGACGATAGGGGAAGCGGAGGTCAAAATAGAATGTTTTTTGGTTCGCGAAGGAAGTTCGTGACTTGGAAACGGACGCCGTTGGTTTGGATGGATAGTCGCAAATGGTCGTACAGGTTAATGCGTGCGAGTCGCAGCCGTCGCACAGTCCGAGCAGTACAGGTTAATGGTGCGCCAAGTGCACGTTTGTCGCGCGAGTACTTTTTCCGCTTTCTCATTGTCCCCCCCTTCCCATCTCCTCCCCACTTTCCCCATTTTGCCCACCTCCCCCGCACCTTCCTCCCCCCCACACCCTCTCCCTTCCCTCCATTGCCTCCCCCCACCCCCGTTCCCCCCCTCCCCCTCCCCCCCCTTATCCCCACTCTTCCCGCTCCCCCCCGTTCCGAACGCGCGCCCGTCTCGCGCCAGGTATGACTTGGGACGGCAGGCGGCCAACACGAAGCTGAGCAGCCACAAGACGGTCCGCCGGATCCGCGTGCGCGGCGGGAACTACAAGTTCCGCGCGCTGCGCCTGGACACGGGCAACTACGCGTGGGGCAGCGAGGCGGTGACGCGTAAGACGCGCATCCTGGACGTGGCGTACAACGCGAGCAACAACGAGTTGGTCCGCACGCAGACGCTCGTGAAGAACGCCATCATCCAGGTCGACGCCGCGCCGTTCCGCCAGTGGTACCAGCAGCACTACGGGGTCGACCTCGGCAAGAAGAAGGCCAAGACCGGCAAGAAGGAGGTGAGGGACGGTGGGGGGCGGTGAGGGGCGGTGAGGGGCGGGGGGAGGTGAGGGAGGGCTGGGAAAGTGGTAAAGGAACGGGCTGCGAAAGGGGTTAACAGTCGCGCATCACGTGGCGTACAACGCGAGCAACAACGAGCTGGTCCGCACGCAGACGCTCGTGAAGAACGCCATTATTCAAGTGGACGCCGCGCCGTTCCGCCAGTGGTACCAGCAGCACTACGGGGTCGACCTCGGCAAGAAGAAGGCCAAGCCCGGCAAGAAGGAGGTGAGAGGCGGGGGGGGTGAAAGGGGAGGGGGTGCGGGGTGAGGGAAGGGCGTGGCTGTGGGGGTTAAGAGGGGGGGAAGGGGTACGGGCTCAGGGGCTTGTCTCCGTTCCGCCAGTGGTACCAGTAGCACTACGGGGTCGACCTCGGCAAGAAGAAGGCCAAGCCCGGCAAGAAGGAGGTGAGGGACGGGAGGGGCTGCTGGTTGAGGGAATGGGAGGGGTGTTTGGGGCGCGGAATGGAAGGGAGTGAGGGAGAAGTGGAAAGAGCGGGAAAGAAACAGGCGTCTAAGGGGCTAGCAGGCGGACGAAAGGGTAAAGAGACAGGCGGCGAGGGTGTGAGTCATGGCAGGAAGGAAAGCTCGGGAGAGAGTTAGATTTGCTGAGAAAAGGGGACGGTCTGAGGGAAGCGGTGGTTGCCGCTGGGGGGAGGGGACTGGGTGGTCTGTTAACGCACTTACTGGATGACTGCTCAAGCGCACACGCGTGCCAAGACAGCGAAAATGAACACGGCCGTAGCGCTGCTGGCCCCGCCTCGCCCCTTTCTCGTCTCCCACTCATCCGTCCCTTCATCCCATCCCTCATCCGACCTCTCGTCTGACCTCTCACCCTTCCTCTCATCCCCCCCTCGTCCCCCCCCCTCATCTTGCATCCCGTCTCCCTCATCCCTACCCCGGTTCATTCCATCGATCCCCATCCCTTTTGAGTCGACTCAAATTTCATCCCATCGATCCTCCTCCTTTTCCCAAACCCACGTGGTTCCTCCTGGCAGGGCGAGGAGGAGAAGGCGGAGGGCGAGGCGGTGGAGGAGGTGAAGAAGGTGAGTGCGCACGTGAGGCGCAAGCACGAGCAGCGCCTGGCGTCGCACAAGCTGGACCCGCACCTCGAGGACCAGTTCGCCGCCGGTCGCCTCTACGCCTGCATCGCCTCCCGCCCCGGCCAGTGCGGCCGCTGCGACGGGTCAGTCCCTCACTCCCCCTGCTCCTCCCCCCCTTGCCCCCCTCCTCTGCTCTGCTTTGGCCTCCCCCTTTTTCCTTCATGCACCTTTTGTTCTCGGCTTGACCGCGATCTCCTTGCTGCCCCTTTTTACCCGCTACAAGCACACCTGATGCACGCAGTAGTGGATTTCTAGTCCGGGCTGCTGACATGTGGAGTTGGTGTGTGGCATGGGCTGGCAGGTACATCCTGGAGGGCAAGGAGCTGGAGTTCTACGTGAAGAAGCTTTTGAGACGTCTCAAAAGTAGATGTTTTAGTCTCGCTGCTGACATGTGGAGCTTGCTGTATGGTGGTGCATGGCAGGTACATCCTGGAGGGCAAGGAACTGGAGTTCTACGTGAAGAAGATGCAGAAGAAGAAGGGCAAGACCGCCGCCTAGAGTGCTGCGCTCCCACCCCACACGTGCTAAGGACTGACGTGCAGTTTGCTTGTGGTGCTAGAGGGCAAGGCAGGCATGGAGAGCCAAGCCAGGCGTGCTGCCCGTGGGGGAGAACGGTTGGACGGGCAGGGCCACAGGGCATAGGCAGGCCAAGGCATTGGCTAGGTTGGACAGCTGCTGTTGTATTTGTGAGATGTAACGAGGGACTCCCCCCTCTTGCAGTGCTGCTCCCCTGTGTTCTCAATGATATGCCGCAAAGAAATTACTTCTAGCTAGTTTTCCACAAGCATCGTTTGAGCACATATGGTACAGTAAAAGTGTGCAAACAGTATTTAGCTGTGCAAATGCTGAATACTGTAGATATGAGAAACCTAAATTTGAACCGTAGATACAAGGTTGAAATTACTGCTCTTCCAGCATTTCCTCGATTTCGTTCGAATGAGTGGGAAACCCACGAGCGGGCATTGGTACTGCCGCCGGGAACAGATACAGAAACGATGACGTGGGTTCGTGCGAGTGGTCGCAAGCTTTTAGACCGCCATGTGGAGATTTCCCACATCCCATGCTTGCCCGTCCGTCTCTGGGTCTGGGCTGGTTGTTCCCGCACTGCTATTCCCCTTCGTGCTCCTTCCTCTGAAGAACCGACCCCAGGTTCACTTCACGACTCAAGACTCCAGGGTCCAGTTGTCGAACCTGCTTTTCTTCCTTTCTGTTGCTGGTGTGTTCCTCTTGTGTGTGTTGCACGCACCAAGGGGTTGCACCCAGCATTAACTCCACATTCCGTTCTTCGAGTTGACCTTCAGTCGCGAGATTCACAACTGCTTGCTGTCAGCGGCTTGTCCTGCCCTGCGCTTGTCCGTGCGCCATGCTTTAGCGTGTCTCTTCCCCAGGGCCCTCGTATGAATGCGCCGCCTTTCTTTAATTCCCTAGTCCAAACTGAAACGGCGTTTTGAACTGACGTTGACTAGGTTTCACTGACGGCGACCATGGCGGCGTCGCACGGATCGACGGCTCTCCTTCATCGCCGCCTCGCAGACACAGCCTCTCTCGCATCCGGATCCTCCTCGCTCTTCGTTCCCTCGTTGGATCCTAGCTTCTCCCCGTCCTTATCGCACCGCCATCAACGCTCGTCCGTCGATTTCCCCTCAGATCAACAATTAGATCGCCTCGTGCCAGCTGGCACCAGAGCTGCCGCCGACTGCGGCCGCAGCCGAGGCGCCAGAGCGGGCATATGCCATGCCGTTGCTAGCGGCGGGAGCGACGGTGGCAGCGGCGGAGGTGCGAACTACGCGCGGAGCTGGCGAAACAGGGGCGAGGGCGCGCGGGCTCTGGTGACTATAGCGCGGGTGGGAATCTCGATGTCAGGGCTATCGCTCGGTGGGTCTTATAGCGGGGGCTCGGGGTCCATATCAAGCACCGGGGAGGCGCAGCAGGGATGGCAGCAGCAGCGTCGACCGCAGCAGCAGCAGCAGCAGCAAAGGCCGGGGGGGAGACGCGGGGTTCTCCCGCAAAGGCGGCCATCGGCGGAGCTGCTGTCGGAGGAACGGCGGAAGAAGGAGGTGGAGCGCGCGATGCGCGAGGCTCGGGGGAAGGGGGGCGCGGAGGGGCTGGCGGAGGCATTGCAGATAGAGCCGCCGGCGCAGCCGCAGTGGCCGTTTTGGCGGAAGAAGCGCGAGTCGAGCTCCGGCGAGGCGCGCATGCTGACGCGACGCATCGTGGAGCTGGGGAAGCGGCGACAGCTGGACCAGGTAGAGAAGGGGGAGAGAGAGAGAGAATGGGACGGAGAGGATGACGTTCGAGTCGACTTAAAGGCTGGCCAAGGAGCGCTAGTTGGACCAGGTAGAAGAGTGTGATCGATCGAGGCAATGTAGATAGGAATCAAGGCAGCCCAGATGTTTAGGAAGTAGGTAAATGGCAAATCCAGACAGGAGAGAGGATAGATGGAAGGGATGGAGGTGAAAATCCCGGCAATGAAGGAGTATCAGGGATGGATGGATTAAGCTTTAATGGCTGGGCGCGATGAATCGAGCACAAGGCCAAGCAAGAGTAAAACGCGAAGGTAGGTTGACAGCTTGGGAGCCGCGACGACAGGAAAACGACAGGTCAGGTTAATGCGACTGACATGGCTTCGTACGTCAGGTGCAGGTGTTTGAAACGTGCAGCACGTACCCCAATCAATAGCAGGTGTTACTTCAAATTTGCAACAATCTCTCATACGAGGGCTCGCTTCTCGCTTGACCGCAGGAAGGCGGTGAACATGATCACCGTGACTGCCGCCATGGCGGCCTGCGTCAACTGCAGGAGTTTGAGGTGTAAATAGCGCGCTTACCCGTTCTAATCACAGTGTACCCCGCACCCCATCGCATCGCAGGTGTTTCAACTGCTGGAGGACGCGAAGCGCAGCAAGAAGGCGGTGAACATGATCACGATGAATGCGGCCATGGCGGCGTGCGTGAACTGCGGCGACATCGACCGCGCGCTCGACCTTTTCGACGACATGACGGCGGACGGCGGCACGGGCGTCGACTCAATCACCTACGGCACGCTGCTCAAGGTGCGCTGCTACCGTTTTTTTTTGTTTTTAAAGTTCCAAATAGGGCAGTCTTTATATTATGAGTAAGCATGGCGTCCACACCATCACTTACTGCGCACTCTGCTCAACGTACGTTGCTTCATTCCGTCACCCTGTACCCCCTTTGCGCGCTTCCCCCTCCTTCCACACAGGGTCTCGGCCGTGCAAAGCGGTTGGACGACGCTTTCGAGGTGTTGGAGGCGATGGAGGACGGCACGGCGCCGGGGCGGCCGGAGCTGACGGCGGTGCACCTCAACACGCTCGTCAACGCGTGCGCGGACGCGGGGGACGCTCGGCGCGCCGTGAGCGTCGTGCAGCGCTACAAGCGCGCCTTCTCGGGGGCTATTGGGCCGTCCGCGTTTACTTACAACCTGCTGCTCAAGGTAAGCAAGCAGAATAATTCGCACCAGGCTATTGGGCCGTCCGCATTCACCTATAACCTGCTGCTCAAGGTGCGCAGAATGATCCGGACCAAGCCTCACTTGAGTATATGTGCTCCCCTGCCCTTTCTCCCTCATTCCGCCTTGCTCTTTCTCTCGTTTCCCGCACCATTCCACCCCCGCCTCTCTGGTCATCCCCCATCCCTTGTCAACCCCCCCCCCCCCCCCCGCCATCCTACCCCCGTCCGCCAGGGCTACGCGCGGTCGGACAATCCTTTAGAAGCGCTGAGTGTGGCGGAGGAGATGCACCTGCAGGGGCTGCAGTGGGCGCGAGTCACCTTCAACTGCCTCACCCCCTCGCTTCCCCCTTCACCCCTCCCTTGGGCTTACCCCGTCCCCCCTCGCCAGGGCTACGCGCGGTCGGACAAACCTTTAGAAGCGCTCAGCGTAGCAGAGGAGATGCACCTGCAGGGGCTGCAGTGGGCGCGCATCACCTCCAACTGCCTCATCCTCTCTTCCCCCTTCACCCCTCCCTCCCCTCCCCCGCCCATCCCTCCGCCCATCCCCCCCCCTCCCCCAGGGCTATGCGCGGTCGGACAACCCTTTAGAAGCGCTGAGTGTGGCGGAGGAGATGCACCTGCAGGGGCTTCAGTGGGAGCGCGTCACCTTCAACTGCCTCATCCTCGCCTGCGTGCGCGCTGGTGACATGGACCGCGCACTCGACCTCCTGCAAGATATGAAGGTGGGGGAAGGAGGGGGGGGATGGGTGCGGGGGGCGTGCGCGCAGGGGGATGGGCGCGGGGGTGCAGAGGGAGCAGGGGCATGAGTGCGGCCGGCGACATGGCCCGCGCGCTCGACCTGCTGCAAGATATGAAGGTGCGCTTACGGGGGGGATGGGCGGGGGGGCGTGGGCGCAGAGGGCGTGGCGTGGGCGCAGGGGGGCATGAGTGCAGGGGGACATGGTCGCAGGGGGACATGGTCGCAGGGGGACATGGTCGCAGGGGGACATGGTCGCATGGGGTCGTGGGCGCAGGGGACATGGGCCCTTGCAGGGCATGACAGGCCATGCAGGCATGTACAGTGCTACGTGAAGTGCATTATCATCTGCTGCAAGCAGGCGCATAACCCGTTCCTTGTGCTATATCTGGCAACGGCGTCAAGAGGTGAGAGCGTGTGGATTGGATTGTATTCATGCGAGTGCATTTCCCGGGCATGTGCATGTACACGCTCATGTGCGTGTATTCATGACTGTGTATGTGTAACCCCATGCGACAAGTCTCTTGGCAGGCAGAGGCATTGAGGAGGGGCGATGACGACGTGCTGCCAGACGCCGTCACCTACACCACCATCATCAAGGTACACCCATGCCCCTCTTGCGCACCCATGCCCCTCTTGCGCACCCATGCCCCTCTTGCGCACCCATGCCCCTCTTGCGCACCCATGCCCCTCTTGCACACCCATGCCCCTCTTGCACACCCATGCCCCTCTTGCACACCCATGCCCCTCTTGCACACCCATGCCCCTCTTGCACACCCATGCCCCTCTTGCACACCCATGCCCCTCTTGCACACCCATGCCCCTCTTGCACACCCATGCCCCTCTTGCACACCCATGCCCCTCTTGCACACCCATGCCCCTCTTGCACACCCATGCCCCTAATGTGCCTCTGGTTTTATTCAACCATGCCTCTTGCCTCACACACACACCACCCACATGCCCGTTCCACATGCCTCCCACCAGGGAGGGACGTGGTGCAGGATGACGCACAGAAGCTGCGATCACTCACTCCCTCTCTCCTCCCCTGCGGTCTTCTCCCGCCTTGCCCCCACCGCACCCCACCAGGGTCTATCGGAGGAGGGCGACATAGAGGCGCTGAGGGACGTGGTGGCTGGCGGACATGAAGCGCGCCAGCTGTGGTGGCTCTTCCTTCCCATCTCCCCTCCCCCAGGGTCTATCAGAGGAGTGCGACGTAGAGGCGCTGCGGGACGTGGTGGCGGACATGAAACGCGCCAGCTGTTGCTACTCATCTTCCCCACGCCCTCTTTCCCAATTGTCCACCTCCCCCCTTCCTTCCCCACCCACTCCCCTCTCCCCACCCACCAGGGTCTATCAGAAGAGGGCGACCTAGAGGCGCTGAGGGAAGTGGTGGCGGGCATGAAGCGCGCCAGCTGCGGCTATTCACTCCCCCCCACTCATCCCCACCCTCTCTCCCTTCCACCTCCCACCCCAACCATCCCCCCCTCTCCCCACCCACCAGGGTCTATCAGAAGAGGGCGACCTAGAGGCGCTGAGGGAAGTGGTGGCGGGCATGAAGCGCGCCAGCTGCGGCTATTCACTCCCCCCCACTCATCCCCACCCTCTCTCCCTTCCACCTCCCACCCCAACCATCCCCCCCTCTCCCCCCTCACCAGGGTCTATCAGAAGAGGGCGACCTAGAGGCGCTGAGGGAAGTGGTGGCGGGCATGAAGCGCGCCAGCTGCGGCTATTCACTCCCCCCCACTCATCCCCACCCTCTCTCCCTTCCACCTCCCAACCCAACCATCCCCCCTTCTCCCCCCTCACCAGGGTCTATCAGAAGAGGGCGACCTAGAGGCGCTGAGGGAAGTGGTGGCGGGCATGAAGCGCGCCAGCTGCGGCTATTCACTCCCCCCCACTCATCCCCACCCTCTCTCCCTTCCACCTCCCACCCCAACCATCCCCCCCTCTCCCCCCTCACCAGGGTCTATCAGAAGAGGGCGACCTAGAGGCGCTGAGGGAAGTGGTGGCGGGTATGAAGCACGCCAGCTGTGTTAACTCTTCCACCCCACTCAACCAATCCATCTCTTTCTTCCACCTCCCCACCCCGTCCCCCATTATCCCCCCTCCCCCACTGCACAGGGTCTATCAGAGGAGGGCGACCTAGAGGTGTTGAGGGACGTGGTGGCGGACATGAAGCGCGCCAGCTGTGTGCTCAGCCCTGCCACGCCCTCTTTCCCAACCGTCCACCTCCCCCCTACACACCCGCTCCCCCCTCCCCATACCCCAGGGTCTATCGGAGGAGGGCGACCTAGAGGCGCTGAGGGACGTGGTGGCGGACATGAAGCGCGCCAGCTGTGTGCGCAGCCCTGCCGGCCCCTCCCTGCCGCACTGCCACACGCTGCTCGCGGCTGATGGGGGCGAAGAAGGCGTGAGCAGCCCTGCCAGCACCGTGACTAGCAGCACTGGCGTCGCTGGTAGCAGCACTGGCGTGGTTGACGGCAGCAGCACTGGCAGCAGCACTGGCAGCAGTAGCGGGGGTGGGACGAGCAGCAATCCGCTGGGGATGGACCGAGTGGCCTACACGGCCATCATCGACGCCTTCATTGCTGTCGGCTCGCCTGAAGGTACGTGTGGATGGGTGGTTTGTGGGTGTGGTCTGTGTGGGTGGTGTGTGCATGTATGGGTGTGAGCAGCAGTAGCAGCAGCAGCAGCGGCAGTGCCACCAACAGCAGCAGCGGCAGTGCCACCAACAGCAGCAGCGAGCAGCAATCCGCTGGGGATGGACCGAGTGGCCTACACGGCCATCATTGACGCCTTCATTGCTGTCGGCTCGCCGGAGGGTGCGTGTGTGCGGTGTGTGTGGTTGTGCGTGTACGTGGGTGCGTTTATGTGTGGGTGTGAGGTATGCATGGATGTATGGGTGATGGATGCGTGGATGCATGTATGTGTGTGCATGTGCCACTCCGTGCTGCCATCACATCACCCCTCTTCATTTCCACTCACACGCAATGCACCACATGGCACACCTCGAAACCTCAAGCCACACAGGTCATCCATGCCATGGGTGTGTGTTCTCTCTTCCTGCGCACACTGCTTTCCACTGCTTCCTGCCAATTCTCCCCCCTCTCCTCACACCCCCCCACCAACCTCCGCCGTCTTCCCTTCCTCCTCACCTGTCCCCTCACCCTTTGTCCATTTCTCCTCCCCTTCCCCCCAGACGCCTTGCAGTGCATGGCGGACCTGGAGGAGCTGGGGCGGACAGACCGCGCCATGTGCTTCAGATGGCCTTCGAGTTGGCTCAAAAGCCCCCCCTGCCTTTCCCCCCTGCCTTTCCCCCCTGCCCTTTCCCCCTGCCCTTCCCCCCTGCCCTCCCCCCCCCCCCAGAGGCGCTGCAGTGCATGGCGGAGCTGGAGCAGCTGGGGCGGGCGGACCGAGCCATGCGGCCGCGGGCGCACGCCTTCCTCGCCCTCATGCGCTCCCTCGCTGCCTCTCCCACCCACCTACCCACCCTCCCCCCGTCTCCCCTTTTGCCCCCCAGACGCGCTGCAGTGCATGGCGGAACTAGAGGAGCTGGGGAGGGCAGACCGCTCAATGCGGCCGCGAGCCCACGTCTTCCTCTCCCTCATGCGCTCCCTCGCTGCCGCCGGCGACCTGCCGTCCACGCAGCAGCTCGCCGCCCGGCTGGTGCGCGACGCGGGCGGCAGAGTGTGGCCGGAGGAGCGGGCGGAGGCGGCAGAGCTGGTGCTGGAGGCTGCCACCCGGGCGGGCGAGGTGAGCTTCGAGACGTTAGAAAACGAGCTCACTCTCACACCAAGGCTGGCGAGGTGATCTTGAGACGTCTCACTACAAGATCACTCTCACTCTCACATGGCGGCAGAGCTGGTGCTGGAGGCTGCCACTCGGGCTGGCGAGGTGAGCTTGAATTGTCTTGTCTCACAACAAGATCACTCTCACGAGGCGGCACGGCCGCTGCTGCTGGGAAACACGAATGGCGCCGGCCAGGCGACTGGTGCAACTGTGCAATGAGAACATTAGAGTGGACTTAAAAAGTTTCTTATTGCAATGAGAGGATACCTAGGGTAGTGGTTCATGCATGAATGAAAGAAAGCAGACGCAAGAGAATACCTAACAAGGGCTGCCCTGCCCATGCATTGTAATCCCCAACATGCAGTGTCGCATTGACCACCATGCCCCCCCCCCCCCCCCTTCCATGTGGGCCCCCTTCCATCAGATGGGCGTGGCAGCACGACTGCTGGATCAGATGGAGGTGATGCACGGCTACCAAAGGGCTGCCCAAACATGAGCATCTCTTGTATTCAACTTGCCTCCATGTCCACCCCTTTCCCCCCTTGCCACACCGCCAACTCCATCAGATGGGCGTGGCAGCGCGGCTGCTGGATGAGATGGAGGCGATGCACGGCCACCAGCTGCGCATGTCCCTCCGCGGCATGCAGGTAAGCAAAGCCAGTGTCATTCTAGGTCAAGCGTGCATGCAAGCCAACGTGGTGCGGTGTGGACATGCTGCTGCTTTGCTCTGCCGAATGGCACCTCTCTTTGTTTTCCGTTACCTGCATGTCCACCACAACTACACTTTCCCTGATTGGCTCCTGTTGAGTCTTGTTGACTCCTGTTGACTTCTGTTGACTGGCAGGCGGTGGTGCAGCTGATGGCAGCAACGGGGACGGGCTTTGAGCGCTTCACGCCCATCGGCATCAGACAAGAGGTGCCCAAAACGGTGCTCCTTCCTCTCTCTCTCTCCTCCTTAACCTCTCTCTCCTCCTTAACCTCTCTCTCCTCTTCACGCCCATCGGCATCAGACAAGAGGTGCCCAAAACGGTGCTCCTTCCACTCTCTCTCCTCCTCACCCTATCTCTTTCACTCTTCCACACAGTCCCTCACTCACTCGTCCTTGTATTTCACTCTACCACACACTCTCTTGCTCTCTCCTGCCCCATCCTTCCCTTCCCACAACGGCCTTTCTCCCTTCCCTCTCCCCTTCTCGTTTTCCACCTCAAGTCCTGGATCGATCTCCTGTGTTTCTACCCCCACCTGTTCTCCCAACTAGCCTTCTCATGTGCGTGCATTCTCTGGAGGGGAGGGGGGTGCGGGGGGACTTTTGAGAATTCTCGAAATGTATTCGTTGGAGGGGAGGGGGGTGCGGGGGGGTGATGGTGTGCTGGATACATGTGCTGTGGTGGGATTGATGACTTGTTGCTCAAGTCCAAGCCTCCATGCACACCCCACTGTCTCTCCCACCCTCCAAGCCTGCACGCTCCACATCTCCATCCTCTTTCTGTGACCCCTCTGTCTTGACCGACAAACCTCTCAACCTACCCACACCCCTCCTTTTTCCTTCTCTCTTGTTTTCCATTCTCTGCTCACCCATGTGCCTGCCAGCTATCGCTGCGTGATACGGTGCAGTCTGTCATGGTTCCCCTGGCTGACGTGGCAGTGGCCCACCCTGACCAGTCACTGGCGGAGCTGAGGTCAGCACGGCCAGATCTGATGCCCGCTGACGTCATCCCGGTGATCAACGGTGCCGATGAATGCGTGGGCGTGCTGACAGTACCCAGCCTTGCCATGGTGAGTCGCACATGGGTCACATGACATGGCGAGTCGTATGGATCATATGGGTCAGATGCTAGTGTCAACGTTCATAAGCATCATAACTTCTCTGAACCTTCACGTATCATGTCGGCATTTCAGAAATTACCCCAGCTCACCTGCCCTTTCTGCCATCTTTCTTCCATCCCTACACCCATCAAAAGTTTCATTTCACCACAATTCCAATTCTTCTCCCTTTCACCCTTCCCTCTCTGCCCTCTCCCCCAACCCCAGGACCCCACGGCCCTCATCTCGCACCTCATGCTGCCCCCCCCGCCCTCGCTCTCCTGCCTCTCCACCATCTCTGAAGCTGCTCTGCTGCTCTCCTCGCGCCGCACGCCCCTGGCGGCAGTGGTGGCGGGCAGTGCACGCATGCGCTACGGGCTCGCCAAGGAGGCTGCACAGAGGAGCTCGGGGGAGGAGCGGCGCGTGGTGGGGGTTGTGCGTGCTGAGGCCGTGTTCGAGGGGCATGGTGGGTGCTGGTGGCACTCTGGGGAGCAGAGGGAGGGTGCTTCTGTGGAGAGTGGTGATGTGCCTTTTGGTGAAGTTGAAGGTGGGGGTTTTGGTGGCCGGACTGAAGTCAGCAGCAGTGATTCCGACTCCCTTGTGGTTGCATGAAGGCAGCTTGAAGTTATGAAAAAAAGGAAATCGTGTTTGTTTTCTAGGGTGCTTGGATGCGTTGTGTGCTGGACTGGAGCTGTGACAGGCACACGAAACCCCTGTAATAAGGTTGGGGTTTTGCTTAAGTATAGAATACCATTGAAAACCAGAAGTCTGCCTCGTCTGAATAGCGAGTGACTAATGTGGCAGCAACTACTGTGTTGCATTGGGAGTTTTTGTAAGTGAAGCAAAACAAAAGCGCGCAAATGTACGTCATCAGCTACAGTAACTTGGGGCAATTATTGTCAGAGCCGCCAACCACCGAAGACGCCAACACTGATCCCACCCTTTTCCCGCGCGATTACCAAAAACCATTCTCTGGGTTGCGGCTGCGTTTGAACACCCTCTCCACTCCACACTCACCATGCTTCTTCACCTGTGCTCACTGCTATCCTGCCTGCCATAACCGTAGTTTTACAAGCTTGCGTTGCTTCAAGGGTGTCCGCCAGACACTCTTGAAATGCGTAGCTGACCTTTAGCTGCGCAAGTTGTTCAATTCATTGTCGGTGAGCATTTATTGATTTATCCGCAATGCCTGCCGCCGCAAGGCACGTCATTTCCCCCTCAATGTCGTGTCGTATCCAGCTATCTGTGACTGATGCGGTGCGAGATTGTCACTATCGAAGCCAAATCCACGTGTCGTCGTCTGTGCTGCACGAAATGACGTCCTTCCGGAGCGCAGTGCGCCCTGCTGACGTGGTTCAGTTCGTGGCCAGAAGACCATTTCTCGTGCCGAGAAATCTCCCCCATTCCTCTAGCGCGTTTCACCAGCGTCGCAAGACATACAGCGTACGCGTTGTAAGGCCCGGATTCGAGGACAACAGCGCAAACCATAGGAGGCTCGTGGTCGCACAATGCTGTAGCAACGACGCAGGAGCCAATAAAAGGCGAGACGCGATTGGCGATTTCAGCAGTGACATTAATTTTAAAAGAGGGAATTCCGACAACTGTCGAAGCGGCACGAACCACGGCGGAAGAAGCTTCGATACAAGCAGGTTCTGCAATGACACGAGGCCTGAGCCACGCGTAAACGGCAGAAGCTGGAAGGAGCAGTTGACGTGGCATATGCGGAATTCGACATTGGTGAGTGCTGGTAGAAAGTCAGTCTGGCCATGCGACGTGATATCATGTATGAATTGTATTTCCTGGCAACCTGATGATGCTAGATCCTATATGGTATGCGGGCAGTCTGATCATGCAATGTGGTATCCTGCCAATCTGACAATGCAATGTGGGAATCTGGCAATGTTATCATACAATGAGGTAACCTGGAAATCTAATCATGCATTGCGGTAACCTCGCAATTTGATCATGCTATGTGGTATGCTGGCAATCTGATAATGCTATCTGGTAACCTGGAAATCTTATCATGCAATGTGTCCATCTGTCATCGATTTGTCTTTCTCTCTCCGCCCTCCCTTCAGGCCCTCGCCCTGCTCTCTGCGCCATTCCTCGCGGCCCTTGCATCCCCCCTCACACCCTGCCCAGCCACACGACTTCGCCTCGCCCCACCAACGGCCACTGCAGCCACGCTCTCTGCCTCCCCCGACTCCCAACGGACCAATCAGAAAGAATCTTCTGCCGCTGCTGCTTCCAGCAGCACAAGTTATGAGACCAGTGCTAATGCTGCTGGTGATGCTGCCGCTGGTGCTCCTACTGATGGTGCTGTTGACATTGGAACCCTCAACTCCACCAGCACCACCGCCACCCCTGCCACCTCTGCTACCGCCCCCCCCTCCACCCGCCCATCCCCACCGCACTCCATTACATCCCTTCCCTTAGCCGCCGCATCCCCCAACCTAGCGTCCATGTGGCAGCGCGTGATTGGCTCCACCTCCGAGTGGGTTCCCCGGCCGGTCACCGGGCAGATAGGCCTGCAGGTGGGGCCGCCCGCGCCCCTCTTCACCCTCCCTGAAACCCAAACCCACGCCGAGAGCTCCCAGAGCTTATGGGGGGGGGATCTCAGCTCCTCTGACTCATCTCTCAGCGCGCAGGACTGGCAGCAGCAGGGGCAGCTGCGGGGGGAGACGGCCATGGGGGTGCTGCTGTCGCCGGGGGGCCCGTGGGGGCGGCTGGTGAGGGAGTGGCGGTGGGCGCGCGTGCAGTACCTGTGGGATGTGCTGCTGGAGCGCCACCCCATCGTGTGCGTTCCTTGCTCCTCGTACTCTACCATGCCTGCCTCCCTGTTTGCAAGTGTCTTTGAATACTCTCATAAAACACCTGCCATTCTTGAAAAGTACGCTGGAGTGCCATCCCATCCTGTGCGCCCCTTGATTCTCCTGCTCTTCCCATTCTTTCTCCTTCCTCCGTCCGGGAGGGTTCCTCGCTCCGTCTGCAGCTTGTTCCTCTGCCATGCCATCCCATGCTCATGCCATGTCATGCCCCACCCACGCCATGGCCTATGCCATGGCCTATGTGCCTCGCCCCTCCCCCCCATGCCCCACGGCAGGTACATCATGCTTCTCATGACCATGTGCACAACACTAGTCTTCCTCGGCGGCTTCCTCTTCCACCATGCCCCACGCCATGCCCCACGCCTTATACTCCATACCCCATTGCCCCATACCCCGTGCCCCACTACAGGTACATCATGCTGCTCATGACCATGTGCACTACACTCGTCTTCCTGGGAGGATTCCTCTTCCACACCTTCCGGTAACCACCACCCCCTCGCTGCCACACCGCCCAGTTTGTGTTGGTCCTCGGAACCCCTGCCTGCCAGCTTTTTTTTGACGCGCAACTGTCTGTCTTTCTTCCACATACAAACCAAACCCCTCGCTTTGCAGATTCCTCTTCCCTTCAGCATATTTCTCGGCTCTTTCCCTTTGAAATGAAATTTCTCAATAACTCACTAGACCACTCTCACAGAAGTAGCCACAAGTTTGCTGTCAGCAGCGTGTTGACTTGTGCGCTGCTGAGCCATGTGCGCTGCTGAGCCATGTGCGAATGCCATCATATCATAGTCATCGAGTCAACGCCGCTGACATGTCATCATCACCATTTTATTACTGCTTCCATAGCATTGACTGCACCAATTGCATTGACCACATTGACTGCTGCATTGACCACATTGACTGCATTGACTGCTGCATTGACTGCTGCATTGACTGCATTGACTGCATTGACTGCTGCATTGAGTGCATTGACTGCTGCATTGACCGCGTTGACTGCTGCATTGACCGCACTGACTGACCGCAAACGCACTGCGTGTGCATCCATGGCACCGGCTCTCATCGACTGCATTCACCGCATTGACCGCATGGCAGGCAGCGCAAGACGCACATGTGGGACGCGTGGTCCGCCCTCGTGTCGTCCAGCTCTACCCTATTACTGCTGCATTCACTGCACTGACTGCTGCATTCACTGCACTGACTGCTGCATTCACTGCACTGACTGCTGCATTCACTGCACTGACTGCATTCACTGTTCATTGACCGCATGGCAGGCAGCGCAAGAGTCTGGGCGAGGACATGTGGGATGCGTGGTCCGCCCTCGTGTCGTCCAGCTCGCACCTTAAGGTACCCTCCGCCCCTCCCTGCCTGCCCGCCTCACCCCTCTGCCTCCCCTTCCTCTCTCCTCCTCTCCCCCTGTGGACGCATGTGTGTGGCGATCGCGTGTGCTGGGTGGGGTGTGGTTGATTGCTGTGGGGTGCGGTGGAGAGGTGCAGGAGGCCGCAGGAGCCGTTTGGGGAGGCGCTGTGGGACGCGTGGGGCAATGTGTGCTCGTCGCGCCAGCACCTCCGGGTACTGCTGCTGCCTTAGAGCCATTTGCCTGCCTTACCTCCCTCACCCTGCCTGAGTGCGTCTATTGCTAGCTCTGCGCTGTGGGACGCGTGGGGCAATGTGTGCTCATCGCGCCAGCACCTCCGGGTACTGCTGCTGCTTCCTAGGGCTCTTTTCTCTTGCTGTTAGCGCCCTCACTGCTGCTTTAGAGTCTTTGCTGTTGCCTTAGAGCACTCTCTCACTCGCTGCTCTGCTTGCTTAGAGCACTCGCTGCTCCTGTTCACTCCCGCCTTGCCTATTCTTTCTCTTACCCTGTCCGAGTGCATCTATTGCTAGTTGTATTCTCCATCTTACCCTGCTCGATAGTGTCTATTGCTACCTTTTCCCGTGTGGGGCGCGTGGGGCCATGTGTGCTCGTCCCGCTAGCACCTCGGGGTCCTCTTGCTGGTGCCGCTGGTGGTTATAGCAGCTTGCTCCAACCGCCCTGTTTGGGAGGCACTGTTGTGGCCTCTGCATGGGACTCATGCTGCGGCTCTGCGTTATCCTCTGCTTCCTTGCTTGCTTGCTGGCGCTGCTGATTTTTCAGGTTCTCCTTCTCCTCTCCTCTCTTCATCCGCCCCACTTCCCATCTGCAACCGCCAATCATCTTCTTCCCTCCGCCCTGTCCCCCTCCCTCGCATGGTGTGGCAGGAGAGCACGCAGGAGGGGAGGGTGATAGGCATCATGCTCACGCTGGGCGGGCTCTTCTTCTACTCGCTGCTCACCTCCACCATGACCGCCCAGTTCAAGGTGCACGTGCTCTCATCTCAAGTGCTACACCTTGTTGTGTGAGGCGTTAAGAGAATGCCTCTTCTTCTACTGGCTGCTCACCTCCACCATGACCGCACAGTTCAAGGTGCGTGTGCTCTCACGTGCTCTCATATTCTCTCAAGTGAATTGCCCAGTTCAAGGTGTGTGTGCTTTTAAGTCGACTCACAAGTCACCTCGCTGGGAGGGCTCTTCTTCTACTCGCTGCTCACCTCCACCATGACCGCCCAGTTCAAGGTGCACGTGCTCTCCTCTCATGTGCTTTTAGTTAAACCCCAGAGGCTGAACCGTGTTGTGTGAGGCGTTAAGAAAATGCCTCTCCGTCTACTCACTGCTCGCCTCCACCATGACTGTGCAGTTCAAGGTGCCTCTGCTCTCATGTGCTCCCACATACTCTCACGTGCTCTCATGTGCTCCCACGTGCTCTCACATGCTCTGATGTCAACCCTACACTTCCAACTTCAACTGCTTAACCCCACACTCCAGTTCAACCTATGTTGTTGTGTTCGGGTCTCCCCCCCGCCTTTCTCTCACTCCGCCTTTATTGAATTATTAAAGGGGTTCAATAAGGGCTTCCCGTGGCCCACACCAATCTGCTCCTAAGTGCAACTGCTCATGCTCTGCTCTCCGCTCTTGTACCCGCTGCTCACCTCCACTCCACCTCTCCATTCGCTACTCACTCTTCCTCATGCCCATGTGAGCAGCTGCGCATGGAGTGGCTGAGGGAAGGCGCGCATTCTCTCTGCCCTTGAACTCACCTCCACCTCCCCATTCACTGCACACCCCGCCCCTCCCGCCCCGCTCCGCCCCGCCCTGCCCCCCTGTGAGCAGCTGCGCATGGAGTGGCTGAGGGAAGGCGCTCACTCGCAGGTGAGAGGGGGCTATGGTCTTCCCCTGGGGTGTGCTGTGCTGTGCTGTACTGTGAGTGCAACATGCGAATGCTTTGCTCATGAAAGGCATACTAACAGCAAGCTTCTATTACCACATCAAGTCCCCTCTTCTCCTACGTTTTCCCTCCTTTCCCTCCTTTCCCTCCTCTCCCTCCTTCTCCCCTTTCTTCCTTCCTCTTTTCCTCCCCGCACATTTCCCCTGCTCACATTTGCTCACTCCTGCTCACCCTGCTCACCCTGCTCACCCCTGTGCACGCACCAGGTGATGGAGCGGGACCACATAGTGATAGGGGGAATCAACAACCGCCTCGCCACGCTGCTCACTCCTCACTCACTCCTGCTCTCCCCTTCACCACCTGCACCAGGTCATGGAGTGGGACTGATCGGCCACATACTGATCGGCACCAGGCCATCGGGACCAGGCCATCGGCACCAGGCCACATACTGATCAGCTTCAACGAGTGATCAGCTCCTCCCTGGCCCTGCCTCTCTGCGCCTTCCCCTGTCCCACCTCCTGCACTGCACCAGGTGATGGAGCGGGACCACATAGTGATAGGCGGCATCAACAACCGCCTCGCCACGCTGCTGCGCCAGCTCAGCAAGAGCCAGCACTTTGCCGTGCAGGATGGCTCTGCAGTCACCAGGTGGGCAGGGGAGGAGTTCTTGTGGTGATGCTGGGATGCTGCTGTGGGGTAATGCTGCTGTGGTGCCGCTGCTGTGGTAATGCTGCTGGAGAGTCCATCCTTTCGAGTGTTTGCTCAGCGAGAGCCAGCAGCACTGCTGGCAGGACAGTCACAAACAGCACTGCTGCAGGACAGTCACAAACAGCACTGCTGGCAGGACAGTCACAAACAGCACTGCTGGCAGGACAGTCACAAACAGCACTGCTGGCAGGACAGTCACAAACAGCACTGCTGGCATGCCATGCCATGGTTGTGCCGCATGCCCTTTGCCTCCTCGACTACAGTGCATCACCCGCCTCACAGAGAACCACCCGCCTCTCAGTGCAGTACGGCCCTTCCTCTCCCATACACACTAGGACCTGCAGTCATGCCGACGCACTGCCTCTGCCTGCTCCCTCGCCCATGCACACCCCTTGCTGCTCCTCTTCACTCCACTGCCTGCCCACCAGGAAGCGCACAGTGCTGCTGCTGCGCACAGAGCTATCATCTTCCCCCTCTGGCTCTCTTTCAAGTCACCACCGCCCCTCTGCTCCCTTCCCTTCCCCCCCGTTTGGCCCTTCACCTACCTACCCACCAGGAAGCACACGGTGCTGCTTCTAACGGAGCTGCCACGCAAGGAGACGGAGAAGATCGTGTCGCCTTACCTCAAAGACTGCCGGCACAGTGCTGCTCACACAACCATCATCCTTCCCTCTGCCTCTGTTTCACCACCATTCCCTTCTCCCGCCTCCAACTCCACCAGGAAGCGCACGGTGCTGCTGCTGACGGAGTTACCGCGCAAGGAGGCGGAGAAGATCGTGTCGCCGTACCTCAAGGACTGCCAGCACATCAACCTCTTCATTCGCAGGTGCCTCCTGCCATACTCTGTCATCTCACAATAGCATGTGCCATGGCATTGCCCTAACCCGCACATTCCAGTGCAGTGGCGACACTCCATCCATAGTCGCTCTCGCTCACCTTACCCCATACTTGCAAGCAGCAAGCCCTAGCATCGCCCCCCCTCCTCACTGCTTGCCTGAGACAGCGCTCTACCCACAACATTCTCCGCTGCCACCTTCACCTCCACCATGAATGCTCACTTCCCTTCAACCGCCCACCCCTCACTATAACCCCTTCCTCTTCCTCTCCGCTCTCCTTCTCCCTCGCCCCTCTCTTCCCTTGTGCCCGCGCCGCGCCCTTCCCTCTCACTTCTTACCAGCGGCCTGCTCAGCAGCACGGCGTCGTTCAAGGAGGCGGCAGCAGACAGGGTACAATCTGGGCCCACTCTTTCTCCCCCTGCCCCCGCGTTCTCCCTTCTCCCCTCCCCTTCTCCCTCACCAGCGGCCCGCTCAGCAGCACGGCATCGTTCAAGAAGGTGGCAGCAGACAGGGCGCGCTCAGTCATACTCCTGGCGCCCAAGGACGACTAGTGAGTGCCCTGCTTCCTGCTGCGCGCACACCCCCTGCTAGCATTGCAGCAGCATGGCTTCTGAGGCGCCTCAAAAGCCCCGCTGCTGGAGCTGCAGCAGCATGCGTGCATGTCCCAGCAGCATGCGTGCTTGTTCCAGCAGCATGCGTGCATGTTCCAGCATCGCCTCAAAGCTCTACAAGGTGGCGGCAGACAGGGCGCGCTCAGTCATTCTCGTGGCCCCCAAGGACGACTAGTGAGCAACCCTCGTTTCTGCCAAATCTCCTACTAGCACTGTCACCCGTACGCCTCTCGTTGCTCCCATCTCTCCCTCTCCTTTCCCGACTGCCCTTCCTCCCTACCCACGTCGTGCCCTTCTCCTTTCTCCATCGACCGCCCTCCCTCCCCTCTGCGGCACCGACACGGGCGTGGTGGCGGAGGTATCAAAGGGCAGCACGTGATCACTGCTGAGGGGCATGGCGGAGGTGCGCGTGAGCGCCGTGGAGAACCGTGGTAAACAGCAGCACGACATCACTGCTCTGTGCCTTTCAGGCGTTGGGCAGCACTGCTCAACGCCTTTCATCCACCTCTCCCCCCTCTCCTTCCCTCTCCTTCCCCTCTTCCAGCTACGAGGCAGATGCAGACTTGGTAATGTCGGTGATAGCGCTGAAACCTTTGCTTCGCGACTCCAACACGGGATTCGTTGCAGAGGTGTCAAAGGGCAGCACGGGGTCGCTGCTGCGGGGCATGGCGGAGGTGCGAGTGAGCGCCGTGGAGAACCGTGCTAAACAGCAGCACGGCATCACTGCTCTGTGCCTTTCAGGCGTTGGGCAGCACTGCTCAACGCCTTACATCTACCCCTCCCCCCTCTCCTTCCTCTACCACCAGCTACGAGGCAGATGCAGACGTGGTGATGTCGGTGATAGCCTTGAAACCTTTGCTTCGCGGCTCAAACACGGGGGTGGTGGCGGAGGTATCAAAGGGCAGCACGGGGTCGCTGCTGCGCGGCATGGCGGAGGTGCGCGTGAGCGCCGTGGAGAATCTCTCTGCCAAGCTCTTCGTGCAGTGCTCTAGGCAGCCGGGGCTCGTGGACGTTTACTGCAAGCTGCTGGACCATGCTGGTGAGGATATACAGGGGCCACACAGATAGAGGGGGGTCAGACAAGCAGGGAGTGGGGTAAAGGGGTGAAGGGGAGCGCTGTGGAGAATCTCTCTGCCATGCTCTTCGTGCAGTGCTCCAGGCAGCTGGGGCTCGTTGATGTCTACTGCAAGCTGCTGGACCACACTGGTGGGTGGGGGTGGGTGGGGTGGACAGAGGGGAAGCAGGGACGAGGGTAGTGGGGTGGAGGGGTAGGGGATGAAGGGTGCTGCTCTCTGTGCAGTGCTCCAGGCAGCTGGGGCTCGTTGACGTCAACTGCAAGCTGCTGGACCACACTGGTGAGTGGGGATGAGCGGACAGGGTAGAGGAGGTATGGATTGAAAGGCGTGGGAAAGCAAGCAGGGAGTAGGAGGGGAAGGGGCACCTCTCCGCCATGGAGAATCTCTCTGCCAAGCTCTTCGTGCAGTGCTCCCGGCAGCCGGGGCTGGTCGATGTGTACTGCAAGCTGCTGGACCACACTGGTGGGTGGGTGGAGAGGGGTATAGAGGGGTAGGGGGTGCAGGGCAGCACAGAAGCTCTCCTCAGGGGCATGGCGGTGGTGCGGGTGAGTGCCGTGGAGAATCTCTCTGCCAAGCTCTTCGTGCAGTGCTCCAGGCAGCCGGGGCTCGTGGACGTGTACTGCAAGGTGCTGGACCACACTGGTGCGTTGGGATATACCGGGATTACATAGATCGAGGGGAGCTGCGTGGCTCCAACACGGGGGTGCTGGACCACACTGGTGGGTGCAGGTGGGCGGGTACCACACAGGTTATAGGGCATAGGGCAGGGTGTGAAGGGGAGTGCTCTTCGTGCAGTGCTCCAGGCAGCCGGGGCTCGTTGATGTCCACTGCAAGCTGCTGGACCACACTGGTGGGTGGGGAATGAGAGGGCAGAGAGCAGGATAGGAGCCAGGCCAGGGTAAAGGGCACTACAAACTGCCCTCCTCCCTGCCTCCTCCCCTCTCATACCCGTGTATTTTGCCTTTCCCACTCTCCTCTCCTCTCTCACCTGCCTTCACGGTCCACTTCGCCTTCCCTCTCCCTCATCCCCCTTCTCCCCCCCAGACGAGGTGATCAACGTGAGAAACTTTCCTTCGCTTGCCAGCCAGCCTGCCCTACGGCCTTGTTTTGAGACGTCTCGAAAAATCACCTCTTCTCTCACCCGCCTCCCCTCTGCCCCCCAGACGAGGTAATCAACGTGAGAAGCCTCCCCTCACTTGCCGGCCTGCCGTACGGCCTTGTTTTGAGACGTCTCAAAACATCACCTCTTCTCTCACCCGCCTCCCCTCTGCCCCCCAGACGAGGTGATCAACGTGAGGAGCTTTCCTTCGCTTGCCGGCCTGTCCTACAGCCTTGTGCGCAGGGGCTTCCCCTCAATCGCCGGCCTGCCTCCACTGTCCGCTTCACCTCCTCTCTCTCCCGCCTCGCCTCCCCTCTGCCCCCCAGACGAGGTCATCAACGTGAGAAGCTTCCCCTCACTTGCCGGCCTGCCCTACGGGCTCGTGCGCAGGGGATTCCCAGAGGTGAGTCATGCTCCTCTTCATGCTCCTCTTCATGCTCCTCTTCATGCTGGTGTGTTTGTTTCACATTGTGCAGACAGCAAGGTGCAGCACGGTCACCTGTATTGACCTGCCATACCACCATCCCCATCCCCTGCCTCCCACCTACCGAACCTTCACCTGAGCAGGCGGTGTGCTGCGGCATAGTGAGGGATGGCAAGGTGCCTGTATATACCTACCCTAGAAACAGTTTCCTCCCTCTCTTCCTCCCACCTCCACCCTCATTCCCCAATCCATCCGTGCTCGCGCAGTCGGTGTGTTATGGCATAATGAGGGACGGCAAGGTGCAGCGCTGTATGGCGCCTGTATAGACCTGCCCTAGAAACACTTTCCTCCCTCTCTTCCGCCCACCTCCATCCCCATCCGTGCACGCACAGGCAGTGTGCTGCGGCTTAGTGAGGGACGGCAAGGTGCAGTTCCACCCCAAGGACTCCGAGCCGGTGCAACGCACCGATAAGGTGTGATGAGCGGTGGGATGCGGTCAGTGGGCTATCAGAACCTGAGCTGAAAATATTGATTAGGTAACCGAGTTATAGGGTCTGAAGTACTTCAAATCAATAATGGGCTTAGTGGCGGTGTGTGTGCTTGAGAGGTACCAGCATCATCCTTCCTCCTTATTGTAGTAGTATCCCACTAGATGATGCTGGTAGCTCTCAAGCACACACACCGCCACCCTCCCTCCGGTGCTAATGCTGCAGGACAGGTCAGACAGATGCAGGAGAGCAGCCGAGGAGGGGGGGGGGGGCACAGTTCTCACTCTCCCTCTTCCCCCTCCCTTCCCCTCCACATCCCACCACCAGTTGATGCTGATAGCGCTGAAGCACACGCACTGCCACCCCCCGCCAGCGCTCATGATGCAAGCAGCACAGACCAGGCAGAAGCAGGAGAACAGCCCAGTGGGAGGGAGATCTCTTTCCCTCCCTCTCCAGCGATTCTCTCCCTCTCACTCCTCCCTTCCCTTTCCGTCCCCCTCCCTTCCCCCCCACATCCCACCACCAGCTGATGCTGATAGCGCTGAAGCACACTCATCGCTACCCCCCTCCAGCACTCATGATGCAAGCAGCACAGATCCGGCAGAAGCAGGAGAGCAGCCGGGGGGGGCGGGAGGGGCGCGGGGGCGGTTCGAGTGAGGGGATGGTGCGGGTGCACAGGGACTCGGCGCTAAAGACAAGAGATGCCGGCCAGTTCAAGGTGAGGAGAGGAGGGTGTGGTGGTGGTCTGACGAGGTGAGGCTGTGCAGTGATGGTGTCAGCTTTCAGCCTGCTGCTACTGCTTCTGTATGCTGCCGTCTCACCAGTAACCCACCTGTAACCCACCAGTAACCCACCTGTAACCCACCTGTAGCCCACCTGTAACTCACATGTAACCGGCCTGCATGTGACCTGCAACGCACGAGCTCATGTGTGACCCCAACTCCACGCACCCTTCTTACCCTTCCCCAGCCCAACGAGCCGGCAGCGAGGGCGGAGCGAATGGTGATGCTGGGGTGGAGGACAGGCGTGCCGGACATGATTCGAGAGTTTGACGACTATGTGGGGCCGGGCAGAGTGTGTTGATTCGTGTGCTCTCCCATGCACTCCTGTGTCCCCAACCATCCAACCGCGCCAATACCCCTCTCGCCTCCCACAGCCAAACGAGCCGGCGGCACGAGCGGAGCGCATGGTGATGCTTGGATGGAGGACGGGTGTGCCGGACATGATCCGCGAGTTTGACGACTACCTGGGGCCGGGCAGCGAGTTGGTCATTCTGGCGGAGGAGAGCCTGGAGGAGAGGGAGAGGCAGCTCGCCCGCATGCTGCGCACACCCCTCCGAAACCTGACCGTCGTGCACAAGGTGAGAACTCCGTGGGGCTGGGCAGCGAGCTGGTCATTCTGGCAGAGGAGAGCCTGGAGGAGAGGGAGAGGCAGCTCGTCAGGATGCTCAGGACACCCCTCAGGAATCTGACTGTCGTGCATAAGGTGGGTAGCGCCATACCGGCATGAGCACGGGGGTGGGGATATGTGTGAGCAGCGGGCAGCGAGTTGGTCATCCTGGCGGAGGGGAGCTTTGAGGAGCGCGAGAGGCAGCTTGCAAGGATGCTGCGCACGCCCCTCAGGAATCTTACAGTGGTGCACAAGGTGCGTGCTGCCGTGCTGGCATGCGCACATGTATGTGTGAGCAGAGGGCACTGAGCTGGTCATTCTGGCCGAGGAGAGCACAGCTGGAGAGGCAGCTCGTCCGCATGCTCAGGACGCCCCTGAGGAATCTTACTGTGGTGCACAAGGTGCGTACTGCCATGAGAGCACAGGTGGTGAGCGCATGGGCGCTGCATGAATGGCCGCGTCAGTTGGTGCATGCATCGCATGGTGCAATCGACCCCACGAGTCGCACCAACGTGATAAGCGTCCAGATGGGGCCTAGGCGCTTTGTGTGGCCCCACCACTCTTCGTTCCCCTCCCTTGCCCTTCCCTCCCTTTCCCTCCCTCTCCCCAGGTGGGCAACCCCATGAGCCGCATGGACCTCACAGACGCCATTCTGGATCCCGGCAGTGTGTTCCACCCCTATGTGTTGTGTCTGCGCCGGGGGGTGTTGAGCTCTCCCATTCGTGTCCGCCCCTCTCCCTTTCTGCACTGCTTCTGCATGTCCTTGTGGGTTGTCCGCCCTCTTCAGGTGGGCAACCCCATGAGTCGCACGGACCTCACAGACGCCATCCTAGACCCCGGCAGTGTGTTCCACCCCTTTGTGTCCGCCGGCGGTGACATGTTCTTTGACAACGTGCCCTTCTCTATCATCGTTGTTTCGGATCGCTCCTGGCATCATGGAGGTGCGTGTGTGTGCATGTGTGTGTGCGCATGTGCATGTGTGTGTGTGTGGTTGTGTGATGGGCTGTTAGGCCTTACCCCGGCAGTGTGTTCCACCCCTTTGTGTCCGCCAGGGGAGACATGTTTTTTGACAACGTGCCCTTCTCCATCATCGTTGTTTCGGATCGCTCCTGGCAACACGGAGGTGTGTTCTAGGCTATTAGGCCCCCTACATGCTTGAATGTCTAGGTGCTTTGTGTTGGCCGGCGGTGACATGTTCTTTGACAACGTGCCCTTCTCCATCATTGTTGTTTCGGATCGCTCCTGGCACCACGGAGGTGCGTGTGCGCGCGCGCGCGCGTGTGTTTGTGTGTGTGTGTGTGTGCGCGCGCGCGTGTGGGTGTGTGATGGGCGCTGGCATCAGCCGCTGCACACATGGAGGTGTGTTGAAGGCCGCTTACCCCCACAGGCCTGGACGCCCTGGCGTCATGTGTCCGCCTGCAGACACATGTTCTTTGACAACGTGCCCTTCTCCATCATTGTCGTCTCCGACCGCTCCTGGCACCATGGAGGTGCGTTCTAGGCTATTAGGCCCCCTACATGCTTGAATGTCTAGGTGCTATGTGTCGGCGGGCGAAGACGTTCTTTGACAACGTGCCCTTCTCCATCATCGTTGTCTCCGACCGCTCTTGGCACCACGGAAGTGCGTGTGTTGTGTGCGTGAGTGCCTTTGATACCAATACTCGAAGCACTATGTGTCAGGTGGGAACCATTTGTTAGTTGGCACCGATTTGTTCACTGGCATGTGTCGGACCCCCTCCCCCCACCGTTCACATGTAGTTTGGGTCTGCTCAAGATACACCATACACTCACGTCCCCAACTGCTCCTTACACTGGGTCCCTTCGCATGCTTCAGTCCATGCCTTAGTCATGCCATGCCTTGTCATCTGATGCATGCATCAATCTTAAGCATGCCCTCATGACTGCCCTTGGATGGGCATTGAAGCATACCCATCCAAGCATCTTCCCTCCAACAACCACGTGCACCATCCCCTCTCCCCTGCCCTCCGCCCTTCTCCCATGCACAAACATTGCTCCCACGTGGGCCTGCACGCCCCTTCAACCCACCACCAGAACTCATCCCATCTCCCCCCTCACCCTTGCCCCTTCACACACCACCAGAGCGCACCAAGCCAGACAAGCAGTCGCTGTACTCGCTGCTGCTCGCGGAGTCAATGCACGCACATGGGTCTGCATCCCCCTTCATCCCAATGCCTCCAACAAACCCATATCACCCCCGCACCCTCCATCACACAAACCACCAGAGCGCACCAAGCCAGACAAGCAGTCGCTGTACTCGCTGCTGCTAGCAGAGTCGGTGTGCCGTGCCAACAAGATCAAGGTGCTTCTTCCGAGTGGGGGTTGCTGTGTGCGAAGGGGGGAATCGTTGCATGCGAAGGGGGGAATCGTTGCATGCGAAGGGGGGCTGGTGGTTGTAAAGGGGGCTCCTGGCGGTTTGCTAGGGGGGTTTGGTGGCTGCAAAGGGGGCCTAGTGGTTTGCGAGGGGGACCTGGCTGCATGCAAAAAAAAGGCTTACAGCGTCACATCCGAAACGGCTCTCATCGCACGCATGACACACTCAACACACTGCTGCTGTGCACTCTCACACTCGCCCACTGTCTCTCGAGTCAACTGGACAGTCCGCTCTTGCTCTCACCCGGTGCCCCCGTCACCCCCTTTGCATCCCACACACACCCCCTTTGCATCCCACACACACCCCCTTTGCATCCCACACACACCCCCTTTGCATCCCACACACACCCCCTTTGCATCCCAAACACACCCCCTTTGCATCCCACACACACCCCCTTTGCATCCCACACAACCCCCCTTTGCATCCCACACACACCCCCTTTGCATCCCAAACACACCCCCTTTGCATCCCACACACACCCCCTTTGCATCCCACACAACCCCCCTTTGCATCCCACACACACCCCCTTTGCATCCCACACACCCACTGCCCCATCCATGCAGGTGCAGTCTTTAAACGCGGAGCTGGAGGACAACCGGCTTGGGCGCGAGGTGGGTGGTGTGCGGTGGGGTGCGGTCTAGGGGGGTAGAAGGATTATTACGCCACTGCCAGCTTGGTATGAGGGTGGTGCAGGGGAGGGGCGTGTGGTGACGGGGGAAACGAGCATGTCGGACCACCTTTCCAGTATAAGCCCCATGTTGCCATCATGCCAGCACGCCATGGCTCCATCCTGACCCACGATAAGCCACCCCTGACATGCCATCACGCCACCATGTCACCATGTTCTCATGCTATAATGCCATCAAACGATCATCATTACCTTATGCCACCAATCATCATGCCATCAATCATCATTACATCATGCCTCTTCTCCCCATACTCCTCCCAGGTGGTGGGCAGCCATCCATCACTCACCTACATCGGCACATCTGACCTCATGCCATCATGCCATCATCATGGCAAATGCTCGCAATTCACATGCCCCCATGCTACCCCCATGCTCCCTCCCCTTGCCCCTCCCAGGTGGTGGGCAGCCATCCATCTCTCACCTACATCGGCACGTCTGACCTCATGGGGCTAGTCACCTCACAAGGTGTGCACTTACAGGGCTAGTCACCTCACTAGTTGTGCACTTGCAGGGCTAGTCACCTCGCAAGGTGTGCACTTACAGGGCTGGTCACCTCACAAGGTGTGCATTTACAGCGCTAGTCACCTCAATACAAGGCTGCGTGCGGTGCAGCGTATGAGCGTGCGGTGCAGCGTGTGAGCGTGCGGTGCAGCGTGTGAGCGTACGGTGCAGCGTGTGAGCGTGCGGTGCAGCGTGTGAGCGTGCGGTGCAGCGAATGAGCGTGCGGTGCAGCGTGTGAGCGCGCGGTGCAGCGTGTGAGCGTGCGGTGCAGCGTACGAGCGTCTGGTGCAGCGTATTTGCGTGTGATGCAGCGTATGAGCGTGATGTGCAGCGCACAAGCGTGCGGTGCAGCGTATGAGCGGGCGGTGCAGCTTATGAGCATGCGGTGCAGCGTATGAGCGTGCGGTGCAGCGCATGAGAGTGTGGTGCATCGCATTAGAGTGCGGTGCAGCGCATGAGAGTGCGGTGCAGCGTGTGATCGGGTGGTGCAGCGTATGAGCGGGCAGTGAGTGGGTGGTGCAGCGTATAAGCGTGCGGTGCAGCGTATGAGCGGGCGGTGCAGCGTATGAGCGGGCGGTGCTGTTGTGATATAGGGTTTAGGGTTTAGAAGTGCCTGTAGCTGTAGCTGTTGTTTGTTATACATTCTGTTGGTGGTGCACCCTTGCTAGTTTGCTATATGTACCTTGTGTGCTATAGTGAACTACGCACATTCTCGATTCTCTCTTGCACAACCAACTCGACACCCGCTTGGCCTAGGCTACTTAGCCTAGGCCCTAAGTTAAACCCGTTTCCTAGCTAAGACGCTATCGTAACATGGTATCAGAGCTAGGTCGTTCCCGACCTAATTTCCTAAGGACCCACCGTTAGCTTTCGCGATGGCGCGTCCCGTCAAGCAGCAAATCGCGGCTCCGTCCGTCCTTCCCCGTCGCTCGCCCGTAGCAAAATCCGTCACGGTAGTCGTGACAGACGCAACGGTCGTGGCGGGAGTGACGGCACTCGTCGACCCGCTGTTTCACGCCGCCGTTTTTCCCCCCCGTCAGCCCCTCGACCCGCCACTGCGTTCCCCGTTGCCCTTCCCCGTCGCGCTGCCTCGTCGCGGCTCCCTGGTGAAACATCGACGGTCGCAGTGGGGGGGGGGGGAGAGGAGAAGGGGAAAGGGGTGGCAGCCGTCACTTGAGCATCAGCGCCAGCCCGCGTTTCGTCCCGTCCCGTTCCGTCCCCGCCCGCCCTCCCGTCGACTTCGCAGCTGCTGTGAAGGGAGTGGCGGGAATGGCGGGAGAAGCTACTGCCCCGCCACTGCACGCTCCAGATCGTACGCGACCCGCTCTTCTCCTCCCTTCCATGCCAACGCCTCACCCTGCACCTCTCTCTTCCCCTCTACCGCTCTCCTCTAATCCCATCTCTCCCTTTCTCCTCCCAATCCCCCCACCCACCTCACCTCTCCCCCTCCCCACAGTGACGGAGAATGTGAATGTGGGCTCAATGCCTTTAGCCCAGAGCTGCGCAACAGCTGGTCTCACAGAGACCTTTGTCAAGGTGTGAGGTGTTCTATCTCTCTCTCCCTCTCTCTCCCCCATCCTCACACCCACCCCCCTCCTCCCAGTCACGGAGTATGCAGAGCTGAACGCCATCTGGACAGAGCTGCTCAACAGCTGGGGGGACGAGATCTGTGTGAAGGTGTAAGGGGAAGCGGGATTTACCAAGATGTGGCTCTCATCCATCCTCCCCTTTTCCGCCCCCACCCACCATAACTTCCCGCAGTCACGGAGCATGCAGAGCTGAACGCCATCTGGACAGAGCTGCTCAACAGCTGGGGAGACGAGATCTATGTGAAGGTGAGGAATGGATGTGACATGTACGTCAACCTGTGTGCGGGCTGAATTTTGAGTCGACTCAAAAGCTGACATGTACGTCAACCTGTGTGCGGGCTAAAGCATGCATGGCCGTGTGTCAGAAATGTTGTACACACTTCCTGGTCATGCATTTCTTGCTCTCTTCGTCCAAGCATGTGGTGCACGGGGAGCACCTCTTCGCATTTGCATCGCACGCATTGGCCATTCCGCGTATCCATGACCGACTCGGCATCCCCCTGTATTGACTGTATTGACTAGATTGAAGTATGTTCTCACTCACACCCGCGCCCCCCACCAGGACGCGTCCCTGTATGTGAGTGCGGGGAAGAGCCGCACGTTCAACGAGCTGGTACTGCACGTCCTTGGGACCAAACTAAATGCGCCCACCCCCACCCCTCCCCCCCACCAGGACGCGTCCCTGTATGTGAGTGCGGGGGAGAGCCGCATGTTCAACGAGCTGGCACTGCTTGTCCTTGGGACCGAACTAATTGTGCCCTCCCCACCCCCATTCCCCCCTTCACCAGGACGCATCCTTGCATGTGAGTCCCGGCGAGAGCCCCACGTTTAATGAGTTGGCAGAGAGGGCGGTGCAGCGGGGGGAGGTGGCCATCGGGTACCGGCGCAGCGACACCACAGTCATCAACCCGTGCCCCCAAGGACGTTCCGCTTTAGTACCCCTCTTCATTGAGTAAAACAATCCACGCATTCAACCCCAACTCCCCCATCCCCACCCCACCCCACCAGGATGCGTCCCTGTATGTGAGTCCAGGGGAGACCCCAACCTTCAACGAGCTGGCAGAGAGGGCGGTGCAGCGGGGGGAGGTGGCGATAGGTTATCGGCGCAGTGACACCACAGTCATCAACCCATGCCCCAAGGACATTCCGCTTGAGTTCGGCCCCGAAGACAGCCTCGTGCTCATTTCTGAATATGGCTAATTTATTTGTAGGAGTTTTGGGTCCTGATGCAGCGTGTTTAGGTTTGGATGGAACGCATCACTTTGTACTTTCCCATTTTTTTACCTGAGTTATCTGTTGGCAAAACATGTAATGCAAATAATTTGTTTGTAACATGTTGCGAGGTGTTTAGGCTGGCATTTCCTTGCCTTCGCTAGTTTCGCAAACCCCTCTACCCCGCGCCCCACTCCTCTTCCCCAACTTCACACTTCGCTCCACACCCTACCCCCTTGATGACAGTCCATCCCTGCCCGTCCCTCCTGCTGGCCCGTCCGTCCCGCTGGCCCATCGATACTCGAACGCCTAATCGGTAGTACCGATCCCCGTTATAAGTAGGGTTGCTTCTCCCAACCATCGAACCAACGTATCTTGTTGACCAAAAAGCACACGGTTACAGTCGACGCTGGTTAGCAGCTGATAGATTGAGGGAGCAGGGCAGCAGACGGGCCGAGCGAGGGCGAAAGCTAGCCGGGGGGGAGGAGATAACGCGCGAGTGTGAGAAATTGCAAGAGCCGACAGTGAAGTACACGGGGGAGCAGAACAAGCAGCGCCAACATGCCGAAATCGAAACGCAATCGATTGGGTACGCACGATAGGTTGCCGCATTTATCCGGATTTCCTTGTTTTTGTTTAAGGGTGGGTCATCGCTGTTTTCGGCATGCTCGTCTAATCGCGTCCTCCTCTTACAGCGTTTTGTTTTCAGAATCTCCACGTGCGCTGCGCAACTGCGCGCCGAGTTCTCCACTCTCTCTCCTCCTCCCGCGCGCCTCCCCATTCTGGTCCGGCCGTTGCAGTGACTCTATCGTCCCTCCCTCGCACCGTCCCCCTCTCCCGTCCCATGCCCCGCTCGCAGTGACTCTATCGCGCGTGACAAAGAAGGGGCGCGAGCAGAAGGAGTCGCTAGTGGAGGCAGTGCGAGCGGCGGTGGAGGAGTATTCAGACGTGTATGTCTTTGAGTTCGATAACATGCGCAACACCAAACTCAAGGAGCTCAGGGACGAGCTGAAAGGAGTCTGCCGGTAAGTCATGATCACCTTAAACCCCGGACTTCTTAAACCCTTAATCGTTAAACCTTGAGAGGGCAATGGATGAGCAGCGGTGGAGGGTCATTCGGAGGTGTACGTGCTCGAGTTCGATAACATGCGCAACACCAAACTCAAGGAGCTCAGGGACGAGCTCAAGGGCGTCTGCAGGTAAGCCACGAGCACCCTAAACCTCGGAGCCTTAAACCCTGAATCGCTGAACCCTGAACGGCCAGTGCCTGCGCAGCGGTGACGGAGAAGTCAAATGTGTTCGTGTTGGAGTTCGACAACATGCGCAACACCACACTCAAGGAGCTCCGAGACGAGGATAAGGGTGTTTGCAGGTAAGGCACCCGCGCTAAATCCCGGAGTCTTAAACCCTGCATCGTTAAACCCTGACCGGGCAGTGGATGAGCGGCGGTGGGGGAGTATTCGCCCCCCTGATTTTTGTTTCCCTGCTCCTCCCCGCCCTCCTCCACCCCCAGTTGCCTGCAGGTGGCATTAATTCGCTCATTCCCGATCCTCCCTCCCCTCTCCCCCCCTTCCCCTCTCTTTTGCTCCTCCCCTCCCACCCCTTGTTCCCCCCTTCTCCGTTACCTCCTTCCCCTCCGCCTCCCTCTTCAGGTTCTTCCTGGGGGCGAACAAGGTGCTGCAGGTGGCGCTGGGGAGGGACAAGGCCACGGAGCAGAGGGAGGGGCTGCACCGGTGCAGTGAGGTGAGGAGGAGGGGGGAGGGGTGCTGTGCGGTGACGGGGAGTGGAACCTAGAGGTGGGTTGGAGGAAAGTGTGGATGGAGTGTGACGGAGCAGAGAGAGGGATTGCACTCGTGCAGCGAGGTGAGGGGGGAGGGAGGGAGGGGTGACGACGGTGCTGTGCGATTATGAGGAGTGACGATAACGGGTGGCGGAGCAGAGGATGGGGGACACCACCGGTGAAGTGTGGAGAGTGAGGGAACTTGTGAATAGATGCAGTGCGATGGAGATGGATCGAAGGTTAAGAATGGGTTTTCAAGTGTGGACAACTTGCAGTATATCCCCTTTAATCAGCCCCGTTCATGCCTTCAAGTGTGCTTTCAAGTGTCTGCATCTGCCGTATCTCCTCTTCTCCCAACTGTTTCTACACCCACGTTTTCGTACCTTTTTACCGTCACCCTCCATCCCTCATCCCCCACTGTCTCTTAACACCCTCCCTCTCTCTCATTCCGTCTTTCTCTCCTTTTATTTCTCTCTCTTTATCTTTTTATGCGCGCTACGTCAGCTGATAGAGGGCCACCGAGGCCTGCTCTTCACATCGCTGCCCAAGGAGCAGGTGGAGAAGTGCGTTGGGGGTGGGGGGAAAAGGGGGGGGTAGGGATGGGGGGAAAGGGAGTGGGGAAAGTGAGGGGGAAAGGAAAAGTGGAAAGGAAATGGGGACAGGGGAGGGAAAAAGGGGAGAGAGTGAGGGCCACCGAGGACTGCTCTTCACGTCGCTGCCCACGGAGCAGGTGGAGAAGTGCGTTGGGAAGGGGGGGGGGGGGGAATGGGGAGGGAAGGGGGGAAGGAAAGGGGTGATGAGGAGTGGGGAAAGGGTGAGGGTCATCGAGGGCTCCTCTTCACATCGCTGCCCAAGGAGCAGGTGGAGAAGTGCGTTGGGGGGGGGAGATGGGGAGGGATGCAGGGAAAGGAAAGGGGATAAGAGAGGGGGAAAAGGGAGAGAGTGAAGGCCACCGAGGGCTTCTCTTCACATCGCTGCCCAATGTGCAGGTGGTGGAGAAGTGCGTTGAGGGGGGAAGTGAGGCGCCTGAAGAAGTGGGTGGGAGGGAGAGGGGGCTATAAGCTAGTGAGGGGGGTGAGGGAGGAAAAGGAGGGGGGAGGAAGGGGTTTGGAATTGTTACTGAGCTTGTGCTACACATGTTGATTCATCCCCCCTCTCCACCTCTGATAACCGCCATCTCTCCTCCTTCCACCCCTCTTCACCACCCCCCTGCAACCTGGCAAGCACTTCAATGAGCTGGCCTGGCATAGCTGGACTTTGCACGCACGGCCAGCATAGCATAGCATAGCATTGCCACCAGCACTCTCATCTCATCATCACCCTCCTCCCTCTCTCTCATCTCATCTCCGCACTCCCTGTCTCTCCTCTAATTTCACCCAATCATTGCCCCGCTATGCGCCAGGCGATTCAACGAGCTGGCAGAACCAGATTTCGCGCGCACGGGCAGCATCGCCACCAGCACAGTGGAGCTCCCTGAGGGTTCGCTGACCCAGTTCGGCCATGACATGGAGCCGTTCCTCAGGAAGCAGGGCATGCCCGTGCGCCTAAATAGAGGTGAGTGGTGTGTGTGTGGCAGTCTTTGCATCTCACGCGCCTTGGTCCACGCGCGCGCCTTGGTCATGTGGGGCAGGAGTTGTAGGACATGTGGGGCAGGAGTTGCTGGTTGGAAACCCTAGAATGGAGTTTCCAAAGGAGAATTGTGGTGAAGTACTAGGGGATGGACTGGGTTGAGTAGTTTCGAAGGGGTGGAGGGTGATTTGGGTGGTGGTTTGGTTGGGGCCTGTTTTGGGGCCTCAAAATGTCGAGTTCAATTTGGCGGTTCGCGTTTTGAGCGCGGAAATTCGATTTCGATTCTTTTTTTTCTTTCAAAATCGGGCTGCCCGAATTTTTTTTACCAGTAGTGTCAAGCGTCAATACGGATTGACGCGTCAAGGGTCAAAGTCAAATCCATCATAGCACTGAAGGCCAACCACTGTCCCCCTCCGCATCCCCTCTATGTCACCCGCACTGTGACTATACCAGGAGTGATTGATCTGGTGGCTGACTTTACAGTGTGCACTGAGGGCCAACCACTCTCTCCCGAAGCTGCAACCATTTTGGTACGCCTCCCAATCCCACACCACCATTGTGGTACGCCTCTCTCTCCCACACCACCATTCCCTGCACATTTCCATCCAGCATTGCTAATAAGTTTTTCACCTTCCATTGACCCTGCTCGCTATCGTGTTAGAGTTGGCCGCGCATCTTCCATCCGGTCGCTGCTTCCTTGCTGGTTCGCTCATTTCTTTGCACGCCATCAATATCCTTGATGTGTTCGTTCATGTGTTCTTCCCGTGTCTTGCTCTCAGCGGTCATTGGGAGAAAGGTTGGCAGTCTTTCGGCTGCATCTGCTAGCGTGATGGACGGACGGTTCCTTTTCGTGCCAACGTGTTTCCTAATCTCTCACCTCAATTGCCCATTTCCTCCCAACGCCTCTTTTCTCTGTTTATCCAGCGGCTATTGGGAGAGAAGATGGCGGTCTTTCGGCTGCATCTGCTGCCGCGCTGGACGGACCGCTCCTATTCATGTCAACTTGTCTCCTGTTTTCCACCTTATGTTTCCATCCCTATCCGTCCTTCCGTTATCTGCTTGTCCAGCGGTTATTGGGAGAAAAAATGGCAGTCTTTCGGCTGCATCTGCTGGCGCGCTGGACGGACGGCTCCTTTGAGCTGCTGCCAGCTGGCGTGGAGGCAGCCAAGGCGGGCAGTGGGAAGGGCAGCAAGGGAGGGTTTGTGGAGGGGTTTGTGGAGTCTGATGAGGAGGGGAGTGAGGAGGAGGAAGGGGAGGAGGAAGGGGGTGGTGAGGAAGAGGCTGCTGCTTAGTGGTTAATGTATGTATTATGGTGGCACAAAAAATGCATGTTATCACAAGGTAGTTCAGGTGTTTTCATGTGAAAATATTGAAACATTAATATGCTTAGTGTCCTTTTCTTTATGAACAAGCATCCTTTCTGTGCAAATGCATGTACTGGAACCTTATACTTCGCGGGATTCCCTATGGGCGTCAATTGTGGCTAGCAGCCCTGAACACAAATCGAGCCGTCGATTTGAATCGCTCCGTTTCATTCCCCCAATGCTCGCCTTCGATCATACGCTCGAGTATTTCCCTTGAACAACACGGATAACAGCTTTCGACTTCGGCGACTCACGCTCTCGACTTACAGGCCTGCAGGTCTGCAGTAGGTCTGCAGAACCAGCCAGCCACTTTCCTAACCTACACTTAGAGCGTATTCCTATCCTCGTATCAAGAAAACCTCATATCAAGATTGTACTTTTTGCCTGGTAAAAGTAGCGAGAGGTTTTGGGTTTAGGGAAATTTTCAGTGGGAGGTTGATATGAGGTTTTCTTGATACGAGGATAAGAATACGCTCTTAGGGTACATTCCTGTGGGGACACTTGTGTCTCAATCCCCGTTTTCCCGAGTCGCGCCTGTAAATTTGCCAAATGTTGTGTCACAAACAACCAATGTATCGCGACCCTGCGCGACAGATGGGCACAGCCAGGTGGGTGCGTACTATTGGTTGCGACCAATAGGATTGTGCCCACCCAGTTTTCCCGCCGGGCAGGGGGGCTAAACATATATGAGAAATTTTTTGTAACAAAAAATTTTACAGATTGTGGTTCGACTTGAAGAGGGGTTTGCTGTAAAGGAGACATTCTCCTTTACCTTTCGGCAGGTCCTCGGGACCTACCACCTAGTCTCATTTGCAGTTTTCACTTCTCTAGTTCCCACCCTCCTCTCCCTTATACACTGGATCGCTTGTGCGTATCTTGTTCCCGTTTAGAACACCATATGTATTCCATATTATCGAGTGTGCTGTATACTTGAGATGTGAAATACCTATGACGACTGCACTGCACACTCCTCTGAAAGTCGTGTCACAATCGCACCACCTCGAGTATCGCGGTGGGCTTGCCACAGAAATGAAAGTTGCAATTTGGGCCACCCCACACACAACAGCATGTATACAACCAGTCATATGTCAGCCCGGGCAGAGCGGTTTCCATCCCCGCGCGGAAACGTGCCCAGTTCGGGCGTCCAGGTGCATGCTGTACAGTGTGAGATTTCGACACGCGTGCGATTTTCGGGATGTGACGGGGCCTCGTGTAACTCGTCCGCGACACAAGCGCAATTCACGCCAACCAATGTAAAATACAGTGGGACTCGCATAAGCGCGATCCGCTTTTGTGACAGGGCATGGTATATGCTGTTTTTAGATGTTGATTGAGACACAAGTGTCCCCGCAGGAATGTACCCTTAACACCTTCAGGGTTGCTTTCGGTCCACGTGTGTGTGCCTTTCACCCGTCCCTCATGCTGCAATCTCGCACCTGTTGCCTTCCATACGCCATGGATCCGCCTTTTGCAATCCAGCATCCTTCAAGGCTATTCTTCTTCAGGCTCGAAGCTGACTGTGATTTATAGCACGTGGAACTATATTGTACAATCTACGAAACGGGAACTCAGGGCTGCCAGCTTATCTCTTGGCTTCCATCCATTTTACCGAAACAAGAGAAGAAACGATGGAGAGCGAACAAATCACGATTCTCTTACCGCCGAAACCGGAAGCCGGGACTTACATACTCGATGGGCAATCCGGATCTTCTCTGACTGCAGCAGCAGACAACCAGCTCGCGAAGCCACGGCGAAGCAGCCCGGCGTCGCACCGATTCACTCCGCGATTTCTCGTGGGGCGAGTGCTGGGCGAAGGAGCGTACGGCGTAGTGGAGATTTGCCACGAAAGGCGCCCTTGGAACTCGCCACGTGGCAGCCCGAAGGTACACCTGTCCCCAGCACCCGGTCAGGAGTGCGCGAAGACCACAATTTGCCGTTTCGCTAATGGCGACGTCCACGCAGACGAAAGTGGCGACGTTGGCGAAGCTTTCGCTTGCAAGACCGTGGAACGATCGGGAAACAGCGAGGAGGCGTGGAAGGCGAAAGCGACAGCTTTAAGAAGAGAAGGCAAAGTCATGCGACACCTAGGGAAACACCCGAATATCGTAGATTTGAAAGGCGTGTACGACAGCAACGACCGCGTGCGACTGGTGATGGAGCTGTGCGACCGTGGCGACTTGCTCTCACTACTGTTGAGCAGGACGAAGAATCTCATTCAATCCGTGGAACAGCAGCAGAAGCCGAAACGCCGGACATCCGAGTCGTCTTGGCCGTCACTGAAGAAACTATCTTCGTTATGCAGATCAAGCTTTAGAAACAGAACTGGTGAACGACCAACTGGTCTTCCTGAACACCTGGCGGCTGGCATCTTTTGGCAGCTAGTGACAGCCGTGCAGCATTGCCACTCGCAGCGAGTTGTCCATCGCGACATCAAGCTGGAAAACGTGCTGCTGACGTCAGCTTCTCCGTTTTCCAAGCCCTCCGGAACAGACACGTGTCCTTTTACAGTGAAGCTGGCGGATTTCGGCACAGCAACTATCCTCAAACCCGGCATAGATTTTACGATGGGAAATGTCGGGAGCACTGCGTATAAAGCACCTGAAGTCTCTCAAGACAGCTATCACGGCACCCCGGCTGATGTTTACAGCCTCGGGGTTGTCCTGTATGCGCTCCTAACCTCCACATTCCCGAATTCCGATGCAAGCAAAGGCACGGTGACACGCGGGAATCCACAAGACTTCATTGATAATGAGTTGACAGTGCATCTTTCATCAGGTGTCAAGCAGTTGATTGCTGCAATGCTTGCCGTGGATCCCGCGAAAAGACCCACATGTTCACAGGTGCTGGAGCATCCATGGGTGCTTACGGGCAGAGGAGGTTGCTGGTGATGTGTCAAGAATGTGTACAAAGCAATTCTGTTGCTTGCAGGCATACAGCAGCTGGATTGCTTGGTAAAGGTTCAACAGTGAAAGTCGTACGATAGTTTGACGCTCGTGCATGTCCAATTCTGTTGGGTCTGCATCACCAGGATTATCTTGCTCCTGCTGCAATGTATGGTCCAAAAATCTGCGATGTCTGATCGTTCTTCTGGGAGATTATTGAGGACCCATATTGAGGACAAACTGTAGACTTCAGGAAGACTGTCGGTAACTAGCCAATGTTTTCATGATGCTGTTTATGAAGAACCCAGTGATCCCAGTTCTACTGGGTGGAGCGGACACAACTAGGGACGAAACAGAACAAGCTGGTTGTAAGATATGTTTCTTCGTCCAAGGTGGTAAGGGCTCACCTTGGTACTCCAAAGAGCATGCCCAGTTGATACTACATTTCATCAGAGAGATCCCAACTAGGGCACCTGGCATGCTGAGCCCACCTAGCTGTCCATGCAGATTCAAATCATTTGCCCTACAAGCAAACAATAATCCTCCCAGACGAAAAAAAACAAAGAGCAAGCGAACCATACAGCACGCCTCCAGCTCGAGTGGTGCGCCCTAACGGTTTTCACACCCCAAGCTGTTCATACATGAATGCCTATTGACAAACAGCAGATACCGCTGGAACTCTTGCAGAAAGCCGTGTAGACTGTAAACTACAGTTGTACATTTCTAAGGTAACTTGGGAATGGATGCTCCGTGGTCAATACTCCATTGACGGCAATTTCCCTCCTTTAGCCAAAATCTTGCGTTCCAGCTGGAAGGAGATGAAGAGAGGTGGAGGTTGAGCAGGCACAGTACAAGCACAACGTTCATGGAAGGCTCGAATGATACTAAACAATGGGGAATAATAGTGATGGAATGGATTGAAACTGAGCAGCAGCAAGATAAGCAGGGAAGAGGTGTGACAACGATAACGCACATGACAGTAATTGAGGAACACATGACGTGAGGAGACAAGATTAGGTCCATTTGGAACAACTGGACACCTTATTACACCCCTCATCAATCCAGTGCACAGAAGGGCCACAGTAGCACAGTTCACCTTCCCCCCTCGCCCCCCCACTCTCCCTCCCCTTCCCCTCAATAAGTTACGACTGGATGTATGCATTAGTATTTCGTCCCCCCCCCAAAAAGGATAGCACATATGGACGGTTCATGATGGGATGACGAGTGCTGAGGACGGTTAAACAAAACACGCAGCTGAGAGGGGGGCACTAAGAAGGGACTTCAAGAGTAACAAGAGTGCGTACGGATGAAAACAAAAGACAGACATGAGATGCGTGCACCTTGGTAACAAGACTGGCATGTGCAGAATACCATACAGACACGAGACAGCAGCATGCAAAGTGAGACTACACTGCAGCCCCTGGAACAGGCACGTTACTGTGTAAACTGGTTCCCTGCACTTCGTGCACCCCTCACACACAACCGCAGTTTGCACGCCTTGACCGAACACAAGACACCCAAGGCAGTTCAGTTCATGACTTCTTCATGTAAACAAGGAAACAGACGAGGGGCAGGCACAGCTGGCGCTATGTCTACGACAATGGAGACAAGAGGGCACGGAAGGGCCATGATCAGTGGATATAAGTGACGGGAACATGAGAAGACTTACCGACATCATGAGCTCCAGCTTATCCTTCACAAGATTGAATTCGTCCTTGATCTTGTCTAGCGAGCTCAAGCACCTGCATCATAAAGTCGACGATGTGACGGAATTATTGTCATCCGTGAAGTTTAATCCTTATGCAGCCCCAAACGAAACTACCCCAAATAATACATACTTCGCGCGGTTTCCTTCGTCGCAATACCCTCTCATCTTGATGCATAATGCCTTCACTCGTTGTGCCCCAATGCTGCTCACGGACCAGATCTCATTATTACGCCATGAAATCAGGGCAGAACCTTCGGGCAAAAACGCGCGTAACAACTTACCTCGAACTACTACCCTTGAACTGGTGAACATGTGCATCCACTTTCTTGAAGTCAATTGGATCTTCGTTGCTGCGGTCACAGGCGGGTATAAAATGAAAGAAAAAAATCTTGCCGATAAGACTAGTTGGCATGTCGACGTTATTCCGGGACGTTATTCTGGTAGGGGAAAAAAAATCATGTTTGCGCATGCTGAAAGGAAAAGGACGGCTTTTCACTCACACTTCTTGAGTGAGGTCGTCAAGCAGCTTTACGGAGTCTTCAAAAAACAGCCCGATGACCTCTCCGACGAACTCCGGATTGCTCTCGTCTTGCAATTGCTGAAGTTGGGTAAACTGATCATCGAGTATACCCTGGATGCATCAAAACATTGTGAGGAAAACACAAAAATGGCACTTGCTGTACTACTGAGCGTCGAGTCGCTTGCGATGAATGATTATTCCGAACCGAAGGAACTCGAAACGCTGAAAAACTCGTCATTAAGGACACCCTATTTTGTGCGCTCGCCTGGGAGCAAACCCTCGTCAACATTCATGGTCAGTAACACAAAGCCGTAAACAAATATGCTGTCTATCTTACCTCAGCAAACATGCTGTCTGTAAGCTCTGTCAACTGCTTCGTTAATTTGGCGATTTCATCTTCCTTCGATGCCTTTTTGCTTCTGCGATACATGGTCGAAACCCTACAGCACCAACTACAACAAGCTCCCACCGATCAACTCCTCCCTAACTCGCGATGAAAAATGCAGCCTTCTATTCAACGTGATCCACGGCCAAATGACGAAGTCCTCCTTTTCGAAGTTACGAATGTGCATGTGCTGATGTCGAGCTGCAATGATAGTGTCGAAGTTCAGAGAACATCCGCCATTGATGAGAGGTAGGTGACTAGAAAGCAACCAGCAGTTTTCGCGGAGTGGGGGGAGAAGCGGAGTGAAGGATGATGCGCAGGACCAACATGAGCAGCTCAGGGATGCCACGCTGGACTTTGCGAAGGTATGTTACCACAAGACGAACTTGCCTCTCAAATTTGCTCCGAGTTTCCTCCGCGCACGCAACGTTTGCAGTAGTTCAGCATCAACCCAAGTTGGACTGCTCTGATGCACCTCAGCCACACATTCATCGATACATAAGTTCCGTTTTATAACATTATACTTGTACAGTAATGCCATACGTTTGTTAGTAGGGAAAACAAATCCTTGAACCTCTCTCTGGCCTGCCATATAGAACTTTCAAATAATCTATATGCAACCACACCTAGCTTAACTGTTGGGAACGACAGACACTAAAAAATGCATCAAACACAGCCGGTGATAAATGCAGTCCACTGTGCGGAACTAACCATACTAACCGGATGCTCCACCACTCCTATCAGCTCCTCCAGTTCCTGGCTTTCTTCTTCGTCTTTCCTTGAACTTCGCCCATAACCATGTACCGATCAAATAGGCACCTAAAACATAAACCTGTGTAGGCCACCCAACGACAGATGCATGAAATGAAACTACGGTAAGGTATAAAGACTTCAACATGACACAACGGACTTGCCAACATAAATTGTTCACCAGAGACCATCACCTGCCAGCTATGCTATGATACCTTACCTGCCACATGCCACCTTACCTGCCACTTGCCGCCTTTCCTGCCACTTGCCACCTTACCAGCCACTTGTCACCTTACCTGTTACATGGCAGCACCCTGCTTCTCCTCCTCTGGAACAGCGAATCCAACTGACAAGCTCTCTGGTTTCCGCACAGGCATGTGCACTACAGGGGGTCCATTGACTATCTCGGCTTCTGGTAGGGATGCCGACACTGTGAACGATCCAGGCTGCATGGAGGAAAGGGGCCATGGAAAAGAAGAACAGATCTATTGAGTGTCATTGTGAAGCTCTGCTGGAAAGTGAGAACACGGCACAAGGAATAGAAATTGAATACAACTTATGGTGCTAAGCCTCATAGTATGACAATGAGAGAATTGGGAAGAAGAAACGGTGCAAACCCACCTGTTACTTGCCACATGCATGAGATGCTGCTGCATGCCAGTGAAACGCATGAGATGCATGAGATGCTGCAATCATGCCAGAGCAAAACGCACGGACCTGAACGTGAAGAGCTGACTCATGCACCCACCCACTGATGACACCACCAAACGGCAATTCTAATGTCCAAGCACACCTTTGCCACGTGCTTGATTCATCCTAGAAGCAAAATGCTAAGAAAAGCTGCACCTCGGTATTCCCCTGGCGAGGCAATGATTCCTTGCTCGCTCCATTATCTGCAGCAGCCATCGTGGTAGCTTCCCCGCCCTCACAAGCCCAAGCCTGAATGCACGAAAATTGGATAAATCAAGGGGGTAGGAGAGCGGGGCGGGGCTCGCTGTAGGCCTGCGATTTGAGAGAGTACGGTGGCAGTGATCGGTGGGGGGACGGGTGGGTGGGTGTTGGGTGTGGTTACGAGGTGTGTGGCTGTGTGAAGGAGAGGCATGGTGTGCATACCTGTACGCACGTTTGCGTTGTGTGCACCGGCATTCTAAAAGAATGAAGAGTGTTCATCCTATGACACAGTGAGAAAGTACTTTAAGAGACGGGTATTTGAAATTTTCAAAAACAATGCATGCAGTTGATCACACCTGAGTAGTACGTTCACTCAGGACTATCCAGTTTCAAGGTACGTTCACCATCAACTGTCTATCCCATGGGCACACTGGCGAAAAAAAAAAGGAAGGGGGGGAGGGGGAGGGGAGGGGGGGGGGGGGGGGAGAGCGAGGGGGGAGAGGGGGAGGGAGGGTTGGGAGGAGGGGAATTAAAGAGGACGGAGGAGAGGGCAACGTAGTGAAGCACTGGGGCAAGCAAAAAAAAACTACACAGCAGGTTCATCCGAGAAAAGAGGAAGGTGACGAGACAGAGGAAGGAGAAAAACGGCGATCATTGAAAAGGCGGAACCAGCGATCAGAGGAAAGACAGACACGAGGTGCATGCGACTCGGAGACCTGGTCTATCAAACGCGGCGCTAGAAGCCACCGATGATAAACGCGAACATCATGGCCAACGCGGCAACGTCTGCGACAGCTTACGGTCGCGCTTTAAGTGTCCTGAAAACAGGCTGAATAGCGACGGTTGCGTAACTAGGCACCTAAAGAAACACTGCACAGGGCGGATGCATGACTGACCTGGAAAAAGTAGCGAGATCGTGAAAATAAACACAACTGATACTTCACCCAAGCAGCGACAGATGATACTCGTTATTATTCCACATGCTGTAGTGTTTATCGAGAGAGGAGAATCAAAGAAAACTACGAAACCCTCAGTTCATTTCCACCAATCCCGTAATTCTCCCAAGGGTGTGTTCCATTCAGGTGCACAAAACTCCAGTCGTTACCCGACCACAACACAACACCATCATCACTGGTAGTCTCCACTTAAAGAGATACAAGTTACACAAGCTCTAGAATGGCTAAAAATGCCACAGCTGCACAAGCCATGGCTCCTAACCTACAATCATGGAATGCCGTTACAAGATGTACCACCCTATTCTGACCAGCAATGAAATAATTAACTGCCAAAAAGGACTCACATCCCTATCAATCCTAACACTATCACTCCAAGCTCCTAACACTGGGAAGTCGCACTGTGCACCGCTGCAACTGTCCTGTGCTCATAACCAAATCCACTCTGGCAATTATCTTGTTGCTGACAGAACCGGTGCGGCAGGCATGCTTTCAAATACGTCTCCAGCTGTTGCGTGTACAGCTCAGGGAATGTCCGAAAATGGTCCACATGCGGCGAACATTCAAATCGCATCGACATAACCCTGTGGCCCTGTGCCCGCTGCCCGAGGATGAATTTTTCAACAGCGGGCAGGGGAATCACAATGTCTGCTTCACTGTAGAAGTACAGCTGCGGGCAGTTGGGCTGGTGGTGGTGGAGAGTGTTAGTCACCTCACCAAGCTTCCTGGAAGACTCAATTTTAAGGAGGGCAGGGAGGGGTAAAAAGGATAACAGAAAAGCGAGTTACACAAGAATATGGCAAGACTGAGAGACATCAGGAGTTGATCAGATGGCTGGTCACAGCAAGCACACTGACTGACAGACAGACAGATGGATAGATTGACTCACTGACTGAGTGAGTGAACCCACCCTTTGACGTAGGGGATGCGCAGAGCCACTTGGAAGATGAGCCACAGCGCTGTCACCAGCACACTCTCTAGCGCATCCAGCCGCACCTTCACCACCCTCACCACTGCCACTGCCACCCGCCCACACGCCCCCACCACCCGCCCACACGCCTGCACTATGCTGCTCGCCCTGCCTCTCCCCCCTCGCTGCCACCACCGTTGCTGCCGTGTCTGCTGCTGTTGCAAGTGAATGCCACTCCCTTGCTCCTGCTCGTTTCTCAGTTCTTTCCCCAGCACCAGCTTTCTCTCCTGCTTCTCTGCCTGCATCCTGTACACAGCTATCAGCTGCTGCTGCAGCAGCCACTGCTGTTGTTCCTGCTGAGACACCCCTATAAAAGCACACCCGTTACTACCAGCAGCACCACCTCCTGCACCAGAACCAATCCCTTCTCGCATGTCTCTGTCCCCCCCACCACCTGCCGCTGCCACCACAGCAGCAGCAGCACTCCCCCTTGCCTTACTCCCACATGCATTCAATCTCTCAGCCTCATCAGCCCGCCACCACACCAGCTTACACCCACAGGGAGCAGGCGAGGAAAACGCCCCCTCCTCACCACCCAAGCCCCCTTGCCCTTGCCCTTGCCCTTCCCCTTGCCCTTGCCATGACCCCAGCCCCTCCGTTCCTCCCTGCTCCCGCCCCTGATCCGGGTACAGGCTCTCACAGCTGCTGCTGCAGTCACTCCGGGATACAGTCACACTGGTGAACGCTGGAGCAGAGACAGCACCTGCAGCAGATGCCACAGAGGCAGTACCCGCAGCAGCAACACCAGCAGCAGCAGCAGGAATATCACCACCACTACCGCCACCAGCAGAAGAGGAAGCAGCGGGGAGGGTGCTGGCTTGCAGCAGGGCGGATTTGAGCTGTGAGCAACCGACCACCGAGTCAATGACAAGGGAGCCCATGCACGTTGCCGCACTGCGCTTCTGTAAAATGGCCGCTGAGAAACCACTCGCCCACACCTTGAGGTTGGGGAGAAGATATGGCAGGAAAGGAGGGGAGTGGGGGTGTCAGGAAGGGGAGTCAATGACCAGCGAGTCCATGCGCGTTGCTGCACTGCGCTTCTGCAGAATGGCTGCCGAGAATCCGCTCGCCCACACCTTGGGGTTGGGACCACAGACGGTGGGGAAGGGAAGGGAGTGGGGGTGTCAGAAAGGGGAGTCAATGACAAGCGAGCCCCCATGCGCGTGGCTGCACTGCGCTTCTGCAGAGTGGCCGCTGAGAAACCGCTCGCCCACACCTGCGGTCAAGGAGCGTAGGCACAGTGGCGATGTTAAAAGGTTCAGGGAGGAGTCATCGACAACTGGCTGGACTGCGCTTCTGCAGAATGGCCGCTGAGAAGCCGTGTGCGCCCGCACCTTGGGGGGCCCAGATGGTGGGGAGTAGGAAGCGTGGGGGTTTCTTCTTCCTCGCTAGGCGTGGGGGGTTCTTCCAGTTAGGCGCGGAGTCTACGACTGATCTTAACTTCACCATGAATCTTCATCCTCACTATAAAGCCTTCCAATTTCTGGTATAAGAGTTTCCAATCTCACCTTGGGATCTTCTTCCAGTATAGGCGCGGAGTCCACGACGCACCCCTTTATAATCCCATCCACCGCCGCTTTCCCGTACTTGCGCTGCAGTCGCAGCAGCGCCGCGCCGTACGCGATCCATCCCGTGTTGCTGAACGTGTGGAACAGCAACGAGCGACGCCCGCCGCCGCCCAGCCCGCCGTGAATCGCGCCGTGCGTCCCGCCGTGATTCGCACCCTCGAGGAGCCATCTCTCAAGCTCCGTAACCAGATCGTCGACATGCAGCTCCGCCTTTTCGCCTAGCTGCGAAAGGGTAACACGCGAAAGTAGTATTAGCGAAAGCACAACAGAAAGATTAGATACTCTTGCTCACCCTACTGCCAAACTCGTAGGAGTCACTCTTGATACAATCACTCTCGCAACAGTCACTCACCCTGACGCTGAATATGTCGGTGAACGGAATGACGAACCCGATCGCATCGATACCCCTCGCGTTGTACCACGTGGCATACTGCCGCATGTGCCGCTGCTGCGCGCCGAGCCATCCCAGCAGCACCACCGCCGTCCGCCTGTCCCCTTCCGCCCCCGCGCAAGCCGCCGCTTCCCCCCAGTTTCCCACAGATCGCGCTCGTGTTATCGCCCCATTCCCCCCTGGCCACGATGCGGAGGCGTTCCCGCTAAGAGAAAACGGTGTCACTGACGGAACCGACGGAAAAGTATCGGTCTTGACGAAACCAGTCCGCTCACCCCGACCCTGGACGGAAAAGTTAACGGAGCCATCGATCTTCAGCGGGAGTTCCGCTGCTGTAGCGACCATACCAGACGGATAGCTGACTGAGGATTCTGTTTGTCCGTTTGTGGGCCAGTTCGCGGCATTGCTGCTGCAGGGATAATGGACGATCACGCGCGGCTTCTCCTTCTGAGTCTGATTGTCACTCTCACTCTTACTGTCTAAAAGGCTTGCCTTTTCCTGGTTGGATAGAGAGGAGGAAGAGCAGGATGAAGACGAGGGAATGCTGAAGAGCGGCAAACACGGCGGTGATACTCGCGCTTTGGCCATTGGATCGTCCGTCTGTTGCTCCTGCTTCTGCTTCACTCGCTGCAGCTCCTGTTGCTGTTGCTGATTCTGCTTCGCGGTCGCAAGACGTTTCTCTGAATCGCCGCAATCAGCGCCGATCGCGTCGGTTGCGACGGTTGCGACGGCCGCCGTCGCCGCTGCGACGAGCGTCGGCGCGGAGTACGATAAATACAGCAGCACAGGCGTCGCGAACCTGAACGAGATCTCAGGAATGGACCCTGACGTCGAACCACCCGCACTTAAAACGATCGAGAGAACGAGCGAGATCACGACTTGCGCGATCGACGGCGCGCCAAGCGGGCCGGCAACCTCGGTGGCGAGATAAGTGGGTGCTAGCATGCCATTCCATACGACGTGCAACCAGCCGTCACCGAGCGAGCTGGTCAGCGGATGGAGAAGGCCGAGAACGAGGAGGAAAGTGGCGAGGTAGAGCGAGAGCTTGCGACGAATGACGGGGAGAGTGGAAACAACTGTGGCAATGGCGGTCAGAGCTGTTGTCAGCATGGCTGCTGGCGAGGAGAGGTAGGTGTCTGTAGCCTTGGTGTTTCCGGCGCTGGCACGAGGCGTTTGAGAACTCTCCGACCTCGAAGCTACCTTTCACGACGCTGCCGAAGCTGCTAGAATGCCTAGGCAAGCCCCCGCTGCCTAGGTCCTCTGGCACCTCCGCACCTAGCTTTTGAGTGTCGAGTGTTTCCACCAATCCCGTTTCTCCACGCCCTCCCGAAATAGGCTTGTCGCTCAAAATGCAGCCATGAGATTGAACTGAACTGACGCCTTTGGCTGCCGTAGAGAGTCCCTACGACTAAACAAGCTTCGCATGGCGATGCTTTCAACAAGAAGTGGATGGTGGGCTTGGTGTCGGCGGATCCAGGGTTAACTCCTCCCTGCGATTCGGTTTCGCGTGAGCGATAAGCGAACAGTCGCCGTTTCGATCGCCTGTTAGAAGCCCAATCCGCTTCATTGGCAAGCTTTGCGCGAGCGACCTCTTCTTTTCCGTTGTCGCCCAGGGTATAACCCGCACAGAAGTGTCGGCCAAGAGGGTGTGCGTTTCAGACTACAGCCACACCGTGACACCGCCATTTGCTCACTCATGCGACAGAACACCAAGCGTATTCCAGCCCCTGAGGTACCGAAGGACAGCGACTGGCTGAATCGGGTACAAGAACAGTTTCGCCTTAGCGAAGTGCTGATGCAAGGTGTTACACGTACTACGACCTCAAGCACGTTCTCTCGAAGGTTTCCGTGATCTCAAGGCTGCTTGTGATTGGCAAGGGCCCTCTTGCAACAGATTTTTATGACGGTGTGGCGGCTCCCCCAGTACGAATCGCGACCGCGAACGAGGCACACTTGGGACGCCACTCTAACGCGGTCGTAAGTGGTCGCAGAAGGTCGACAGGACGTCTTGAGGGTGGGCTTGGTGGAGGGTGAACCAAGCGTGCGACCTTATCGAGGGCGGCAGGGGATCTCAACGTGAAGTGCTCTTGCAACGAGGTTGAGCCAAACAATCACCTTCGGCACGGAAATTTACAGAAGCAAAAGTCCAATTGGCTGGAAGCAATAATTCGTCGGATTCACCTGGACACGCTGGACTCGTATAAATGTCGTATTGTAAGTAAAATCAATTTTCCTTACTTCGCGTCCCTGCTCAGCGCGTGCACCACTGTTCTGGCCAACAGCACCCCACAATATCCCGTTACCACTCGCGACATTCGCCTCTACCCCATTCCCGCCACTGTTCACGATGCGACCCAACCTCACGGTTCGGTTGGTAACCCGCGATCCGGACCTCCGCCTCGACAGTCCCCCAACCTCGGCACCAGGCGCGTCGCGCACCCCAATTTCGCACGTTACCGTTACCACCATAGCTTCGCTGTATATTCTTCGCTCAATCCTTTCGCTCATTTTATTCTTGCCTCGATAGTGCAATCCTCGCTCAATCACTCAATTACACTCGTAGCACGTATTAAAGGCAAGAACTTTATATTCATTTGAAACAAACATTTGCATTGCAAAAAGGTTATATTCCACAATCGCTGGTGAAATCCAATAATACATCACCACTTACACTCTGTTTTTGTTATAGAAGAGAAATTGGTGTTGATTTCCCTGCTACGTTTTCCTTCTCATTTTCGCCCGCCTTAACCAAGCATACAGTTCAAAGAACAGATACAGCTGGAAACCAAGTTCTGAAGCGGTTTGCTCTATACAGCGCCATGTTGCTCAATACATATTTTTTTCCGCTGATGTATGTCATCAACACCTCACCACGCCCTACCCTAGTCACCTCCATCCCTAACTCCGTCATCCCAAAACAAACCATCACGCCTTCCCCCCATCCTCGTCCCTCCCATCATCACTTGTCAAATTTCATCCCCCCCTTTTCTGCTTGCACTCACTCACAGCCGCACACTGAAGCTGCTTTTGTTCTGGATGATTGGGAGCTTGTACGAGCATGCTAGGAAAATCGGCTTACCCATATTCGACAGATTAAAAGGGTCAGAGTCCCTTCCTTCGCCGTAGTGTTGTCGAGTCAGTGGGCATTTCGAATCGCGGCTCTTTTCATCCAGACTCCCTTGTCCGATTCGCGCAACGCTATTGCTCTCAGTTTCACGATAACGGCATCTAGGCAGTCATTCTTCTGAAACGCGTTTGAGCGGCATCCATATTGTAACAATGTACCAGCAGTTGTTACACAATCTCGCGTCGGCTCTCGGCATGGAGCCACCGCATGCAACCACCATAAACCCGACAGGTCCCGCTCACCTATTAAACTGGGACTTCGAAGTCATTTTTGGCTCCAAAAGTTTCCGCGGGCGGCCTGAAGCTTGCCAGATCATCGCCCGGGACAGAATGCATGGGGGTGAGCACCTGCCACTCGGCTTTAAGAAGAAGGATGCGCAATTACTGGCCTACCGAGCAGCGTTTCGGAATGCGTTATTGGGAAAAGTTTCCTGTCCTGGCGCGCATCCGCCTGCGGACGCCGACCGCGTAGCAGAGCTGGCGAAGGAAATCGCGAAAGCGGAGGCGAAAGTCTTGTTACAAGTCGACTGCAGCCGCATGTTGCAAGGCATGCCCGCCTACACGACAGCCGGCTATGGACCATCACATTGCCCCTCGTTCACGACCACCGTTGAGTTACCTAACGATTGGGGTAGTTACACCGGCAATTCCTGCCCGACGAAAGGCCTCGCTGAAAAAGACGCAGCTTTCGCTGCCTGGTGGGGATTTTTCATTGTGGGGCCGTTCGTGCAAGGCGGAGAGGACGGCACTCTTAATGTGGTGGATCTGACAGAAGGGAAGCTCGAAAATGGGGAGGAGGAAGATGCAGCAGCAGCACACGCGCTTGGTGCATTGTCAGGACCTTCGGGAGGGGTTATGGCGCAGGTAGTGAAGCAGGAAGGATGAGGAGAGTCTTAAGATCAGCAGGAAGCGGATAAGGTATGTTGTAGACCGAGGTGCTGCTGCGGCTGATGCTGCTGCTGGTGCTGCTGTTGAAGGTGCTGTGGCTGCGGCTCTTCAGGTTCAGGGGGAAGGACGGAGCACTACGCAGCCTAGCCGCAGAAGGTAAATTCAGATTATGTACGAGATGTCAGCAGGGAGTTGAATGAAAGACTGCAGCAGTTGGGGACATTGTGCTGTGCCACTGTACAGGAACAGCACTGTTTAGATTTGTAAGGCCGTCGTTCAACAGACTGTGATGACTCAGAATTTCTTTTTTTCCTGTACTGTTGACGCATGGTGGTACCGTATGTGAGGTCGTCGTGGGTGAGTTTGGCTTGCATACATTTTATCTACGCTGCAGGGTGATGGCTAAATTGTAGAAAATAGGGGCATAGATGGGTGGCTGTGGTAGCCTCCAGTGCCTTCCTCACCTGACTCTGTCACTTTATGCACTCCTTGTGGGTAGAGTTTAGTTACAGCAGAATGAGAGTACTGCAGTACTTGATAGCGATGTCTGCTCAAGCATGCTCCCCCAAAGATGATGGAAGTTGAGCTTGCTAAGAACAACTTGTTGCCATGGTTATTTCTGTTGGATGTAGCACATTCGTTCTGCAAGATTTGAAAAGCAACGTGTAGCATTTTCCGCGTTTAAAGAATTGAGCCAGGTCAGAACGCCCACACCAGCCGCTCCAAGACTTGTGCGGCCGTGGTAGTCCGCGTTTTGTACATGTCAGCAAGCGAGGGTCCCCACCCAGCACCTGGCCCACAGCCTCGGATGAGTGTCGGCTCGTGCTTACGTGTCCACGGCACAACAGCGTGAAATTGACCACCATTTCCGGCAGCCATTCGACCACCAGCGCCTTCCATGAAATGGACCCATCAGAGCCCGCGACGAAGCATGAGGGTGTAGAATCGAGGGTTTCCCGCCAACCAATCTCGAGGTAACCAGTCTCGCTGGGGACAGCCATGGCGAGGTTTGTTTTTGTGATCAGAATTTTGTTCTGCATAACCCTGCACCGCAATATCGTAAAAGCTTCAATCAAGGCTAGTCGGCTTGCTCTCGATCAGCTCGACACCCGTCAATCACGCCAAAGAGGTTGCGGAGGAGGGTTGATGAGACCCTTACTCTTGTAACCCCTGCTCTTGGAAGTACCGCACTGATCCTATCGTGAGTCGAGAGGCGAGACTGACGTAGTCGTGCTTGCTAAGCGACCAGCTCTAACCGTGACCCGATCGGCTATGGCTAGCCAGCTAGTTGTTCGGGTTTCCACAACTGCCGCTCCGACGCTAGCGGCAGCAGCTGCTGCAGCGGTCGCAACAGCAGCAGTCAGCTCCGAAGTCCCCGATCGTCGCGCCGTTCCGAGCCCTGCCGTGCTCGTCCATTCCGCCATGGCCGCGTCTCCCGCCACCTCCGGTCGCCACCGCTTCACGCACGCCATAGCTGATCCTGCCGCTTCGCGGTTCAAAACGTCCGGGGTAGGGATAGCTTCGTCCATGATGCTACAATCCGCCGCCTCCGCCGCCGCCTCCGCTTGTTGCCCCGAGTCTAGTCTCACCGCCGCCTCTCCTATGTCGTTTTGTGCCGCGTCCGCCTCCTATCATCTACCACCAGTATCCTACAGAGGTTTAGGCAGCTCGTTTACAGGATCGGCCACTCCGTACGCGTTAGAGTCCGATCGATTTTTCTCGCCTTCACGTCAGCAGCTTTCCCGTCTTATCGCGCCGTCGACCCTCTTTCCGATTCCGCGATTGTCGCAGCGATCGATCGAAGCAAGCTATGGTAGTAGCCCGAGTGGTAACCCTTTTGGATTCCCCTTGGGAAATATTTTCTCCCTAACACCGTCATCTTTACCGATCTCTGGTCCGTTTAACGGCGACGTCCAATCGTCCAAGCCTTTCCACCAGTGACACCTGCCAGCCGTGAGATCTAACGGTGACGGCGTTGCCGGTGAATTGGACGGGTCTGGCCCGCCGTCAGAAGCCGCGAAGCCGGTTGTGGTGTTGCTGGGGTGGCTCGGCGCGCAGCAAAAGCATTTGCGGCGGTACGCTGAGTGGTACACGTCACGCGGTTTCGACGTAATCACGTTCGTCATCCCGTTTAAGGACGTCCTTAGTATCCGACCCGGAGAGAAGGCGGAAGTCCACGTGGACAGTTTAGTCGACGAGCTGCATAGGTGGCTATCGGGAGCTGGTCCAGAGGTGGCCTTATCCGCCACGTCAGCCCCCGTGAGTCAAGGAGAGGCGAAAGAGCCACGCACGCTGATGTTCCACACTTTTAGCAACACGGGTTGGCTGACCTATGGGGCGGTTCTTAATAGGCTGCATGATAAGTACGGCAAGCCAGCAATCGACGCGGCGATTAAGGGATGTGTCGTGGATTCCGCGCCGATCCTGGAGCAGGACCCGCAGGTGTGGGCGCGCGGGTTCGCCGCCGCGATCCTCCAGAAGCGCAGCTCCGCCACCCGCGCGGGGCGCACGGACGTTTCCGCCACTGCGGAAGCATCCGCTGCTGCTGACTCAGCAGTCACGGCGTCCGAGTCATCTTCCTCCGGCGGCGCTGCGAAGGGGAGCTCTGAAGGGGTTGAGAAGGAGGCGAATGGGAAGGTGTGGGGGGTGACGGAGACAGGCGAGTGGGACGCACAGCCGAGAGATGAAACTCGTTCCGCCGCGATTGACGCTCGCCCTGTAGCGTCCGACGGTCCGAAGCACCATCACCGGAGTTCCCTAGGCTTCGCGTCTCTCACTGCTGAGATGGATGTTGTGGGGGAGGGGGAGGAGGGGGAGGAGAGGAGGCGGAGCGCGGGTGGTGTAGCGGGAGTGCGAGCGGGGGAGGGCGTGGGGGTTGAGAAGGTGGTGAAAGCGGAAGAGGATGCGGTGGAGAAGACGTTGCTGAACGTTCTGCGAAGGTTCTTCACGTGGGTGCTGCAGCTCCCTGTTGTCAAGACGTAAGTTGATGCGTAGATAAAGCTCTGACATGTATACCTGACATTCATACCTGACATGTACACCTGACATTCATACCTGACATGCATAAAGCACGTCCATGAATACTTAATGCACTTGCAGACATTGTGTCAAGTTGCATCGCGTAATGTTCAATCAAGTTTTGTCACATCACGCCATATTGCATCATGTCTCGTTGCATCATGTCTCGTTGCATCATGTCTCATCTTGCCCTTTTGGTCTTAGTGGATGCATGATGTCACGTTGCATTGTCTCAGGTTCCTTGTCTCGTGTTGCACATTTCTCATCTCATTGACGGTGCCGTTTGTTTGCTGACAGTATTATGCAATTGCTGGCTTTGATGTCATGCACCCAATCACCCTGCTACCTCCCTTTCTCTCTGACTTCCTTTCCCCATGGATTTTGGATAACAGCAAGCTCGATACAGTAACAAACACGCTCGCCTCAGAGCAACCCGAGTGCCCGCAGCTGTATCTCTACAGCACAGCAGACGCTGTAATCCCCGCAGAGGCCGTCGAGTCGTTCATCCAACGGCAGAGATTGCGCGGATGTGCGGTCATGTTCAAGAGATTCGACTCCTCGCCACACGTGGACCACTACCGAACCTTCCCGGAAATTTACTCAGCAGAGCTGGAGGCGTTTCTGAAAAAATGCCTGCAACAGCCCAAGCAGCAGCAGCAGCAGCAGCAGCAGGATAAGAATGTGAGGCAGAAGGGGAATGGTGGAAAGACCGGGTTTGGCAGGTTACAGCCAGCTTTTGCCATGGCTGAATCACAGTGATGATTGCCTGGTTACCGCAGCGACAGCGGCGATTTTTCCTCTTTACTTGATTCTAGCGCCTGTGTTGAATCACAAATTCATAGAACCAGTAGTGAGAGGCTGCTAATGGTACATCCTGCACGAGGATATTACTTCATTAGTGGTGCAAGCAGCTACATTCTTGAAGACTCCAACCTGTTCATTTATTTGTTGCTAGGACATTTCTGGTGAGATGGCAACAGCCAGCTACATTCTTCATTGGTGCACAGACTGGTGAAATGAAGTGAATGTTCCTCCTATCAGGTGCCATTGCTGTATGGCTGGTGTGTTTTGATGGCTTAGGTGTCAATAATGAAAGTGTTGGTTTCACTAAGGTTGGTTGGGGTACATATACTTAACCCTAACAGTTGTACCCCCTATAACATACATCACTAAGACTACAACATTTGACACAGCCCCATAGCCTAAGTGAGGGGTGTCAAGCAAAACCAAAAGTGTACAGTTACAAGACCAGTCACAAAGAAACAAAGCTCAGGGTGGATCACAACGTCAACACACACTCCGAGCACAAGCAAAAGAGCCACAAGGCTAGTTCAAGAGTTCACAGATGTATATGTAAAGTGTATGCACAAAGCATGGAGAGAACTCAAGACTATGCAAGGCGTGAACCTGTGTCAACGAGACCTAACTGCACATAACACCTCCGGTGGTCACAAGGCGGCAGGGCCTTGATGAAGATGTATGCAGTGTTGGCCTCAGACTCAACAAAGTCGAAACGAGCCTGTCCACGCCTCTGCAACTCTCGCAGAAGAAAATACCTGACGTCAATGTGCTTCACTCTGCTCTCCAGTCGTGGCTCTCGACAGAGGAGAATCGTCCCCTTGTTATCAGTGAACAAGGTCGGCGCAAAGCTCGGCCGCTCACTAAGGTCGGTGAGCAAGAACGTCAGCCAGCGCAACTCCTGTGCAGCCATAGCTCCAGCGTAGATCTCGGCCTCAGCAGTAGAGGTCGAGACCGAGGAGGAACGTGTGGACCTCTACGAAACAGCTCCAGAGCCCATGCTGAAACAGTACCCCCGAGTAGACCTGTGCATCTCGGCGTCGTGAGCGTAAGACGAGTCACAGTGACCAGTAAGCACGACGTCCAGTCTCCCTCCAAGAACCAGCCCCACGCCTGATGTCGTCGCTAGGTACTTCGCCACCCTCACAACAGCTGTCCAGTGAACTGGACGGTGTCTCCCTAGCGCAACAAAGCGAGCAAGGATGCTGAGAGGGAAGGTGAGGTCCGGGCGAGTACAAGTCATCAGGTACATGAGGCAGCCCACAAGCTCTGCGTAAGGACCACTAGGCTCGAACGGCTCGTCAGGAAAGGGTCCGGCGAGTTTGTGGTCAACGGCAAGAGGTGTGTGCTGTACAGTAGAGTGCTGAAGCTCGAACCGCTGAAGGACCTGCTGCACCATGTGTAACTGTGAGAGTGTAATGGTGCGAGCAGCTCTGTCCCTGGTGATCTGCAGGCCAAGGTAGTGGCGCAGCTCACCAAGGTCAGTGCAAGTGTGTCTCTTCTGCAGTTCGAGCTTCACGTCACCCAAAGCAACCCTGTCAGCAGTGGCGAAAACCAGGTCGTCGACGTAGACCAGTACAAAGAACGGTGTGGAGCCACAACGAACGAACAGCGACGGATTGGCAGAAGAAGGTTGGAAACCAAGGTCAGAAAGGGTAGAGCGAAGGGTGTCGTGCCACTCACGAGAAGCCTGACGGAGACCGTAGACCGGTCGCCTAAGCCTCCACTGGGTCCCAGGAGGGAAAGTGCCAGTGAAGGCAGAGGGACGACGTAACCAGACCTCCTCGTGTAGGCTACCCTGAAGGAAAGCACTGGAGAAGTCAAGAGAGTGTAACTCGTAGTCTCTCTGTGCTGCTACGTGCAGTAACACCCGAAGAGTGGTCATCTTCGGAGTAGGCGCGAAGGTCTGAAAGAAGTCAACTCCCTCGCGCTGACTGAAACCTCTGGCCACATAGCGCACCTTGAAGATCGGGGAAGATCCCGGTGGCCGCTTCACCTTGAAGATCCACATGCCATCGACTACGTTCGCCCCAAGGGGGGAACCTCGTCGACGTAGGTGCCTGTGGATCTGTAGGAGGCCATCTCTGAGTCCATGGCAGCTCTCCACTGAGAGGCCCAAGGCCTTGACACTGCCTCAGCGTAAGTGCAAGGAGTCGGTATGTCAAGGGAGTCGGGGTCTCCCTCAGGGGCGAGCACCATGGCACAGAGATGAGGGGAAGCGGCTGCCAGGAACTCCAACTCAAACTGCCTGTCCTCTAGGGCGTCACCGCCAAGGGCAGACTCACCCGCGATGGCCAGAGGACTAGTAGGAGGAGCAGCCACAAGACTGGTGGCGTAGTCAAGGCAGCGAGTAGAGGTAAACTCAGTGACTGCAGCAGTAAGAGCGGAGACAGAGGACAGAGAAGCACGTGGGTCGGTAACAAGAGAGGTGAGAACACGAGAGAGAACAAGACAGTGCATGGGGTAGTAGTCTGTGACAGGAGTAGAGAGGGAAGCAGTGAGAGCCGACTCAGGAGGAGAAGGAAGTACAAAAGGAGACAAACAAGGCGAACTAGAACGAAACAGGGCAGTACGAAGGTCAGTGAAGGGAACAGGGGACGAGGGACAAGCATGAGGAGAGCGACGCGAAGGCCAAGTGTGAGAAAGAGGAGGGGACAACGGGGGCAGAGGAGGAGGGAAAACAGCTGGGGAGGGGTCAAGAGGAGGAAGCGGAGGACCAGAGACGGGAGGAGAGGGGGGGGGAGGGAGGAGAAGGAGAGGGGAGACCGAGGGTCCGAAGACCAGAGACAGGAGGACGAGGTGGCTGCTGCTGCTGCTGCGACTGCTGCTGCGGCTGCTCCTGCTTCGGCTGCTACTGCTGCCGCTGCTGCTGCTGCTGCTGGTCCTCCAGCCGTTGTAGCTCCAGCTGCTGCCGGTCCAACTCTCTCTCCTCTCGCTCCAAATGCAGCTGCTCCTCACGGGCACGGCAAACACGGGCCTAGTGCCAGGTCGGGTAGGGGTGGGGGGGAGGAGTAGTGTCCGGAGCGGTGGTAGCCCCAGGACCGCTCTCCAAAGAACCAGTCGCACCACCCCCAGAGCCAGCACCACCAGAACTAACAGGGTCCGTCCCAGGCTCTCCAGGTCCAGCAGAGGGCGCACCCCCAATCGTAGCACCCCCAGGGAAAGCTCCACTAACACCAGCTCCCCGAAGACTAGAGTCTCCTGCAGTCACGCACTCAGCTCCAACTCCAGCACCCTCAGAACCAGGACCTCGCACAGGTACGCTCTCTGCTCCAACTCCAGCACCTCTAGAGCTAGCACCTTCAGGGTCCTCGCCACAAAAATCGGCTCCCGCAGGGTCTGCTGTAGGTTGGGAGGAGGGACTGCGGGGAAAGAGGCTGCACCTGAGGGGCTACCAAGGGGGGAGGGGTAGCGTGGGACACACCTGACGGGGCAGGACTAGGGGGGGGAGGCTGTACCGGGGGAGCAGGTTGGGGAGCTGAAGTCAGGAAGCGAGGGGCAGGAGGAACCGGGAGACCTCGACAGGGGTACCTGACGTAGTAGGGGGCAGACTCGTCGAAACGGACGTCACGAGAATCAAAGAACCGGTGAAGGGGAGGGTGGTAAAAGGTGTAGTCAGATGAGTCCTCAGGGAAACCAAGGAACACGCAGGAAACAGCGCGAAGCGAGATCTTGTCCGCGGAGGTGTCGCGAACAAGTGCCAAGCAACCCCAGACACAAAAACGCGACGCAGCACCAGGGGACCCGGTCCAAAGACTGGTCGGTGAAACCTCTGGCCGAGAGACACGTGGCCAAAGGTTCAGCTGGTGAGCGGCGTACCGAACCGCGAAGGCCACAGAAAATGGGGGGCACGGGCGTGCGTCATGGAGGTGCGGGCGATCTCCATGACCAAGCCTATGCGGCGCTCAGCAACCCCATTCTGTTGTGGGGACTCTGGAAGCGTCCAGGACTGACGGATGCCCTGCTTGCGACATAATCCAGCGAGAATGCCAGAGCGAAACTCACCCCCGCGGTCGGAGTGAAGACAGCTGACACGACGACCACGAGTGTCCGCAGTGGTAAGCAACCACCGGATCAGCGTAGAAGTCACATCAGACTTCTTCGCCAGGGGGAACACTGTGGTGTAGCGGGAGTAGTCGTCAACGACCACGAGAAAGAAACTCTCTCGCTCAGGGCCAGGGCGCGAGGCGGGGCCCCAGACGTCCAAGTGGAGAGTCTCGAAGGACTCGGTGGGCGGACGAAGGGAGGAGGAGTGAGGGGTGGCGCGCAGCCGACCCTCGACACAGGGACCACAGGGTCGCGCAAGCGAAGGCGGCAACGACGGCAAGACACACGGGAGGCCTAAGACAAGACGCTAACTAGACATAGCGCGCAGGCGAGAAATGGACGGGTGCCCCATCCCGTGGTGCCACAAAACAGTGGGGTGGGCAAGCGTCTGGCAGGAGCACGACGCAGCAACTGGATCAGACACTGGAACCTAACCAGACACAGCTACCTGGGGAGACGCGGCAACCTGGTGAGACGCGGGAACCTGACGGGGGACAATGACAGGGGTTGGCGGCAGTAGCTGCTGCTGCCGCTGCTGGTGCTGCTGGTGCTGCTGCTGCCCTCAGGGGCCAGTGTGAAGTGTGTAGAGACCAGAGCTCGGCTCAGCGGTAAAGGTGGCGAGAGGCGCGTATGTGTCTCCGTCGACACAAACCACAGTCTCGCCAGAAGGCTCAATCCTCACACCCACGTGCTGACTCACGAGCGGCCTCACGCCCACCAAGTTCCTCGAGAACGAGGGGACGTGGAAGCCGGTCAGAGAACCGGAGGGAACAGCCGGGCACGGAAGCGTAGTAGTGTAGCGAGCAGTGACTGGTCCCAAAGTGGGATCAGCCAGTGATACATAGACCGACGTAGGAAGCGGGGTAAGTGTCGTGCAGTCGCGGAAGAAACAGTGGGAAGCTCCGGAGTCCAGAGTGAAAGACAGCGAAGCGTCCTCCGGAGCAGCTCCTGGACTAGTGTCTACACAAGTACCTACACTAGCATCAGGCACCTCAGCAAGACTAGCACCTAAGCTAAAACACTCGAGTAAACAGAGTCAGAAGCACTAGAGTCAACAACAGCATACATAGCATGAGGAGTTCCAAAGAGATCAACCAGCTGAGAAGCTGACATGCCCCACAGAGCGGGGCCGTACGTCTGAACAAGGGGAAGCCAATCAGGGGCAGGGCCGTCAACGCCGTAGGCCAATCGAACCGTGTAAGTAAGCTGAGCAAAGCACTGACCCGGTGGGTGGCTGCGGCCACAAGGCTGGCTGCGGCAGGCACCTGTCAGAACGTGATAGGTGCAGGGAGGGTGGACGACACCGCACTGCAGCTGACGCTGTCCTGACCCTTGCCCCGATACCTGTTGCTGCTGCTGTGGCTGCTGCGAGGGGAGGGGCTGCTGCTGCTGCTGCTGCTGCTGTCGTCGAGTCAGGTACCACGCCGCTGCTCCACACTCTGCAGCTGGCAGACCAGTAGGAGGCTGACGAACCCGGGCGTCACCTCCACCAGCTGCAGCAGGGGAGTCACCAGCCGCTGCACGAGGCGCTCCTCTAGCGCCTGCACTCCCACCGCCGCCGCTCGCCACGTCATCCCCACCGCCTCCACCGCCTCCGCCGCCTCCGCCCGCACCCTGACCGCCCCTCCTGCCACTCATACCCCGAGACCGCGAAGAAGTCGTAACAGCAGCTGCGGTCACGTCAGTAGCGGCAGTGGCAAGGGAGGCAGTAAAGGTGGGCAGCTGAGGGACAGTGCACCCATGGAACAGTGGAGGGGGCACAACACCAGAGGCAGAGGCTACCGAGCGGAGGTTGCTCTCGACGTCCTTGAGGGCCGACTCAAGGACCTCGATAGTGAGCTCGCTAGGGTGCTTCAAAAGACGCGCGTCATGAACCGAGGCAAGGCAGTCAGGGAGGCTAGTGGCGATGAAATAGATAGTAATCGCCATGGGGGGAGGGAGCACTGCAAGCTGTGCGTCTGTGCAAGCAGCGCAGTAGCCAGAATTTGTCAAACTAACTAACGAGAATGGATGCATTGAACAGAAGTTGGGTACAAGTACTAACCCTAATTGGGTTGTACCCCTTATGGGCTACCCCACTATAGCCTACACAAAGTAAGCAATATAACATTTTGACACACCCCCATAGGCAAAATGGGGGAGGACAAGTGGTCACAAGACCAGTCAAGAAAAGCAAAGCAAGCTCAGGGTGGATCACGAAGTCACCACACATTTTGAGCACAAGCAAAGGCCACAAGGCCAGTTCACATGCAGAGTTATATAAAAGAGAACAAACAATACAATGATCATACCCTAGCAAGTGTAAGCATGCAGGTATATATATAGCTCACAGTACAAGCAAAGTCATGCGGTGAGCAAGTGAGGCAAAGTAGGTACAAGGCCTAAAACAGTACAGAAGCGCTGATGATCACCAGACTGAAGTGCCTTGGTGAATATATCAGCAGTGTTGGCTCGAGTGGCCACGTAAGCAAGACGAAGCTGACCACGTTGCTGCAGCTCTCGAGCAAGGAAGTAACGCAGAGCGATGTGCTTCGTTCTGTGCTCCAGACTGTGCTCCTGACACAAAGAAATCATGGCCTTGTTGACTACATACAGAACAGGAGGAGAACGAGGCTGCTCTCCCAAGTCGCTCAGCAGGTAGGTGAGCCAGCGTAACTCCTGTGCAGCCATGGCCCCTGCGTAGATCTCAGCCTCACAACTGGAACTGAGAACCGAAGACGAGCGGGGAGACCGCCAGGAAACAGAGCCAGAACCGAGGCCGAAGGTGTAACCCTATGACGACCGCTGCGTAGCCAAGTCATCAACCCAAGAAGCGTTTGCGTGTCCAGTGAGGAAAACAAGACCCCGTCCTCCAACCACGAGCCCCATGCCCGAAGTACTGCACAAGGAGCGCAACACCCTCTTAGTGGCCTCACAGTGCTCTGGTCGGTGTCTCTTGGGCGCAACGTAGCGTGCCAGGATGCTAAGAGGGTAGGCAAGGTCAGGTCGAGTGCAGGTCATCAGGTACATGAGGCAGCCCACAAGCTCTGGATACGGGCCACTCGGCTCTACAGACTCGTCCGAAGGTGGAGCTGAGAGCGAGTGACTGGTAGGCAGAGGAGTGGACTATGGCGAGGAGTAACAGAAGCCGAAGCGCTGAAGGACCTGGTGCACCATGTGTGACTGAGTCAGGGTGATAGTGCGCCGTGCTCTGTCCCGGGTGATATGCAAGTCAAGATAGCTGCGCAGCTCACCCAGGCCAGTGCAGATGTGTCTCTTCTGGAGCTCCGACTTCACAAAGGCCAGTGCCTCTGTGTCAGCAGTGGCAAAGACCAAGTCGTCGACGTACACGAGGACGTAGAACGGCGGCAGCGAGGTGTCGGTGCGTAGAAACAGCGTCGGGTCAGCAGTAGAAGGAGCAAACCCAAGAGCCGCAAGCGACATCCTCAGTGTGTCGTGCCACTCGCGAGGCGCCTGGCGGAGACCGTAGACTGGCCGCCGGAGGCTCCACTGGGTACCTGCAGAAAATGACCCAGTGAAGCCAGGTGGGCGGCGCAGCCAGATCTCCTCATGCAGGCTTCCCTGCAAGAAAGCTGTGCTGAAGTCAAGAGAGTGAAGCTCGTAGTCACGCTGAGCTGCGACGTGCAGCAACACCCGAAGAGTGGTCATCTTCAGGGTGGGGGAGAAGGCCTGGAAGAAGTCAACTCCCTGTTGCTGACTGAAGCCTCGTGCAACGTAACGAGCCTTGAAGACAGGCGGAGAACCCGGCGGCCGCTTCACCCTAAAAATCCACATGCCATCGACTATGTTCGCCTTAGAAGGGGGAACTGCGTCGACGTAGGTGCTTGTGGACTTCCAGGATGCCATCTCTGTGTCCATGGCTGTCTGCCACTGAGAGGAGTAGGCACCCGTAATCGGCTCTGCGTATGAGCGCGGGGTTGGGATGTCTGGTGCATCCGGGTCTCCCTCAGGAGCAAGCAGCATGGCCACGAGATGAGGTACAGCAGGTGCAAGGCACCCAAAGTCCTCCTGCCTGTCCTCAAGGACGTGCGTGCTAAGAGCACACTCACCCCTGATGGACGGAGGACAATCAGACTCAGACTCAGCAACAAGACTAGTGGCGTAGTCGAGACGACAGGCAGCAGCAAAGTCAACAAGCTCAGCAACTAGGGCAGACGCAGCAATGGACTCAAAAGAAGGGTCAGTGACAACAGTGGCGAGAAGACGAGTGACAGTAGGACTGGTAGCACGAGCTAGGTCAAACTCAGGGTCAGGAACGGCAGGAAGAGAGGACTCAAGAGGAGGCGGTAGAGGAACGCGCAGTGGAACAGAGGAAGGACGAAGTGCCATAACGTGAGTGCCGGGAAAAGGAGGAGGACGCGGACGGGGAACCCGACGACCAGTGCGAACAGCGCGGACAGGCGAGGCAGGACGAGACTCAGGCTCACGACACTTTGTAAAAGAGTATATCTGCTCAGCGTAAGGAGAAGGAGCAGGCAGTGGGGAGTTTGGCTGTGACTCACTAAGCTAGGAGGAAGGCCAGTAGAAGACGGGAGACTAAGAACTTGGCGAAGGACGGAGTCAGGTGGCAGCAGAGACGATGGTGGTGGCGGAACGAAAAACGGGCGCCGCTGCACAGTGCCTCCAGCACCAGTACCGCCAGACGCAGCACCCCCAGCACCGACACCTCCAGCTCCAGGGTCAACAGCTTCAGCGCCTCCAGCGCCAGCGTCTCCAACTCCAGCTCCTCCAGATCCAGCGCCCTCAACACCACCAGCCCCGGCAGCTCCAGTTTCCTGAGCACCAAGGTCAACAACTCCAGTGCCTCAAGCTCCAGTGCCACCAGCGCCAGGGTCTCCAGCTCCAGCTCCTCCATCTCCACCAGCCCCGGCAGCTCCAGTACCCCTAGTACGAGCACCTCCAGGACCAAGAGCTCCAGCACCTCCGGGACCTCCAGATCTAGCAGGAACTCCAGCACCTCCAAGACTAGTAGCTCAAGCACCTCCAGCTCCAGTGCCTTGAGCGGTCGAGTCTCCAGCTCCGGTAGCTCCATGTCGAAGGCGTGTGCGCCAAGCAAACCACTCGCGAAGCTGCTGCGGGGAGAGAGGCCCCGGCCGAGGAGTCAGTCGTGGCGAGGCACCTGCAGGACCTCCAGAAGAAGTAGTACCCCTAGGCTCAGCACCCCCCGACTCCGCACCCTCAGACTCAGCACCCCCAGGCTCCGCACCCTCAGGCTCAGTACCCCCAGGCTCCGCACCCGCAGGCTCAGTACCCCCAGGCTCCGCAATCCCCAGGCTCAGCACCCCCAGACCCCGCACCCTAAGACTCAGCACCCCCAGGCTCCGCACCCGCAGGCTCAGCACCCCCAGGCTCCGCACACGTAGGCTCAGCACCCCCAGACGCAGCACCCTCAGACGCTGCACCTCTAGCAGCACCTAAGTCTACAGTGACCTCAACAGGCACAGTACCAAGGAGTGGGTCTACCTAAGGCACACCTGAGGGAGAAGGACCCTGAGGGGGGAGGGGGTCTACCGGAGGGGGACCTGGAGCAAGGAAGAGCGGCGGGGATGGGAGAGTGGCAGAGCGGTAGGGGAAAAGACGGTAAAAGGGAACCGAATCGTCAAACATGACGTCCTAAGAGAGGAGGACACGACGCGAGGTGGGGTGGTAAAGCTGCCAGCCAAGCGCGTCAGGGGGAAAGCCAAGGAAGACGCAGGGAATAGCGCGGGCGGAGAGCTTGTCCGCGGACGTATCGCGAACAAAGGCACGAGAACCCCAGACCCGGAACACCGACGCATCGCCAACCTTCCCCGTCCAACGCAGTTTAGGCGAGGTCTCCGGCAAGGAGACACGGGGCCAGAGGTTGAGCTGATGCGCAGCGTACCGGACCGCAAACGGCCAGAGAAAATGGGGAGCAGCCGCATGGATCATGGAGGTACGAGCCACCTCCATGACTAAGCCAATGCGGCGCTCAGCAACCCCATTTTGCTGCGGGGAGGCCGGAAGCGTGAACGACTGGAGGATGCCCTCCCCATGACAAAAGTCCCGCAAGAGGTCGGAGGTGAACTCACCATCTCTGTCAGAGTGCAGACGCATGACAGGAAGGTCCTCGCGGAACCGCTCGCGGAGCTGGAGACGGACTGCGCGGATCCAAGGGATCAAGACATCAAGGACCTCACCCTTGCTGCACAAGGGGAAGACCGTAGTGTAACGCGTGTAGTCGTCAACAACCAAGAGGAAGTAGCGCCCGCGGCCCTGTCCACTGACGCGGGCTGGGCCCCACACGTCCATGTGGAGTGTCTGCAGGGGAGCAGTCGTCAGGGGAAACGAGGAGGAGTGAGGAGCGGCGCTCTGCCGCCCATCGACACAAGGAAGGCAGGGCGGGGCATGCGAGGGCGGGAGGGGAGGCAGAGACCTGGGAAGACCAGAAACAAGTAGGCGGGAGTGCATGCCACGAAGGCGTGGCATGGAGGGGTGACCAAGGCGGTGGTGCCAAAGGAGAGTCTGGTGCCAACCTTCCCTATCCAACGCAGTGTAGGCGAGTTCTTCAGCAAGGAGACACGGGGCCAGAGGTTGAGCTGATGCGTAGCGTACCGGACCGCAAACGGCCACAGAAAATGGGGAGCAGCCGCATGGATCATGGAGGTACGAGCGACCTCCATGACTAAGCCAATGCGGCACTCAGCAATCCCATTTTTCTGCGGGGAGGCCGGAAGCGTGAATGACTGGAGGATGCCCTCCCCACGACAAAAGTCCCGCAAGAGGTCGGAGGAGAACTCACCACCTCTGTCAGAGTGCAGACGCAGGACAGGAAGGTCCTGGCAGAACCGCTCGCGGAGCTGGAGACGGACTGCGCGGATCCAAGGGATCAAGACATCAAGGACCTCACCCATGCTGCGCAAGGGGAAGACCGTGGTGTAACGCGTGTAGTCGTCAACAACCAGCAGAAAGTAGCGCTCACGGCCCTGTCCACTGACGCGGGCTGGGCCCCACACGTCCATGTGGAGAGTCTGCAGGGGAGAAGTCGTCAGGGGAAACGAGGAGGAGTGAGGAGCGGTGCTCTGCCGCCCCTCGATGCAAGGAAGGCAGGGCGGGGCAATTAAGGGCGGGAGGGTAGGCAGAGACCTGGGAAGACCAGAAACAAGGAGGCGGGAGTGCATGCCACGAAGGCGTGCCAGGGAGGGGTGACCAAGGCGGTGGTGCCACAAGAGAGTTTGGTGCGACAGGAGGCGACACGTGCAAGGGGGTGCTACCGGACCTGACGCGGACACCTGGGCAGACGCAACTACCTGAGGAGGCTCGGTAGCCAGTGTGTACAGACTCGACCCAGGCCGACGGGTGAACGTGGCTAGGTGACGACCTGTCCTTGTACACGTGCAGATCGACACACGCTGACCCCCAGGAGTGGTGGTAGTGACCATCACATCCTTGAGGGCAGTGGTACTCACCATGTTCGTAGAGAACGAGGGGAGGTGAAGACCTGAGAGTGAGCCGGACGGAACTGCCGGACACGGGAGAACAATAGAGGAACGGGCAAGAACTGGGCCCCTTGAGGGGTCAGCCAGTCTGACCGGTACAGGTGCAGAGAGAGGAGTGAGGGTGGTGTTGTCGCGAATGAAAAAGCGGGAAGCACCTGAGTCAAGCGTAAAGGTGTGCAAGGCCTCAGCAGGCGCAGTACCAGGGAGAGCAGACTCACGAGCACCTAGAGCAGCAGCCTCTATACCTAGGTCAGGCGGCACATAGAGGTAACAGTCACCCTCAGCATTAACAGACAAGGCATACATAGCAGCAAGGATAGCATCATAGTCAAGATCAAAGATAGCAACTCCAGACCTAAGCAGCTCTGCACAACGGGGGCGCTCAGCTTCGTCACCAAACTCTGCGCGCCAAGCGTCGTCTAGGCGGGAGAAGCAGCGGAGCTGAGTATGAGGTTTCCCGCATGTCTGACAAGCATGGTCACCCGTGTGAATGACATACGGGCAGCTAACACTACCCCCAGACGCCCCACGCTGAGAAAACCACTCACGAAGCTGCTGGGGCGAAGGGGTCTCGCGCCGACACTGCTGCTGCTGCTGCTGGCCACCGCCAGAACCTCCCCTCTGAACAGCTCCACCCCGACTGCCACCACTCCCACTGCCTCCACTACCGCCACTCCCTCCGCTGCCACCACCGTCGCCACCAACGCCCCCACTACCGCCACCACTCCCACCGCTGCCACCACCTCCACTACCTCCACCACCTCCACTGCCGCCCCTACTACCACCCCCGCTGCCACCTCCACTACTCCTGCTACCCTTGCCATTGCTGTTGCGGTGCTTTCCACTAGCAGAAGCAGCCCCGACATCCTCAGCACCAAGGACGTCAATAGCAGCAGCAGAGACGTAGGAGGGGGCAAGGGGGGGAGGGGGAACACCCTTCAAAGAAGGGCGTGCGAGGAGTGCCACGAGCGGCACCTACAGCGACTACACTAGTCTCAGCTGCAAGGAGGTGCTGCTCGAGCAGGTCAATAGTGAGGTCTGTGGGGTCAAGTGCGAGAAAGTGGTCTCTGACTGCGCAAAGAGAGTCAGGGAGGCGGGCGACTATGAAGTAGAGAGTGATGTACATCGGGGGGGGGGGGGTTGTCAAGGATCTCGGCTAGGAGGGCAGCGCGGTGGCGAGCGTCGCTAGTGCGAAGGTGGGTAACGAGGTCCTCTACCGTGGCAAAGGCGGACAGCTCGGGAACAGGTAGGGCAGTAGAAGACGGCCTATAGCAGCAGTGGCAGGGGAGGAGTAACGGGTGACTACAGCGTCGTACAGTGCTTTAGCAGTCTTGTGCGGTCCGAAGTGAGCGCATTCGGCTAACGGCAGGTGGTTGCGAATGGCTAAGCTAGCAGCAGCGTCACGGGTAAGCCACTGTGAGCGAGTCGCACTGTCAGCTGTGGCGGGAGGGGCGAGAGAGGCCCCAGACGTGTGGTCAAACAAAGAAACACTGTCTCTAGAGTCGCTCAGTAGGTACGCCACGTGTCGAACTGGATCGGACGGCCCTCATGATCGAACGTGAGTACATGGAGAGAAGCCATAGCGGGCAGAGCAGGGTGGCGCGCTACCAGCAGAGCAGCATGCAGGCAGGGCACGGCGGCGCACTGCTAGGGTGGCCAGCAGCAGGGCGGGCAGGAGCCGGGCGGTGCAAGCAGCAGGGCGGGCAGCAGCCGGGCGGTGCAAGCAGCTGGGCGGGCACACTAAGGGGCGGTGAGCGGGCTGCCAAAGGGCGGTGCGCAGGCTGCAAGGGGCGGCGAGCGGGCCTCAAGGGGCGGCGAGCAGGCTGCAAGGGGCGGCGCGCAGGCTGCAAGAGGCGGCTAGCGGGCTGCAAGGGGCGGCACGCGGGCCGCAAGAGGGTTGCGAGCGGGCCGTAAGCGGGCGGCGGGCGGGCTGCAGGGGCGGCAAGCGGGCGGCGAGTAGGTTGCAGGGGCAGCTGGTTCAGGTAGGTCACCGGAAGCGTGCGCCCACAGAGTCTCGTGTGCCTGAACCTGGCTCTCTAGGAGGCGGCGCGCACGCAGGAGCCAGACCGAGAACGTTTGACATTAGGGTATCCGGCAACTTATGGTAACTACCGTAACATCCGTGCTCAATTCGAACAAATGTCAGAAGAGCCAAACTGAAGGGCATAAATTAGTTTCAATTCAATGCTACATCTAGTGCCTAAGCTAGCCACATCAGCATCAAATCATGCAGTTCAAATTAATATCTAGGTATGTGAAAAAGGGACCTACAGTAATCTTGTCCCACATCCTACGCCTAACAAGAATTGCTAAAATGGCGGGTTTTGTCAACTCCTAAAGAGCTACACTCCCAACCTATAAATTATTGTTTGCACCTGCCTAATGTAGGGCTTTGGCTGCCAGCCTAATGCGTGTGCCACGCGCGTCCCAATTCTCGAACACGCCCATCTCTTGTCATGTGCAGACAGGGTGATGCAAAGAATGCTAATCATTGTGTTGAGAAGGGAAGGAGGTAAGGATAGAATTAAGGAGAGAAGGAAGGGGGAAAGAAGGTCGGAAGGGGGTAAGGGGAAGGAAAAGGGAGGGAGGGAGGGGAGTGGATGTGACGATGCTGTTCAGAGACCCAACCTCATGGGCCACAGTCGACCGTACCCCTCCCCATTCCAGGTCGGATCATCTTTCTCTCGAGTCACAACCTTCAGAACCATCTCATCTTGCTATATCACCAGTCGGCATCTTCAAGACAGCTCCTGCCTCTTTATAGTCACACCCTCTTCCAGGGCATCTTCTTATAATTGCAGTATAGCCAAGTTGGGTAGCCAAGTTTCCTGGCATCCTCTTGCAGTATGTAAGTGGGGAGAAGTCTCCTCGGGTAGCCAATCCCTCCCTTCCATGGACCGACATTGGAAGAGCAGCCGTCTAAATTAAAATTCCATGCCCATCCCCTCCCTCCAGGTGCACTCAGCACCTTGAGTGAATTCTCAGTAAAAAAGTGTCAAAACTGAGGGGCAACGGAAAACCCATACAGAGACACGCTGCCGTAAGCGATGATGCTGTATAGAGCCGAGGGAAATGCAGCTGTATAGAGACTAAGAGCCGAGGGAAATGCAACAGTAGTCTAGTCTGAGCACGAACGGGAGCTGTGCATGATCCCGTGTCGCCAACGTTCCCCTATCCCCCCCCCTCCTGCTGCTGCTTCTGCTTCTGCTGCTGCGTTTCTGCTGCTTCTGCTGCGGCTTCTGCTGCCACGGCTATCCTGTCGCTTCTCTTGCAGCATGACTGCTTCCCACTGTCACAATCAGTCCTATCGCATGTCACCTCATCACTGTAATGGTCATCCTCCCATCGCCCCGAACTAGCAACTGCGACATTGAGACACTGTTGCAGCCACCGCTGATCAAACATTCATTTCTGCTTCCTTTCACTTTCACTTTCACTTTCTCCCTTTCACTTTCTTCCTCCACCGTCCCTCCTCTTCGCTCCTCTCACCTCCTTCCCCTTTCTCCTCCAATTCACTCCTATCATCTCCCCTCCCTTCCTCTCACCAGGACGGAGACCTGTTGCTGCATGGCTGCAGCTGCCATTCGAGTAGACTCGAAAGCTTTCTCTCCTATCACCTCTTCCTGTCTCCTCTTATCACCTCCTGTCTCCTCTTATCACCTCCTGTCTCCTCCTGTCTCCTGTCTCCTCCTGTCTCGTCCTGTCTCCTCCTGGCTGCTCCTCTCACCAGGACGGAGACCTGTTGCTGCGTGGCTGCAGCTGCAACGAAGCAACCTTCCAGGCAGCTTCCTGAGCAGGAACCTTCCATGCAGATTCTTGAGAGGGAACCTTCCACGAAGTTTGTGCAACGAGGTAAGAGGAAGGGGGCTGATAGGCGGTGTGCTGACACACAACACACCACGACGAGGGACCCTGTCAATGGGGAAAGTTGTGGGAGGAGACGTGGGAAACAGGAAAGGAGAGAGGGAAGGGAGAGAGTGGCATATGAGCACAAGGGGGCTGGTAGGCGGTGTGCTGACACACAACACACCACGACGAGGGGTCCTGTGAATGGGGGGAGACGTGGGAAACAGGAAAGGAGTGCAGGGAAGGAGAGGGATATGAACTGAGCATCGAAGGAAGGCGGCTGGTAGGCGGTGTGCTGACACACAACACACCACGACGAGGGACCCTTTCAATGGGGGGAACGTGGGGCATGGGAAAGAGGAAGCATAAAAAAGAGGGGATAAGGGAAGGCATATGAGCAAGAGGGCTGGTAGGCATTGGTACACACGACACACACCACAAAGGAGATAACTTGGGGCACAGTAAAGAGAAAAAGGGAGGGAAACGGGGCAATACAGCAAGAAAGATGGCTGGAAGGCGGCGCGTGCTGCCATACAATGCACCTCTGGAATCCCCCCTAGCCCCATCCAGCCCCCTCTCCAACCACCTCCAACCCCTCTCAACCCCTTCCTTCTCACCTGCGGGGCGCACTTGCTGCAGTGGTAGTGCCCGCATGCCAGCTGCATGGTGTAGGCCGCTTCTGGGGGAGGGCGCATCCGGACAGGCATGCAACGCGCAGGGGAGGGAAGATTAGTGAAACAGGCGAAAAAGAGAACAGGTGACACAACATAAGTGGGGGCGACAAGAGAATCAAATGGTGACACACCAAGGACAAAAGAATCAAGAGCTCTTCTCACTCACCAGAGCAGGAATCGCAGGTGTGGCCCCACACACTCGCCACGACCCTCCCATGCTCCTCCTGCGGCTGCTGCTGCTGCTGCTGTTGCTGCTGTGTATCCCCCATACTGAGTTCCCCAATAGAAGCAGTTAGCTGCATCGCTGCGTTCCCTGCTGCTGCCTCTGGCCCCACTGTGTGTCCCCACAGGGACGAAGTGCCTGAGACCTGCTGCTGCTGCTGCTGCTGCTGCTGCTGTATAGAGCCGACAGGGAGGAAGGCACTTGCAGAAAACGGAGCAGCAGGAGCAAGGGAGGAGGCAGCAGCAGTAGAAACCCCACCGAACGAGGCCCGACGGGTGGCAACAGGCAAAATTTGCTGCTGCTGATGCTGCTGCTGCTGATGCTGCTGATGCTGAATATGAAGGTGATCCAGAGGAAGGGGAGGTGGTGGTGGAGGAGGGGGAGGGGGAGGGGCAAGAACGGTCGAAAGCGGCGGGTTGAAGAACCTAGAGAGGGCGGCAGAAGATGCAGAAGAGGACGAGGAAGGGACGGGTTCCGGGCGGTCTGTGTCGTCCCATGCTGCGGCGGAGCCAGCTGTGAGCGCAGCAGCGGGCGGCAGGCGGTCTTGGTTTTTGTCTCTAGTGATGCCGATGGTGCTGGCGGTGCTGGCAGTGCTGGTCATCAAGGGAGACGTGAAAGGGCTGTCAGGGAGAAGCGAGTGCAGATCGCTGCAGGCACGGGGGGCAAGGCAGGAGAGGGAGAGAGGAATGAGCCTTCGAATGATGCGGCACTAGTGGTGCTGGCGGCGCTGGTCATTAGGGGAGACGTGAAGGGGCTGCTGTCAGGGAGAAGCGAATGTAGATGATCGCTGCATGGTGGAAGTGGTGGAAAGTACGCGCACGACGTGGATGCAAACACAAATACATAAGCAGCAGCGCCACATGGACAGGAGGGAGGGAGGGAGGGAGGGAGGGAGGGAGGGAGGGAGGGAGGGAGGGAGGGAGGGAGGGAGGGAGGGAGGGAGGGAGGGAGGGAGGGAGGGAGGGAGGGAGGGAGGGAGGGAGGGAGGGAGGGGAGGGAGGGAGGGAGGAGAGCGAGGGAGGGAGGGAGGAGCGCAAGCTTACAAGACGTCATCGAGCTGTCGGTGTGTGGGCGTTTTTGGAAGGCCCTCGGGCCCTGCATCGCCTGTTAGGGACACGAGGGAGAGACACAGGGAGAAGCGCAGCAGAGGGAGAAGCGGGCGGGAAGGGGGGGGCGAACAGGCGTGAGTTGCCTCGAACACATCACTGAGCTGCCATAGCCGTGGAGGGAGGAAAGGAACAAGAGAGGAACGACGAGGGAGGACGATGCGACGCCAGAGCACTTGACTGTCCCAAACACGCACGATGAAGAAGCTGTCTGGGACGTGGGCATAGCGCACGTCCCGATGCCGGTGGCAGTGGCGGCATAGCCAGGGAGAGAGGAAAGGAACACGAGGGAACAAGAGAGAGAGGGCGAGGCGACACCAGAACACTTGGACATAAGCAAACACTCACCGTGTGGGAAGTGGGCTGTGGTGCCAGTAGCAGTGGCAGTGGCGGTGGCGCCATAGCCAGGGAAAGAGGAAAGACACAGAGAGAAGCAAGAGGGATCACCAGAACACTCGGAGAGCAACACTCACCGTGTGGGAAGTGGGCTGTAGTGCCGGTAGCGGTGCTAGTGGCGCCATAGCCGGGGAGCGAGGAGAGAGACGAGAGGGAGGAGGAGGCGAAGGAGAAAGAGTGATCCATGGGAGTGCGAGCGGAGGAGAAACCGGTAAAGCCTGAGGAGAGGGAGGAGGAGGAGAAAGAGGAAGAAGCGACGCTGAGATGGGACGGCTTGAAGAGCTGCTCGTCCACGCCTCCTTCCGCCCCCCCTACGGTCCCCATGCCCCCCATGCCCCCCATGCCCCCCATGCCGCCCAATCCCATTCCCCCCACGCCCCTTGCACCCCGCAAGGCATCCACGTCACTGCCGGAAAACGCACGTCCCACGTCTCCCAGGGCGATCCCGCCCAGCCCTAGGGACTGCCGAGCGCTCTCCTCCTGCTGCTGCTGCCACTGCTGCAGCCGCTGCCGCACCTGCCATTGCTCAGCGCTTGCCCCCTGCTGCTGCTGCTGCTGCTGCTGCTGCTGCTGCTGCTCCTCTTGCCGCTGCTGCTGCTGCTGCTGCTGCAGCCGCACCTGCCACTGCTCATGCCCTCCCTGCTGCTCTTCCTGGTGCAGCTGCTGCTGATGGTGGTGATAGTGCTGCTGCTGCTGCTGCTGCTGCCGGTGCTGCCACGCATGCTGTGGAAGCTGCTGCGAAGCTGCCTCCCGAAACGACAGTGACTGATACAGGCTCTTGCGCCTGGGCGGTGTGTCATAGACAGCCGCAGAAGCAGCTGCAGCAGCAGCAGCCGCAACAGCCGCTGAAGACGGCGAATACGCAGAGGAGAACGACAGAGAAGCAGAGGCAGACGCAGAAGCATAGATAGAGGAGGTGCGAGCGTAGGGAGAGGGGGTGGCCAAGGGCGATACACCTGGGACACCACCCGGAGTGCCAGCAGCGGCGGCGGCAGCGGCGGCGGCGGCAGGAGAAGGGGAAGGGGAGGGAGATGGGGAGCCGTATTGAGATGATTCGTATGAGGCTGACACGCGGTGGTGGTGAATCGGACGGCTGTGATCGCTCCCCCACCCGCCTTCCAGACGAGATTGCTGTTGCTGCGACTGCAGGTGACGCTGCTGCTGCTGCTGCAGGTCATGCGGTTGCTGCTGTTGCTGCCCTTGCTGTATCGGTTGCTGCTCCTCCCCTTCGTCTGCTTGCTGCTGCTGCGCCGCCGGCGGTTGCGGCTGGTGCTGACGTGGCTGCTGCAACGGCCGCTGCTGTGGCTGCTGAAGAACATTCTTGGCGGGAAAGAGTCGCTTTGACGCCTTGGGAATGGGCGGCGGGGGGGAATCGTCTGCAACACGCGAAACAGAGACAACAAATATACAACAGAAATAACACGTGAGTACTGTACCGAAACGAGGAACATAAGAACAAAGTGCGATAAAATGAGTAATATACAAAGTACACAAAAGAAGCAATTATTGCAGAAACCACCATCACAACACGTTTTTAGCACAACGGTCACATTACAGGCGATTCCAAACACAACGATCATATCACCCGAATATGGCTCCATGGCGCCTTTCGCGGGCGACACTTGCGAACCGCGGTCCACACCCGTGCGCGTCTTCCGGTCCCCGTGCGCGGCGGCGGCGCTGCCGTGGCGCGATTTCTCGCGGTACGGCTTGACGAGGACGCGCGAGCCGCCGATGTGGTGCGGGTTACCCTCCTCGAGAATTGCTTTCACGCTGTGCGCGAACGCGAACGTCACGAATCCGAACATGCGCTTCTGCTGATGCGGCACGCGGACTTCGTGGACAGGGCCGAACTTGCTGCGCGCAGGGGGAATGAAGGGAGGGGGAAAAGCGGAAAGATTAGGGGGAGCGAACCCGAACATGCGCTTCTGCTGATGCAACACGCGCACCTCGTGCACGGGCCCGAACTTGCTGCGCGCCGGGTGGGGGGAAAAGAAGGGGAGGGGCAGGGGGAATGGTGAGGGGGAGCGAACCCGAACATGCTCTTCTGCTGATGCGGCACGCGCACCTCGTGCACGGGCCCGAAGTTGCTGTGGCGGGGGAGAGGCAAAGGTGGAGGAGGAATAAGCAGAGGGAGGGAGGAGAGAAGGGAGAAATGGGCGGCGGCGGGAGGAGGGGGAGGAGGAATAAGCAGAGCCCAGATAGGAGGGAGAAGGGGAAAAGAGGAATATACTCTACGGCTGCCACGTGTACCTGAAATGAGCTGCCACGTCATCCTCCGTGAATGTGCTCTCAGCGGGGAAAGTGAGATAAATTTGTCGCGACCCCGGACTAGGCGGCGCCAAATCCGCTCGCTCCTTAAACGTTATAAACTTCTTCGATTCCTCCAAAATCGGCGACCCCTTTAGAACGATCGCGCGCTGCCCGCTCGGCCTATCGACGAACGCGATCGATGATTTCATCTGCGCGAGTAACTTAGTTAGACTTAGTCCGGGCCGCCCCTGCCGCTGGCTCTCTGTTAAGTACCCCTCCGCTTGCAAAGGTTTCCCGAACCGCTCCGCGTATAGCTGAGGGAGCGATGCCACGTGGATGGGCCCCTTGTGGTCTCTAAGCAGCTCGTAAAGCTCCGCCTCGAGCCGCTCCAGCGTGAAACCCGCCGCAGAACCCAGGCTGCCGCCCGCAAGCCCGCCAACAGGAGACCCGGCCACACCAGTACCGCTACCGTCGCCGCCGCCACCGCCGCCACCACCGCCGGTTGCGGTGTTACTGCCAGAAAAGGAATCTCCACCGTCACCGCCGTTACTGGCATCACCACCAGATCCTTCGTCGCCGCCGCCGCCGCCGCTCGCGGCCGTGCAGCTCAAAGCAGCAGTCTCTTCCGAGCCTTGCGGCTCGGGGTAAGTCGCAGCCGCCATCATGCCGTCCGAGCTCGTCGCACTGGGCGACCCCGGCGACGACACGGGCGCCGTCGCCGACTGGCCGTGCGACGCGTGCAGGAAGCGACACGCGCTGCCGTGCTTGCAGAATCCGCGTGCGAAGTAATGGCATCGCTTGAACATGAACGACTGCGAACTCTCGGGCGACGACCCGTAGTCGCTCGCAGCGCCACTTGCGCCGTGAAGCGCGGTCAGGTGCGGAATCGCTGGAACATCCGTGGGGATTGGTCGCGCTCCCGCCGGAGCAGCAGAAGCATCTCCGGGAGCGGCGGCGGCGGCGGCGGTGTCGGTTGGTTCAGCGAGGGGCGTATTGGGAGAGAGCGACGCGAGGGCTGCTTGCTTCGAGGGAGAAAAACGCTCGGAATGGGGAAATCTGGCGCGGGAAACGGGAAAGAGGAAGAGAAACAAAATAAATTAAATCAAAACGAGAGAAAAAAAAAACGAAAAGACAACAGGACGAGCATGCCGTGGTCAGTTGAAGGGCCCACGGGAAGTTCAGGGGGGAGGCTGACAGAGCTGGGGGGGGGTTGAAAGAGAAGTGAAAATGAACGGGACAAGTGGCGCAGACCGGGAAAGAAAAAAAATAAAAGAAAAAAAACAAACAAGTCGCTGCGGTTTGAGAATATGCATGGTAATAAAAAAACAGAAGATGACAGGTACCTGTCTTTGGAAGCCTGGTGAGCTTGGTGAACGAAGGACTGAGCGGCGGCGGTCCGTTGTCGCGCAACGCACGCTGCGCTCTCCTGTTGAAGCCGGATTTCCGCCAGAACCCCCTGTAGCGCACCCCCATGCACGCCCCCCCAGGCAGAACAACAAAACACGGCTTTAGAACGGTCTCGCGGATTAAGGCTTAATCGCCGGTCAAAATTTACTGCCACCGAAATATGGTAGCTCCAGTTTCCGAGCCAACAACAACCCAAAAAGGCAAAGAAAGAGGAACGAGAAAGAAAAACGGAGTGGGCGGATAAAGTGCCCACAAGGTGTTGACATCCTCGTATGAATGAGCACACACTGACTGAGAATCCGTTTCGTAAACCCAATAACGGGCATGACTCTCGAGGCATCTCAAAAGAAAAATCCCGCGTACCTGGTGTTGCCATCCCGGTATGGACGAATACACGCTGAGGTTCCGCTTCGCGATCCCAATGGCCGACATGAGCTGCGCGTCGGAGCCTTTCGCGAGCGCCGCTAAGTCCTGGTCAGCATTCTCGCGCATTAGCATCCACCCGAGTAGCTTCGACGCGTTGCCTCCTTCGAGTGATTGCAGTCGAGAGTAGAGGATTTTGGACGCTTCTTGAATGTCCATCTAAAGGCCCATGCGTGTTAGCACGCGGGAAACCTGGTGTAATCGGTTCTGGTCAACATGTCGCCATTGCATATGCAGAGGATAGCAAATAAAAAAACCTAGGTATAACGCACTAGAATTTGTAACGCGGAACGACCAGCCTAACGAGCTAACGAAACCCTAGTAGCAGCAGCAGCAGTAGCAGGTAGGCTGTTCTATTAGACCTCTAATCCTTTCTCGTGGGAGGAAGTTGACACACAGGGAGGGACGCTTCTGGGGCCTTTTGGGCCTTCGGCTTCGTTTCCTCGCTGCTGCTGCTTTTCTCTCTCTCTCTCGTCCACTGTTCTACGCTCTGCTCGTCTGCTCTGGTCGTCTCGCCTGTTGAGTGTGTGTCGCTGGGTTGACTTGTCGCACGCACTCCGCGCACGTTCCGTCCGCAGTGACCTCTGCTCACTGGCGATGTTAACTTTCTCTTTTAGCTAATGTGGGGCGGAGCGGAACAAAATTGCGAGCTAACCGAGATTCAAATTCGAGTGGAAATGTCACGGGCTGATAAAAAACAGTTGTGGGAGTTTGAAAGGTCAGACGCTCAGAAAAACTCCGCTCCACTCAGGAGCATCTTTTTGTTTCATTTCGGGCAAGATAACAATTTCTCGCTGCGCTTGGCTGCCCGGTTTGGGGTAAGCCACACGCGGAAGGAATTCAAAGTTGCATGCAGCCATTGCGACGGGTTCCGCAGATGAGGGTTTCAAGATATTGCGGGCGGAACATGCTGGCTCACGCGGACGAATGAGCTTGCGCCAGCGTGCACCAAGCTGGTGCCGCCGCGACAGAACAAGGAGCAGCCGCAGCGCTGCCCGCCCATTCGCAGGGCAGATCGAGAGAACACATGCCCCTCCGTGCAGCACTCTCGCAGCAGCCGAAGCGAGTCGCATTAGAGGTGACCACGAGAGACATGCCCACAAGACGACGCCGTGGGGATGGGTCGCATGTATGGTGTTGGCGACGCCGATGTGTCGCATGGTCACTGATGTGCCGATCACGTCGAGGTGAGCGGTCAACCACCAATGAGGCAACGGGAGGATGCTTCACATGCGATGGGTAATCACATCTGTTGCCATCACATCGTGCCGTACGATGAGCCTGAAAATATCGCACAGCAGATGCGCTCACCCACCTAGAAGCACGCACAGCCCCTTTTGATGACCAATGGCGAGAGTGATTGATGTTGCACTGACTGTCAGCATGACCTGTAAGTGTTTTGCAAAAATACCTATAATAAGCACTTCGATTGAGTAATTAGTGGAGGGAATGAACTACCGAAGTTTCTACTACTCCCAATAATTACCATACCCAAACATAAATCAATCAGCATTAGGTACATCAATGCAAGGCTGACTCAATTAGCAATTTACAGTTGTCACTGACTAAACGTATGAATCCCTTGAGTATGTTTCAAGAAACTAGGAGAGACTAATTGATGCTTCTTGAAGAATTCTCTAAAACCATAAGTGCTAACGTCGTAGTTGTACTGCGATTAAAATTCATGGAAATGGGAAAAGGGGGAATAAAATTAGGCGAACGATATTAACCACAGAGATGCAAGCAACGTAATAAAGGCTCGCAACATAGCGACAAAACCAGTCCTTGCTTCAGAGGAGACGAATAAGGACAGCTCTGGTCCAGCATGGGTTACCAAATACGAACAAAACAACATAAATCTTACAGGCAGAACCATGACACTGTAGCGAACCACTCCTGCTGCTCCTGCACCTCCTCCCGCAGGGGGGGTCGGGTCCCGCTGCGGCTGCGCCTCTTTGGAGTTATAGAAGACCTCTATAAAGGGGTAGTCCTTGCGCTGTCGAGCGATGCAGAAGCCAAGGTGCTTGGGGCAATCCACCTGCCAGTCATGCCATCAGCCATGCCAGCAGACAAGCCATCAGAGAGAGTTGTGATTTGAGTCGACTCAAAACACACAAGGGGTAGTCCTTGCGCTGACGGGCGATGCAGAAGCCAAGGTGCTTGGGGCAATCCACCTGCCAGTCATGCCAGCAGCCATGCCAGCAGCCATGACCTACCCATGGCATCAAAGAGCGTTGTGATATACTTTAACGAACATACATGAAATCATAAGTTTTGAAACAGCACTTAAAAATTAGCAGTGACTGGAAGAGCACTTGTGAAATTATAGATGCCTGACAATTTGATTGAAGCAGCATCCTGTGCTTGTAAGCAAACGCGCGAACGATAGACGGGATCAGCGGTGAACAGAGCAGGTTGCATGGAAGGAGCAGCATGGGGGGGGGGAATTATTGGTAGAGTAGCATGTTTACCCGGATGAAGTTCACATAGGGGTGGAGATCAGCTGACGCTTGTCGAAACACCTCATCGAAATGACGCGTGTGTGCACAGCTGCAGGGTGGAAAAGAGAGCAGAGGAGGAAGACGCAGGAATAAACTCTCAGTAACGTTGTGTGAGGGAGTGGCAAAGTGACAAGGGCAACAAAACGAGGGGGTAAGTGTAGATGAGATGAGGGAGGAAGGCTCAAGAACAAGGGGAGGGTTCAAATGCGAGAAGAATTCTAGAATTTTTTTAAAACAACACCGAAGTGCTTACGTCACGTCTCAAAATCCCCCGAAGTATCAAAAGCGTCTTAATTTGTCTCATAAATTACCTCCGGGACGAACAAGGGAATGCTGATGAGATGCCCACCCACACGTGTGTGCCTGATCCAGCAAAAGACATTCCCTTGTGTATTGAATTGAATAGGACTTCTTGCAAACGCGAGACCCACGAGAAGGTGCACACCACGGCGACCGCCTTCCACTGCTGCCGCAGCGACACGAACTGCCCACCCACAACTGCCTCCTGATGCAACAGACGAGACTCCCTTTGCGTATCAAAACAGACTCGCTTGATACGCCAGACTCACGAGAAGGTGCACAGCACGGCGACCGGCTTCCCCTGCTGCAGCAGCGATGCCAACTGCCCACCCACAACTGTCTGCCTGATGCAACAGACGAAACCCCCTGTGCGTATCAGATCAGAATCGCCTGATACGCCAGAATCACGAGAAGGTGCACAGCACGGCGACTGGCTTCCCCTCCTGCAGCAGCGACACGAGCTGCCCACCCATAACAGCGGCACCACCAACGTTGCTGGTGCGTTTCAGCAGCAGCACCAAGGCACCAGCACCACGCGAAGGTGAAGGTGCAAGCAAGGGACTCACGAGACGTGAAAAGCTGAAGGGCACTCACGAGAAGGTGAAGGCCACGGCGACTGGCTTCCCCTGCTGCAGCAGCGACACGACCTGCCCATCCACACGTGTGCCTGCCGCAGCATAGCAGACGCGAGGAGACGATAGCTGAAGGGAAGTCAAGAGAAGGTGAAGGCCACAGCGACCGGCTTCCCCTGCTGCAGCAGCGACACGAACTGCTAATCCACACGTCTGTGCCTGATGAAGCAGAACCAAATCAGCAACCGCAAGTACGAGACTCACGAGAAGGTGAAGGCGACAGCGACTGGCTTCCCATGCTGCAGCAGCGACACAAACTGCCCACCCACGACTGTCTGCCTGATGCAACAGAACACGTTGCCTTGTGTGTCAAATCAGCCACAGAAAACGCGAGACTCACGAGAAGGTAAAGGCCACGGCGACTGGCTTCCCCTGCTGCAGCAGCGACACGAACTGCCTCTCGACAGCAGCGGCACCACCTACCCAGCAGCACAGCTACATGGAGAAGGTGCACGCAGGGCACTCACGAGAAGGTGAAGGCGACGGCGACTGGCTTCCCCTGCTGCAGCAGCGACACAAACTGCCTCTCGGATCGGAACTCCACCACCCGAGCCTCCACGCGAGGCTTGGGAAGGCCCGTGTAATACCTGAGAGGGGACAATTGAGGTGGTTCGGCACAGGTATGGATCGCCTTTTTCAGATGGAATTTTACCACAAGAGGCCTGGGCTTGCCAGGGGGCTTCTCAAGCCAAGGAGCGGGGGGAGGGGCGCGTGAGGGGGGAGAAGGAGGGGGAGGAGAGGGTGAATGCAGTTCCAGGAAAGTGTCGCCGCGCAACCTCCCCCTCCCCTTTCCCCCAACCCATCTTCCCCACCATTCCCCCAACCCCCTCTCCTTCCCCCCACCACACACCTGCATGTCTCCTCCAGCTTCCCCCACAGCGTTGCGCCTCCGCCTGTGCTCTGCGGATCCCCGCCGTCGTCGCGGGGACCCATCCGCTTCCCGCCGCGCGTTTGCGACTGCTGGCGTTCAAGACGTCGCGCGGTTCGCGACGCGGTATTGCGTCGCTATACCGTACGGTGCTTTCGATAGAGTGTACCGATTCTGCCTTATAACCGTCCCCGTCCTCGCTAGCCAAGCTGCTCTAAACGTTACCAAGTCGCGTCCTGGTTAAACCAAAAACAGATTCCAATCAGCAAATATTACTAGAGACACCGATTATTCGAAGAGTCTTGGCGAAATGTCTTGCCCGATTTTCCTCGCCAGCCGAACCTTGGTTTCCCCAAGCACAACGCATGCAGTCACCAAAATTGTATAATTTCAGAACTTGTATGCTTGCAAAAGAAAACGCAGAGCAAGGCAACCCAGGCATGGTTGCACAGCAGAGAAACCAGGATTCAGGAAACGTAGAAACACGGGGGGCCGTGGTGGTACGTCCAGCCGCGACGAGTCCAGAGTCCGCACTTTGCGAGGAGTTGTACCTGGTATTTTGTGTCAGAGTGGGTTAACATACGGTGCAGAGCGGTGACCGTCCGATTCTTCAGCAGATATTGCTACCTACACTGATGGCTGAGAAAACTTTGTACTATCAATAACATCGAATGCAACTTGCTAAGATGCTGAGATTATACTGCAGTCTGATTCCGATTGCAAAAGAATCGGACTGTAACGAGGAAACGAATGCTTCCGCCACTCGCAATTAACCTCACATACCCTCCCCCAAACCCCGACATGTCTCTGTAGGATTTCCCCCGATTTTCCGCAACAACTCCCTCCCCGGTTTCACCACCTCCTCCGCATACCCTCCGCACCCGCCCCTGCCTTGGCTTTCTCACCCCATCTTATTTTCCGCCCACTCCTTTTCCCAAGATCTCTTTTCGCGGCTTTAGTCTCCTACCCTAAGCTCGTTGCACTCCCCGTGCCGCCGCTCCCTTCGTTGCTTGCGACGTCGCGACTCTACTTCTCACCATGAGTGAGTTATATTTCTTCTAAGGCAGTTCGGTAGCGCATAGCGGATTGGTTGAGAGGTGATGACGCGAGTTGTAACAAACCCCGAAACCCTGACCTAATTTTGCCGAAACGTGCTGACTGCACCAACAAACCGCTTACGCCTCTCTGTACCAGTCATTGCTGATTAATCTGACCTATGTCGACTATCCAAATTTCGCTCCAACTTAGAGCAACACTGAGCAGACTCCATGCTTTTCTTTTGTTCCGAGATTGTATATCTCTACCAGTGATTGTCTCGTTCATTCAGTGGCACGCGCTTGTGCGATCTGCGATTCTATCTTTCCTGATCCTCCTCAATGCTCATGGTCGCACTATCCTGCGAGGCCAGCTAAGGTACCCTAACCGTTCGCCTCGTGCCCGCGAGGTGCGAGAGCAGACGCCCAACCTGTCGACTCCCTCTCACCCTCCCTCCCGTTCCATTCCCATCCGTCGCTATTCCTCCTCGCGCTCCACCCCCGCCCGCTGTTTCCCCCACCCATTCGCGCGCAGGTAAGGTGCACGGATCGTTGGCGCGTGCCGGTATGGTGCGCGGGCAGACTCCCAAGGTGGAGAAGCAGTTCTAATTCCCCTCCCTAACTATCCCCAATACCTGTGTTCCCATTTCCGTTTCCCTCTCCACACTTGCGCGCAGGTAAGGTGCACGGATCGTTGGCGCGTGCCGGTAAGGTGCGCGGGCAGACGCCCAAGGTGGAGAAGCAGGACAAGAAGAAGCAGCCCAAGGGCCGCGCGCACAAGCGCATGCAGTACAACCGCCGCTTCGTCACCGCCGGTACGCACGCACCCTTTGTAGTCACTGCAGGCTAGCTCACGCCCGTTGTTGTCACTGCAGGCAAGCACGCAAGGGCATGCAGTACAACCGCCGCTTCGTCACCGCCGGTACGCGCACCCGTTGTAGTCACCGTCGCTTGTGGGGCCACTGCGCGACTTTCGTTTGGGGGAGCTGCGGGTAGGAGAGAGCGGTTTCTGCACCCTGCTAGCAGCACCAAAGGCTTGAGTGGGTCAGATATCGAGGCTGTTTAAAGGACAGAAGCAGCTTTCAATGAGGTCAGATCGCACAGGTGCAAGGCGGGGTAGTCAAATAGGTATTTTTCAGGGTCTGACGAGGGTTTCGACGGTGTGTCGTCGCACTCGGCGGCAGAGTTCTAATCTACTTAACAGCGTTCTCGCACAGGAGTCGCAGCACTAGTGTCGCACATAGGCGCAGCAGTTTCGCATATCTGGGCGACGTCAAGCCGGGTTCGATCTTTACTGGGAGATATTGTCGGGGCGGTACCTTCCTCCGTTACAATCCTATATTACGAGCGTGAAGTCACGGGCGTGTAGTTTTAGCGTTAGGCATGAGCTTGTGTTACAAGCGAGCCTGTGTTACGAGAGTAAGGCGTCTGACTGTGTAATCAGGAGCGTGGGTGGCGAACCACCTGTACTGCTCGTTCTGACTACTCACGCCCGCCAGCCCGCCAACGCTGACTGCTGCTCGTGTGCCTTGACAATCTCTTACCTCTTTCCGTCTCGTCTTTCCGATTCTCCCTTGCCATTTGCCCCTTCCCCGCCCTGCAGTGGTGGGATTCGGCAAGAAGCGCGGCCCTAACTCGTCTGAGAAGTAAATGCTGCGATGCTGTGTGCTTCCGCACCCTAGGTATGACGGTCCGAACTTATTGTTTGCTCATTGACCATCTTGTCCTTCTAAACCACCCAACATCCCCCTCCCCCCCTCCCCGCGCTCCACCGTCTCCATCCCTTTCCTCGTTCTGTACATTTCTCCTGCTGTCCCCTTTTGATGAACCGCTCTCACTCCTCACTCTCCACCCCTCCCGCTCTGTTCCTGTCATCAATCGCACAGTCCCTATTTCTCTTCAGTCCCCCTTCAACCCTCTTTCTCGCTTTGCTTGGCCCCTTGCATGCTCTCACTGATCAGCATTTGTTCTTTTCTATTCCTGTGCCCTCCTCCCGTTACTCCAACAGCACCATGGCATAGCACATCCAAACAGCAGTCCATGCACATACCCGTCATTTCACCATCTTGATCACCACTGGTCCTTTCCGCCACCATCTGCTCGTTCCTCCACCTTCACACTCTCCGAACTTATCCGCACCTCGCTGCTCGTGCGCTAGCTTCGGAAGCTGGGTCCAGTCGTATTGTTACGTAGTGTGTAGAAGGAAGTTGTTTGTCGGTTTGTAGTGATGTGTGGTGGCATGATTTGTGGTGGTTCATTTGGTTGCTATATGCAATGAGCTAGTAAGCTTACAACAATCACACTTTACTGCACAAAGAGAGAACTGCCCCAAGAATCCATATGAAAATACCGTATTCTCCCGGATATAGGACCCTCCCGAAAAAAAGACCCCCGGGACTTTTGAACGGTACTGGGACTCTTAATATGTAGCATATGTGAGAGGACCCCCCCTAAGCCTATAATCAGTATAAGACCCCCTCCCCTTCCTCTAGGGGAGGGGATTTTGTTAAAGAAACCATTGCCCAACAGTTTAGAATTAATACTGCACTTGGATCCACACTTGAATTAACAGTTTAGAGTTGTGAGGGATCCGTTCCGCACCACGTCCAGAGCCTGTCCCTCTCTCTGTCGCTAAAGGAACTGACGTGATGCAAAGGGGGGGTGGGGGGGGGGGGTTCTGGATGTGGGCACCTGAGGGAACCGCACACTCAAGATGCTGTGCGGTTCGCCTCGAATGGTGTGATTTCCGCCGTCGTGCCTAGTTGGACGACGCGTGTCACACGCGATATGAGGTTCGGAGTGCTGTAAGCGGTGGATTTGGACGTGCAAAAAAACGAATGGTACACCCTAAATCGCATAACTGTACTTGATTAATAAGTGTACCTGGGTCTTATACAACTCTAACCAATTTGCCTCTATTTTAGGAAAGTCCCCCGGGTCTTATATCCGGGAGAATACGGTATGATGGAAGCTGTCTTGGAGGTTGTGCGATCAGTGAAGTAGCTTGTCCACCCAATTCCTCATCACTGTTGCCAATGGTGTTGCGACATTCGCATGGCCACGAAACAGTTGTGATTGTGGTTACGTGAATTTGCTACTTCTGGGTGCTGGTTCTGTACATTTCTGGCGCGCAATGCCAGCCCTGCACTGTCTGACAGTCAGTTTCCCGCCACCGTTGAAATTGCCTCCTTTCGTTCGGCTCAGCTCAGTCTGCAACACCTCTCGCAACATCCGCCAGCCAAGCCAATCAGCCACAGCTGCTCCTTGAAAATTTGTCCCGCGTCGCTTTCGTGATTGGCTGCCTGACGTTCGTTCCCATCCCTGGTAGTTCCTTCACGAATTCCGTTTCAATGTTCAGAAAGGTTAGCGGTGAAAATAGGTTGGAACCGTTCTAAAATGCACGGCATTGTACGCAACCGTGGAGCTCCACAGTATCCCTGTCAGTTGCCCCTGCGCACTAGTTTTATCAAGAGGACATGAGAGGTGCAAAGCTTCAACCCTCTCTGTAGGAGAAATAGTAGTGTTCCTCAGCTGCAGCCATGACGCCATGGCTTTAGCGCGACCATAGCAGTGTTCTCTGCGTTGACAGATTCCTTTTCCTGGCAGTATTCTTTCGAGGCCTTCTTCGACTGCGGCTCAGGTTAAGGTTGGTGAAGCAGCAACTGAACGTCGCATTCCCCGTCAGCCGCTTCTTCGTTGCTTGTTATGGCGACCCATGATTCTGGCCAAGAGCACCGCGTCACGGTGCTCGATCCCGTTACAGTCACATGCAGCGCTCGATTCGTTACAAGAGAGCGTCGCAAGTGCAGCGCGGTCCTGGACCCGCATCAAGAATTCCCACCTCGGGAGTTCCCCTCTCCGAGCCACCTCGAGAGTATCGACGGCGCGTCGTTCCCCTTTTGCCGCGTGCGGGAAGACTGTCCGTCCAATAGTTGCTACAGTAGCAGCGCGCTTTACGGCCAAATTCCTGGTATGGTTCCCGGCTTTTCTGGGCCTGGAGCTTCTGGTAAAAGCGCCGGTTGTTGTCACCCTGCCCACAGCTCTCATCATAATCACTCCGGTCACAGTCACTCGAATTATGGTCTTTCCAGCAACAGCAATCCTCAGAGCTCCACAGCAGACGGATCGCGGAAACCAAACCCGCTGGCTGACAGAACGAACCTGACAGCGCAACCCGCGGGTAAACTAGGGAGCGAACCGCGGTCTGCGAAGATCGCTCAGGCGCACCGTAATCCTCAGAACCAACAGCATCACCACCATCCGCGTCAGCAGCATCAGCATCCACATCAGCACGATCAAGGAGCGCCGACAGAAAATCCTTCGCCTCTCGCTAATACTTCTCTCGCTACAGGAACAAGCAACGGCACTCAGACGGAGCGGAAAGTCCGGCCCTCTGGTCGTGGGTTCTTGGGCAAACTGAAGTATTTCTTCCCTGTGCGAGGATTGGTGGGTAAGCGCAGCGAACCCGTCAATTCCGGGATCCCAAAACCAGTCGCGGAGCAGAAAGGATGCGTGGAGAGAGGCAGCACAGCAGCGTCAGCAGCGTCAGGGCTAGGTGCGAATAGCGGGAATGCGGACGTGGGACGTTGGGGACCTGCGGAAGGTGCAGATACGGCCAGGAGCCGCCCTCCTGGACGCGGTATAGTGCGCTCCGTTTCGCTTACAGTGACGTGGACGAGTCACAACGAGTACGCGGATACGGCAGGGAATCCAGGCGAGACGGAACTAGCGGACCGGGCGAAAAGACGGGAGTATGGTTGGATTCGCAGGCGGATGAGTGATATCAGTGGTATCAGGGGCGCTGGTACTGGCATCACTGGTATCAGCGGCAATTGCAGCCGGAGCATCAGTGCCTTGGGAATGCCGAGGCTGGTGGCAGGCATGGATCTTGCCGTACCTGCCGGGTTGGAGGCATTGGGTGTGGGGAGAGGAGGGGATTTGTGGGACTTGGAGGGAGTGAGAGGCGCAGGATGGGAGGGTGGGGATGGTGGGAGCTTGTGTTATGGCGTTGGTGATGACGTGGATGGTGACGTCAGTGATGACGTTGGTGGCTGCGGCTTTGGTGACTCTAACGACTGGTGGAGCGATGGGGTTGAAATGGAGAGGGCGTTTCTGGAGTCCCTTAGAACGGGGGAGAGCTTAACGGGAGCGGCAGATGGGTCCAGATCGTTCGTTTTAAGCATGATGTGGCGCTCTCCCTGCCACGTGGCATCCGCCCTCTGCGTAAGTGCTGAGGCTCGCTTGTCCGTGGGTGATAAGTCCCTCCCCTCCCGTCCCCTTCCCTGCATTTTCCCTCCTGTCAATCGATTTACTCCCTCGCTCCACCCAACTCTCTTCCTCCATCTTTCTCTCCCCAACTCCCTCTACGTCCCTTTGTCTGTCTTCTCTCTTTTCCCTCACTCCTTCCCTCTCGTCCATCCTTCCGCCTCCTCTTGCTCCCTCCCTCCCCCATCTTTGTCGCTCTCTCCACCTCTCCGTCCCTCTCCGTGTCAACCTTCCGCCCCCTCCCGTTCCCAATGCCCGACTCTCTTCGGCGTTCCCGTCTCCCACCTCTGCGCTCTCCCTCCCAGCGCGCCTCCCCTCCCAGCGCGCCTATGCGTGCATCGTTGCTGCCAAGGCAGTGGCGTGGGTGGCATCTCTGCATCTCATGGAAGGCGCCCTGACTCGTTACAATCGTGCGGGAGAGAAGCACGCCATGACTCGTTATAAGGACCAAGAGGAAGAGGGGCACGCAATGACTCGATATAAGGACCTCGGGGAAGAGCAGCAGAGATTGACTCGTTATAAGGAGCACGAGGGGGTGCAGGGCGCGTGGATTCGCTACGAGGACGGAGAGGCAGGGGCTGGCGAGTGCTCGCATGCAGAAGCTGCCAATCGTGGCCTGCCACGTGGAGGCTGTGGGAGAACTCGCGAGAGGTGCAGAGAGGTGGTTAAGGGGCTTGGTGAAAGCGAGGGAAGGTCAATGGACCACTCGGGTAGTGGTACGTGTGTGTGCTGCTGTGAGAAGAAGGGGAGACTGACGGGTGGGGCGAGAGGAGAGAAGAGGCGGGTTCAGGAGAGGAAGCAGCAGGGGGGGATGGGGATGGAGGAAGGGGAGAGTGGGGTTAGTTGTCTTGGCCAATGGACAATGGAAGGGTCTGTGCTGCACAATGGACATGCGCGTGATGACTGTAATGCTATGCATGGGACGCATAAGTCGCATGGGAAGCATGTGCTGGAAAGGCAGAAGGATGGCATTTATAGGCTTGGAACGTACGGCCTACATATTCGAAATGCAGGAGCGGCAGTGGCAGCAAGAGAGGCAGGAGAAGCAAGAGTAACAGCACCAGCACGTGGAGAGGAAGAGAGGGTGTCAGCTGCAGCAGCAACTATAGCAGCAGCGGAGCTTGAGAGGTGTGCAGCGAGGGCTGGGATGGACCGGCTGGTGCTGGACTGGGTGTTTGGGCCGGGGGAGAGCACACGCAGGTGGATGGCTGACGCGGGGGAGAGCACTGACGGTTGGGACGTGCGGCCAGGGGAAGACGCGGGCAGGTGGGTAGCTGATGTGGAGGAGAGCACGGGCGGTTGGGTGGTTGAGCCGAGAGAAAGTGGCGACAAGTGGATGTGTAGCAAGCGCGGAGAGGAGTCTCTGGAGGGTAGCCCGAGTTTTGAGACGTGCGGGAACGAGTTTCTGGAGGGGGGTCATAGTTTTGCTTTTGAGTCGACTCAAAAGCAAAGAAGTGGCAAGTGTATGTGTAGCAAGCGCGGAGAGGAGTCTCTGGAGGGTAGCCCGAGTTTTGAGACGTGTCAGAATGAGTTTCAGGAGGGGGGCCTGGGTTTTGAGACGCCTGAGAAGGAGACTTCAGAGGGGACACAGCGTGCGTGTGGGGATGGCGAGGATACGTTCCTTCTAAGTGGTTTAAATTATGGGTTGGATGTGATTCAAAGGTCACATGGAGATCGGCGTTTGTCTGCAGCTCTCCCCAGCATTCTAGAGGAGGGTTCCGACCTGACTGTGGAGACGCAGGGAGAGTTTGGGCCAGCTGGTAGTGTTGATGCTCCGTGCATCTCGGAAGCAGGGCCGTGGGGAGTGTCCGCGAAATGGTTTCAAGGGGGGAGAGAGGGGGAGAATTCGGGCTCTAGTATGCCGGATCTTACTGATATCGAGTCATCCACAAACGAGTCAGCAGGGGTAGAGGGCGGTGTTATACACGAGGGTGCGTTGGCAGGTAGAGGAATGGTAGAAGAACGGGGAAAAAAGGAGGCAGAAGGACGACGGGTGGTAGAAGAACGGCGAGAATGGGTGGGAGAAGGGAGAGAAGTGGTGACAGCAGAGGGAAACGAGGATTTTGTTACGCTAGGTGGGTTCCTGGCCTCGTTTGAAGCTGTACTGGCTGCTGGTAGGAATGCTGGTGGGAGGGCCGGTGTGGGGGAGGTGATGGGGACGGGAGATATGGAGAGAGGAGAGGAGGGCAGTGGGAAGGAGAGGGAAGGGGGTGGAAGTGAGGATAAAAGGGGAAAAGTGAGGCAAGGGGGTGAGGAGAGGGATGTGGGAGGAAATGTTGTTGAGGGAGAAGGGAAGGTGGGAGAGGAGGGGAGGGCTGAGGAGGGGAGGGTGGAGAGGGAGAGAGGGGGAGCAGAAGGTGGAGGGTGGGAAAGGGAGGGGTTAGACTGTGAGGTTTTTGAGGACGCTGTTAGCGAAACAGGGTCTGGTGCCTTGACGGTTTTTGAGTCAGCTCTGACGTGGGAAGGAAAGGGGACAGACTATGAAGTTTCCCAGGAGGTTGTTAGCCAAGCAGAATTCAGGGATAGCAGTGCGAGTATGACTGAAGAAAAGGAGCAGCAAGAACAGGAGCAGCAGCAGCAAGGGCAAAAGCAGCAGCAGCAGCAGCAAGAACAGGAGCAAGGGCAAGAACATGGGCGGCAGCTTCAGCAGCAGCAAGAGGCGCAGGAAACGGGACAGCAGCAAGGGCAACAGCAAGGGCGACAGCAGCAGCAGAAGCAGCAGCGCCAGCAGCATCGGTTCTCACCTATCTCACTCATGCCCCAAGCCTGGAGCCCCAGATTGTACCCTCCGGAGCAGCAGCAGCAGTTTCAGCAGCAGCAGCCGCCGCAGCAGCAGAAGCAGCAGCAGCAGCAGAAGCAGCAGCAGCAGCAGCTGCTGCTGCGGCAGTTTCAGTCACAGCAGCAGCAGATTGAGGGAGAGAACGCTTGGGTATATGAGCGCCAGACAGAGAGACTCAGTTGGGACAGGTGGGAGAGGGAAGGAGCACAAGAGAGCGTGGGAAGCGGGTGGAACGTGGGGAAGGGTGTGAGGGAGAGTGTGGGAGAGAGCAGCAGGGAAGGAAGGATGGGTCTGATCAAAGGGGGGAGGTACAGCAGTGGTGCTGGCAGCAGCAGAGGGTGCAGTAGCAGCGAGAGTGACAGAGGGCGCAGCAGCAGAGAGGGTAGCAGCAGCAGCAGAAGCAGCAGCAGCAGCAGCAGCAGCAGCAGTGGGAGTAGCATTGCGAGAAGCAGCGGAAGGGAGGGCAGTGCGAGGGGTTCTGGTGAGAGGAGTGGTGATGGGAGCATCAGAGAAGGTTTGCTGGACGTGGATGCGCGTTGGGGGGAGTCGGAGAGTGGAAAATCGTTGAACGCTTATTCTGCTGAGCATGAGGACTCAGATCTTTCTGTCTTGACGCTTGGCCGAGGTGGGGGACAGGGAGGGGGAGGGAGACAGGGGAAAGGAACAACACACGGTAATTCACAGGAAGATCTGGGGAGAGAGAAGGGAGATCAGGAGACAGCGAGGAGGACCGGGGTAGGGAAGCAGGGGGAGGAGGAAGGAGAGGAGGCGGAGATGGGAAGAGAGGAGGGGGCAAGGGGAAGTGAGGACGGGACGTCGGATTGGCTGAGACTGGGTGTGGCTATGAGTGGATGCTCTAAGGAGTCTCATCGTACGATTGACTTGATGGGGTCATCTTGCATCCACGGCAGTGAGGATATGGAGGATATGGCCATGCCACGTGGCACAGCATCAGCCTCTCCACGTGGCAGATCACAGGCCTGGGCTCACGCCACGTGTCATCATGCTCATGCTGGCAGCCCATCACCAAGCAGCGATCTCCGGGTAGGTTACTTCCCTGCCTTCAGGCTAGAGGCTGCTTTGAGACATTAGTGCGTAGATTTTTTTTTTTCCTAGCGTTTTTAGAACACTTACTTGATGCCTGTGTGAGTGGGCCTTGGGTGATTTTTGAGGCGCCTAAAAAATCACTTACTTGATGCCTGTGTGAGTGGGCCTTGGGTGAAGCCACCTGCCGCCATGCTGCCACCTGGTCAGCAACAGATGGAGCCATGCCATGCACTGGCTGCTCTGACCCATGCTGCACTGCTGCCTTGTGTTGTTCCCTTACAACTTCCCCTTCCTTCCCACCCCTTTCAGGAGCTGGTGGCTCAGCAGCAGGGGCAGATAGATGAGCTGCGGCGGCTGCTGGGGCAGCAGATGGAGGCGTGCCATGCACTGGCTGCTGCTGCTCTGCTCTGATCCGTGCTGCCCTGCATTCCGCTTCTACTTCCCCTCCCTTTCTGCTCTCAGGAGCTCGTGGCTCGGCAGCAGGGGCAGATAGATGAGCTGCGGCGGCTGCTGGGGCAGCAGATGGAGGCGTGCCATGCACTGGCTGCTGCTGCTCTGCTCTGATCCGTGCTGCCCTGCATTCCGCTTCTACTTCCCCTCCCTTTCTGCTCTCAGGAGCTCGTGGCTCGGCAGCAGGGGGAGATAGATGAGCTGCGGCGGCTGCTGGGGCAGCAGATGGAGGCGTGCCATGCACTGGCTGCTGCTGCTCTGCTCTGATCCGTGCTGCCCTGCATTCCGCTTCTACTTCCCCTCCCTTTCTGCTCTCAGGAGCTCGTGGCTCGGCAGCAGGGGCAGATAGATGAGCTGCGGCGGCTGCTGGGGCAGCAGATGGAGGCGTGCCATGCACTGGCTGCTGCTGCTCTGCTCTGATCCGTGCTGCCCTGCATTCCGCTTCTACTTCCCCTCCCTTTCTGCTCTCAGGAGCTCGTGGCTCGGCAGCAGGGGCAGATAGATGAGCTGCGGCGGCTGCTGGGGCAGCAGATGGAGGCGTGCCATGCACTGGCTGCTGCTGCTCTGCTCTGATCCGTGCTGCCCTGCATTCCGCTTCTACTTCCCCTCCCTTTCTGCTCTCAGGAGCTCGTGGCTCGGCAGCAGGGGCAGATAGATGAGCTGCGGCGGCTGCTGGGGCAGCAGATGGAGGCGTGCCATGCACTGGCTGCTGCTGCTCTGCTCTGATCCGTGCTGCCCTGCATTCCGCTTCTACTTCCCCTCCCTTTCTGCTCTCAGGAGCTCGTGGCTCGGCAGCAGGGGCAGATAGATGAGCTGCGGCGGCTGCTGGGGCAGCAGATGGAGGCGTGCCATGCGCTGGCTGCTGCTCTGAGGCTGCAGCACCAGGAGCGTCAGCATTTGGGGAGGCAGTGGGAGCAATGTTTTGGAGGTTTGAAGGAGACTCAGGAGGCAGATATAGAGGAAACAAAGCTTGGAGAAAGCAAGTCCGAGGAAGCAGATGGGGCAGAAGGGGAAGAAGGGGCAGAGGAGGCGGGTGGTGAAAGAGGGAAGGGTCTAAGGGACAGCGGAGGTGGCGGGTGTGAAGGGGCAAGGGAATGGCGGGACCTGGATTGGGACGACGAGTTGATGCAGCAGTCTGGGGAGCTGCGAGGAGATATCACAAGTCTCAAGGATCAGGTGGGTTGGCGTGAGAGAGAAGGATGGTTAAGGGATAGAGGAGGTGGCGGGTGTGAAGGGGCAGGGCAGTGGAGGGACCTGGACTGGGACGACGAGTTGATGCAGCAGTCTGGGGAGCTGCGAGGAGATATCTCGAGTCTCAAAGACCAGGTGGGTTTATTTCCTCTCGGGTAATGAGAGAGGGAAGGGTGTAAGGAACAGTGGAGGTTGCGAGTGTGAGGGGGCAGGGGAATGGCGGGACCTGGATTGGGATGACGAGTTGTTGCAGCAGTCGGGGGAGCTGCGAGGAGATATCTCGAGTCTCAAGGATCAGGTGGGTTAGTTTCCTCTCTGTTAATCCCCGGCCTCCTGAGGCATCAGTGTGATGTGAAGAACAGCAGTTGTTGCAGCAGTCGGGGGAGCTGCATGCAGCTTGCTCGAAGGGCCAGCTGCATCGCGTCACTCAAGCATTCGCTCCTACACCTCTTGGCGCAGCTCAACTCCTGTTCTCCCTCACACACTCCCTCTCTACTCCTGCTGTCTTTCTGTTGCTTTCCCTTCCTTCTCATGCTTCATCTTGTTCCCTGCATGCAGCTTGCACAAAGGGCCAACCGCATAGCAACACTCAAGCAGTCGCTCCTTCACACCATGGCTCAGCTTAAGTCCCGCTCTCCCTCTCTCTCCTTGCCTTGTGTGTCCCGTGCGCCCCTTCTCGTTCCCTGCTCGCAGCTTGCACAAAGGGCCTACTGCATCGCGTCACTCAAGCACTCTCTCCTTCACACCATGGCGCAGCTCAAGTCCCGCTCTCCCTCCCCGGGACCCGCCTTCTCCCTCGCTTCCCTCCACTTCCCCTCCCTCCCCTCGCCCTCCCAACAACCCTCCACTCGCCTATCCCCGTCTCCTCTGCTCCCCTCCCTTCACTCGCCCTCTCGTCTCCCCTCTTCTCATCGCTCGCCCTCTCCGTCTCCCAGGCATTCCCCCGTGCTTCCGTCCCGCCCCGCCTCTAGTTCCCATCAGGCAGCCACCGTAGGGCATAGAAGCATCAGAGAAGCCTCTTAGACGCCTCACAGAAGCTTCGTAAACGCATCATAGAAGCGTCATCAACACATCATAAAAATGTCATCTATTTATGATTTACGCGTTTTGGATGCATCATAGAAGCAGCATAGAAGTGTTTTAGTGTAGGCACATCACGCCGCCGGCGATATATTTCCCTTCCTAGAAGCTTCTCATTCTAACAACATAGTTTTCTCTCCATTTACACCACCTGACTCCTGTTGGAAACAAGTGATTTAAAACGCTTCTGTCGTATCGAAGCTTCGACACGAAACGGAGCTGACTACAGCGAAGAAACACTCGAGTCAACCAAGGCGACCGTCGGAGGTTACGCGAAGGTCAAAGGTCTCCGACCTTTGACCTGACAAAACGAACAGTGCGACAGCAAGGACACATAACTGACTCGTTACTGAGCAGTTACCCGAGTCGGCACTGTATCGAACCGCAACAGCAAAACAGTTAAAGTAGAACTTCTCATATTCCTTGTAATCATATAAAGGCTTGTATCTCTTTGCTATTACTGAACTTATCTTGTTCTCACATCAGTACAAGGTGGTTCAGAGCAACTCTTATTAAAACGCTTCCGCTGTTACAACATCTCTACGTCAACACCTGATCTTAGTCTTGAAATATCCTAAGGGCTTTTCTCAGCCCAACATGGTACCTATGAGAGCAGGCAGGACAAGATCACTTTTCAAACCTTTCTCTTTTTTTTTTTACAACACAAGTCATGGCCACACAAAAGGAGAGGAGCTCCTCCAACGGATCTCTCGGCACCACCCCTACTCCACCTCCAGTCTCTGGCCTACAGACAGAAGAAGGCACAAGACCAGCTGCAGAGTCAACGGAAACTCCCGGGAACCAACAAGCAGGCTTCGACCCAAACATGATGGAGAAGTTTTTCTCCTTCATGTCCTTCTACGAGCAACACCAGCAAGCAGCTCCTGCGCAATCAAACAACAGCGACAACAACAACAGAGCAACTCCGATGAGCCTCGACGGTTCATCCTATGCGCGTGGAAATCAACAACAACCTACCTGTGCCCCGTATGAGCCTCAACACGGCTCCGTCAGTTTCGCGCCGCAGCCGCAGTCTTCACCTGGACAAGAGAAGACACTGGACGTGCTTCAGGTGCAATCGCAATTCGCACACGTCCTAAAATTGCAGACATCAACACTCTTCGACGGGAAAGATGATGGAATTTGAATTCGAATTTGAGCTGATGATGGAAGGCGCGCAAATCCTCGGATTCTTCGACGGGTCCCTGCCATATCCGGCACACGGGACACAGTACGACAAGCAGCAATATACGTATCAGTCGCTGATGGCGTATACGTTACTTCTTCAAAACTTAACACCAAACGAGCAACAGAACATCCAGTCTTATCGAGGATACGGCAACTCCGCCGAGCTGGCATACGACCATCTGAAGAGCCTGTATCAAGCAACAGACAGCGTTAACCAGAGTCGTCTCATGGCACAGTTGACAACAGTGGAAATGAAACCCGACGAAAAGGGAATGGCTTATATTAGCCGTTGTCGCGGACTGCGCGACAAACTCCTTCGATGCGGAGGGTCAATTTCGGAAGAAGCATTTGTAACAGTCATCATCGCCGGTCTTGGTCCTCATTGGCGATCCACTCGAGCACTCCTTCGAGCTCACGGGAAGATCTCCGAAGCAGCACTCTGCGCCGAAATTCACGCCGAACAGCAGGATATGGACCTGCACGAAGAACGACACAAGAAGAAAGCATTAGCACCGGAATTCGCCTTTCATACTCAACGACGCTACAACAACAACAACAACCGACACAACAACCGACAAGTACAACAGTACGTCCCACCGTTTTGTCAACTTTGCAAGACGTCCGGTCATCCGCGCACACACTGCCCAAATCAGCAGCATTCGACAACACCGCAACGTCAACTTCGGCCTTCAAGCAGTCAAGTAGCCTCTACGCAAGCGCATCCCACCAGTCAAGTGCAGCCCTCAACATCTTCAACATCGCAATCTGCACAAGGAACAAGAAACATCGTTAGCTGCATGACAAGAATGACAGACTCCTGCATCACCGGATCACCACCCCACTACTCACCAGAAGACCAACTCGATGAAAGGACTCCCCGCCGCGAATCACTGGAGCCCAATCCGACGTATGCAGCTATCGCCCAAAGCGAGCCGTTCGGGCAAGACACTTGGTTCTTGGACAGTTGCTGTGGACAACATATGTGCTCTTCAAGTCGTTTCGTTCAACAAGAACATCAACTTCAGCGCGAAGTCGTCATCAGTGTGGCCAACAACCAGAACCTGCACACACGACGACAAGGAGTAGTACAACTTCAGTCCCGAGAAACCAACATCATCCTACAAATGTCTAAAGTCCTGATTGCAGAAGGACTCGGCTACAACTTACTGAGCGTCAGCCAACTGATGGCGAAGGGTATTCATCTTGAAGCAGACAGCACCACTCAGGAGTTCAAGCTATTCCACGGCAGAGCAGTCTTAAAAATTAACGTCTTCGTCCTCGATTTTGTACCAGATCAAGGAACCGCCGATAGCGACGCCATCGTCAACTTCGCCTCTTGGACGCACCCACCGGACCTCGATCCCGACTTCAGCCCTGGAGGGTTCTGGTATTCACATACCATACCTAAAGCAGAAAGAACACGGGCATTAGCAACAATCCGGCAAGAAGAAACAACATCGACAGAAGCAGAAACAACATCGACAACAACAACAACACTTACAACACCAATCGCGAGCTCTTCGACGGCACCAACACCCATCGACGACACTCCACCGACTTCTGCGCAGCAATTAGCTCCCACTCCACGAGAGGTTCACAGAAGCGCCAACTTTACCGCCGCCTTTTACTCCAACTCCGACCTGTACAGGCGTTCTCCCGGACATCGCGCAAGCGAATCCCTGTGGCACGAACGACTGGGTCATCCTAGCAACACCACGTTAAACAATACAATCAAAGCAGCAGTGCTTGACAAAGACTCACCCCTTCTACCCGACGGCAGAGAACTCCAACGAGTCCGTGGAACATGCTTTACGTGTCCCGAAGCCACCTTACCACATCAATCATTCATCTCTCACCACAATCCAAGCGCACCAGCCTATGCACCACTTGAGAAAGTATACAGTGACATCATGTATACTCGCGAACAGGGACAAGGGGCATACAATTACGTGATTACTTTCATCGACGCCGCCACCCGTTACGTCTGGCATCTTAATCTACCAAGTCGCGACATGGCCTTCGAAGCCTTCGTCGCCTGGCTACCTGTGGCAGAACGAGAATCGGGAGCCAAGCTAAAAAGCTTCCAATCTGACGGAGGAGGGGAATATCAGTCCCAGAGGTTCAGGCAGTACCTCGCAGCACGAGGCATCAAGCGACTCATCTCGCTTCCCTACGCCCATCAACAGCAAGGCGTGGCAGAACGGATGAACAGAACTCTCCAGAACACCATGCGCAAATTGTTGCGTGGCATGCGACTGCCCAATCACCAGTGGCCTGAGGCGATGGACCACGCTGTCATGCTGCACAACTTGCTCTCGTCGTCATCACTTCCGAACAACGCATCACCGCACCTGCTATGGACAGGAAAGCTGGGCAACACAAAAATGTTACGAGTTTTCGGGTGCATGGTACAGTACCGCCCGCACACTGCAAGAGCTGGCAGATTTTCTCAACGCGCACAGTGGGGACTACACCTGGGCATCGAAAAGCATTACAACGCATGGAAGATTTTTGACGTCCACTCGAAGGTAGCAGCACGTGATGTCATCTTCTACGAGCGACTCACACTTCAAACGTACCTGGACAACCTGGCAGCAAATCGAGACCTCACGAGCGGCTTCCGTGGCAACCGAGCCTTCGCTTCAGCAGCAGACGAAGCTGACTGGGACGAGCAAAACGTGGACAACGCATCCGAGGAAGCAGGACCACTCCCATATTGCTCCGTGCCCATCCCGATGGATGACGAAAATCCTCACGAAAGTGTTAACGCCGAAACTTACTTCGATTTCGCTGACACTGGTTACGTAACACCCCAACCGGTCGACACCAACATCTCCGAACGCATAGGACCGAATTTCTCACCAGACCGTGAAGAAAGAGACGAAGCAACTTATCCAGAGGACACAAATCTCCCCCACTACACACAGAGTGGCCTGCAGATACTGGGACTCGTCACCGCTGTCCACGGAGCAGCACCACCTAAGGAGCCTGCTACCATTCAGCAGGCTCTGGGGGGGGAACACAGGGAAAAATGGCGTGAAGCCATGGACAAAGAGTTGAAGGCGCTGCAGGAACGCAACACCTGGAAAGTCGTGCCTATCGGAGTGGCACGCAACAAAATTATCCTCACGGGAAAATGGGTTTTCCGCGTGAAAACAAAAGCTGACGGAACAATCGACAAGTTCAAAGCACGCTGGGTCGTGCGGGGCTTCGACCAAGAGCAAGGGCGAGACTTCACGGAAACATTCGCCCTAGTAAGCCGACATACCTCACTGCGGATTCTCCTCGCGATCGCCGCCATGAACCGGAAGAAGCTTCGACAAATCGATGTCGCCAATGCCTTCCTCTACGCCCCCGTCGACGCTGAGATTTTCGTCGAACTCCCGCACGGGTCCAACGCAGGCCCAAACCAAATCAGTCAACTGGAGAAGTCACTGTACGGGATCAAGCAACCCCCGAGACTGTGACAGCAGCATCTTCACGCCCGCCTAATTCGCATCGGATTTCTTCAACTACCACACGACCAAGGGATGTATCGACTGACGAAAGGCACCGACTACATTCTACTTATCGTCTACGTCGATTACCTTCTCTACATAGGCTCCACCGACGCCATAACAACATGGTTTGAAGGGGAGCTGCAGGTAGATCTAACTCTCACCGTCGCAACTACCGTGACACAGTACCTAGGACTTAACATCCAAGACAGTGACAATACCATCTGCCTCAGCGCTGCAAAATACACTGACACTATTTCTAAACGTTTCGGACTCATTCCAACTGCTATCTCCACGCCATACCGCTACACTGACTGAAATCGAAAAGCCTCCGCCCTACTCAAACCTGCTGGCGTCCGCGACTACCAAAGGAAGCTAGGCTGCCTACTCTTCGCAGCCGTCACCTGTCGACCGGATCTATCCTACTCAGCTAGCCAACTCGCTACCTACCTCAAGAAGCCTGAAGCAGAGCACATGCTCGAACTCGACCGAGCACTTCACTACCTCGTAAGCACTCCGACGATCGAACTAACCTACCACAAGACCAGCACCGCAACACCTAAGCTAATCGGATACGTCGACGCCGATCACGCTGGAGACTTCGACAACAGACGGTCTCGAACAGGCTACGTCTACAGACTCGAACCTATCGGGCCTATCTCATGGAAGTCGAACAAGCAAGAGCTAATCGCTCTCTCCTCAGCAGAAGCAGAATATATCGCACTCTGCACAGCCACCAAGGAAGGGCTATATCTTCGCGAACTACTGGAGGAAGCAAAATTGGCCCAGTTACCCAACTTCTCTCTCTTCTGTGATAACCAATTGGCCATTCGCATAGCGAACAAAAACGGGTTCGCGAATCGAACGAAGCACATCGCCCTTCGGTACTTCTTCGTAAAAGACGAAATCGAAAAGGGAAGACTCGAGCTATCCTACTGTCCCACATCCGAGATGGCAGCCGATTACTTGACCAAGAAACTCGGAAAACAGAAGTTCGAGTACTGCATGCTGCTGACTGGACAAGGACACGTCATCAGCAGCGATTCTCCAGAAGCGAAGGGGAGTGTTGGAAACAAGTGATTTAAAACGCTTCTGTCGTATCGAAGCTTCGACACGAAACGGAGCTGACTACAGCGAAGAAGCACTCGAGTCAACCAAGGCAACCGTCGGAGGTTACGCGAAGGTCAAAGGTCTCCGACCTTTGACCTGACAAAACGAACAGTGCGACAGCAAGGACACATAACTGACTCGTTACTGAGCAGTTACCCAAGTCGGCACTGTATCGAACCGCAACAGCAAAACAGTTAAAAGTAGAACTTCTCATATCCCTTGTAATCATATAAAAGGCTTGTATCTCTTTGCTATTACTTAACTTATCTTGTTCTAACACATCAGTACAAGGTGGTTCAGAGCAACTCTTATTAAAACGCTTCCGCTGTTACAACATCTCTACGTCAACACCTGATCTTAGGCTTGAAAGATCCTAAGGGCTTTTCTCAGCCCAACAACTCCTAGGAGCACCATAGATGCATCTCATTCCTTCCTAGAAATGGCTCTTCTTCCTCATAGTGGCACATCCACTTCCTTTCTCTCACATACACCCTCGTGTCATTTGTTCTGCCCTCCACCCCCAGCTTACCTCTGCCCCTTCACTCTGCACACACCCTTAAAATTCCTCCCCATTTTTAGGAACGAGATCTTCCTTTCTCCCCCAAACCCCTCCTGACTTCATCCCATCGCCACTCCCCACTTCTACCCCATCTCTGAAGATAGCAATCACAGGCATCGGGAGCCTCTGATTTCTCCCTTCATGTCTCTATCCATTCATCCCGTACCATGGGCCCATGGCCCACAGTGTTTGTTTGTTGATTAATACGGTACGGTAGCTACTCTTTACGTAGTGGTCTGCAGACAGTACCTGATCCCATGATTCCGGTAGGTAGTATTCCCATGATTTAACTCGTTTGCTTATTCCCAGGGCATGGCAGCCTGAAATCGTGGCTGATAACCTGAGCGATGGCCACGCCCTCATCTACACTGATGTGCTGGGGTAATTTTTTGGTGAGTTAGTGTTACAATGATCTTTAAGTGTATCGACGCAGGCCACACTGATGCCTTGGGGTAAAATTTTCCTTAGCGAAGATTACACTGAAGAGCGTACGCCCCCCTTTTCCCTGAAATTTGTCAGATCGTGATTTCTGTTCATCACGCAAGTGCCGAGGATTCCTTCCGTGCAGTACGTGCGTTGGCCGCAATCACGTGTTTGATTGGTCTGTTAGGAATGATTCCCTTGCCAGCACGCCACGAAACCTAACATTGGCAGCAACTGCAGTATTGATGCCTTCACTAGGTCTAACCACAAGACTTTGCGAACATCTATCAGTGTTCGAAAAGAAACCACACTGATGATGCAGGGTAAAATTTTCAAAACCTGATGTTGTTGGAATAACCGAAAGGTTATAAGTAATATTCCCGAAGGATCTCCACTCACGTGTCATTTCATAACGAAGCAACGCATCTGTAGCAGTACCGCAATAGATCATATAGAGCTCTCAAAGTAGGAATGCAACGGAATGATGCGATTAGGAATGTGGGTGATACAAATAGCAAACCCTAACTGAGTTGTACTCACTAAGGTGTCAGAATGTATTTGCTGTCTAGCCTGCAATGGGTTATTCTGTAGTGAGTACAACCCAATTTAGGGTTTGCTATTTGTATCCCAACTTTCTATAGTGAAACCCCTCATTCTTCTTCTCGACTTTCACACACCCAAAATTCTCTCGACACTCCAACCTAGCCATGGTTCCTAAGTCAAGCTACTATTCTAACATGCTATCAGAGTATGTCGTTCCTAGGACCTCACATCAATGGGCCCACCACCTAATGCCCTGCTAGCCTAGGCCCCGGCCCGTCGCCCCTTGGCGTCGCCCCTAGCCCCTAGGCTCGGCCCCTTGGCCCCGTCACCCCTAGCTGTGCCCCTCGGCCCCGGTGGCCCCATCGACTCCGTCGCCCCGCGCCCGGCCCAGTACCTCGCCCAGCGCCCGGCCCGTACCTAGCCCGCGCCCGGCCCCGTACCTAGCCCGCGCCCGGCCCGTACTTAGCCCGCGATCGGCCCGTGCCTAGCCCGCGCTCGGCCCCGTTCCTAGCCCCGCACCCGGCCCGTACCTCGCCCGCGCCTGGCCCCGTACCTAGCCCGCGATCGGCCCGTACCTAGCCTCGCGCCCGGCCTCCGTTCCGCGCCCAACGCCCGGCCCCGTCTGTCGCCCGCACCTGGCCCCGTACCTAGCCCGCGCCTGGCCCGTATCACGCCCACGCCCGGCCCCGTACTTAGCCCGTGCCCCGGCCCCGTACCTAGCCCCGCGCCCGGCCCCGTACCTGCCCAGCGCCTGGCCCTGTACCTGCCCAGCGCCCGGCCCCGTACCTGCCCAGCACCCGGCCCCGTACCTGCCCAGCGCCCGGCCCCGTACCTGCCCAGCGCCCGGCCCTGTACCTGCCCAGCGCCCGGCCCCATACCTGCCCAGCACCCGGCCCCATACCTGCCCAGCGCCCGGCCCCGTACCTGCCCAGCGCCCGGCCCCGTACCTGCCCAGCGCCCGACCCCGTACCTGTCCAGCGCCCGGCCCCGTACCTGCCCAGCGCCCGGCCCCGTATCTGCCCAGCGCCCGGCCCCGTACCTGCCCAGCGCCCGGCCCCGTACCTGCCCAGCGCTCGGCCCCGTACCTGCCCAGCGCCCGGCCCCGTACCTGCCCAGCGCCCGGCCCCGTACCTGCCCAGCGCCAGGCCCCGTCCCTAGCCCAGCGCCCGGCCCCGTACCTAGCCCGCGCCCGGCCAAGTACCTAGACCCGCACCTGGCCCCGTACCTAGCCCACGCCCAGCCCAGTACCTAGCCTGCGCCCGGCCCCGTACCTAGCCTCGCGCCCGGCCCCGTTCCGCGCCCAACGCCCGGCCCCGTACCTGCCCAGCTCCCGGCCCCGTCCCTAGCCGCACCCCTCGGCCCAACTGGCCTCGTCGCCCCTAACTATGGCCCCTCGCGACCTGCAGCCCCTAACCGCGGCCCCATTGCCTCTAGCCTTGGCCCCTCGCAACCCGTCGCCCCTAGCCGCGGCCCCGGTGCCCTGTAGCATCGTGACGGGTAAGGGGGTGGCAGGAGGGGGTTCTTCCTGCCCGCGTGCCCTGCAGTCGCACGCGCAGCTCCGCCCCCGGCCCCCTCCCCCCCCTCCCCCCCCTCCATGGGGACGGGGGGGAGAGGGTGTGAGGGGGTGGCGGATGTGCCTCAGCAGCAGCAGCTGCCGCCGCGCCTCCTCCTCTCTCTCTCCCTGCCGCACCTTGTGTTGGGAGAGGGGGGGAGCTTGGAAGTTCAGGGGGAGGCACGAGGGGATCTGCAGCACCATCCCCCCCCCGCCCCCCCCCGCCCCCCCCTCCCTTCTCCTACCTCCCCCTGCTGCACCTGCAGCAGTGGGGGGGAGGGGATCTGCAGCACCAGCCCCCCCCCCCCCCCCTTCTCCTACCTCCCCCTGCTGCGGGTGCAGCAGTGGGGGGGGAGGGGATCTGCAGCACCAGCCCCCCCCCCCCCCCCCCCCCCCCCTTCTCCTACCTCCCCCTGCTGCGGGTGCAGCAGTGGGGGGGAGGGGATCTGCAGCACCAGCCCCCCCCCCCCCCCCCCCCCCCCCCCCCTTCTCCTCCATCCCCTGCTGCAGGTGCAGCAATGGGGGAGGGTATGGGGGTGGCGGGTGTGTGAACCGTCCCCTGCTCCTCCTCCTCCTCCGTCTCCCACTGCTGCAGCTGCCGCTGAGGGTGTGTGGGAGCCGAGGGAGTGGTGCTAGGGGGGTGACGTGGGAGTGGAGCTAGGGGTGCAGCAAGGGGTGTGTGAAAGGGGGGTGGGACAGTTGGGGGAGGTTGAGCGGAGGCTGCCATCTTGTCGTCCGCAGCACCTGTAGTCCGGGGCTCTGCTTCTGGTAGCTCAGAGAGCCTGCTGCGCCTGTCGCCCGTGGGTCCGTTGCTCCTGCCGCTCAGAGTTAGCCGCAGAGCCAGTTACTCCTGTAGTCCGGGGCCCTTGCTCCGGTAGCCACCGTGTGCGCCGCTCCTGTTGCCCGTGTGTTTGCAGCATCAGCCGTCGCCTCCTATCTCCTCTCCTCTCACAGTCCAGCCTCCTCCTCCTCACTTGCCCTTTGTGAATGCCTCTAGCTTTGCTTGTACTGGTGAACCTGCTCTATGACTGCTTGCTCTGCTGATTATACCCCACTTTGACTATGGGGGTGTGTCAGAATGTATTTGCTGTCTAGCCTGCAGTGGGGTACTCTGTAGTGAGTACAACCCAATTTAGGGTTTGCTATTTGTATCCCAACTCTCTATAGTGAAACCCCTCATTCTCCTTCTCGACTTTCACACACCAAAATTCTCTCGACACTCTAACCTAGCCATGGTTCCTAAGTCAAGTTACTATTCTAACATAAGGAGCACCTCACTACAGCCTATCACAAATATCAACATTTGACAAGAGCATGCGGAAGATCGAGAGTCACCCGAAGGTCAACAGTCGAAGACAGTCAACGTTCGTGACTCTTGACCGACTAGTAACCGCACTTGGTAGTTACACGATGCAACTTGGTAACTGTCGAGAAGAGCAATAGTCGTGGTTACTGTAGCAATGCAATTCAGTTAATAAGAGAATGTACCCCTCTGAGTACATGGCTAGCTAGGATAGCAATTTATATCTTTTGTATCACTATCCTTCAAAAATCATCTTGTTCTCTTTCAAGTTATTCAACAAGGTCATTACAAAGACTTCATTGTCTTCTCTCAGACTTGACAAACTTATCATATCCACTACGATCCTTCACTTATAACAACATGGTATGAGAGCTAGAGTGGATTATAAGGCCTGTTAAGCTCTTGTTCTTTCTAGAACAACTTATTTATAATTTTTTCGTCAAAATAATTACAAACTCTGCATCTCTATGGCTCCCGAAGGAAAAGCCAGTGCAGATTCTCCGGGCCCACCACCAGCAACACCTACTGCACCATCAGCAGTGACCTCCGTCAGCGCTGCTCTCGTTGAGCAGCTGGTCGCTCGCATCAACGCTCTTGAGAGCCATCAAGCTATGAGCATCGATGGCTCAAGCTACGCACGTGGAGTTGCTGGACTCCCTCTCCCTGGAGAAGACCGCCGCGTCAACTCCGAGAGGTCATTTACCTTTGACAACCGTCAAGCTTCAGCTCCTGTGCAAGACATTCAACATCGCACACAATCTGAAACAATTGCGACAATGCAAACAAAGTTCGTTCTGACTTCAAAGCTGAAGACATCAGTTCCCTTCGACGGCAAGGACTTCTACGCGTGGAGCTTCGAGTTTGAGCTCCTCGCGACAACTGCGCAAATCTGGATGTACTACGATGGAAGCTTACCGTTTCCGACGGAAGGCACCATCCAAGAGAAGAACCAGTACTACCATGATTCTCTTCTCGCGTACACCACTCTTCTCCGAAACCTCTCCCCCTCCAAGCAGCTTGGCATTCGCTCCTACAAGTCAGAGTGGGCACTTGCGTACGCTTCTTGGGAGCACCTGTGCAACTCATACATGGCAACAGATCCCGTTACAATGAGTCGCCTACTCAGCCAACTTACATCGGTTAAAATGCAACAAGGGGAGAAAGTGGGACCGTATATCAATCGGCGTCGCAATCTGCGCGACCACATTAAGAAGTGTGGCGGAACCGTTCCCGACGACATGTTCGTCTCCATGGTTTTTTCCGGCCTTGGACCCGATTGGCGACAGTGCCAATCATTGCTCCGCGCTCGAGCAACCATCTCCGAGTCCGCTCTGTGCGCCATGCTTCTCTCCGAGCAGAAGGAGATCGAACTGTATAATGAGAAGAACAACAAACGGGAAAAATTAGTGTTCTTCACTGGAGCGACTGAAGGGGAGCAGCATGGAAAGAAGGGGACATTCTGCAAATACTGCAAGAAGCCTGGGCACACTATCGATCGGTGCTACAAGCGTAAGGCCGCAGACGAAAGACGCACCAACTCCTCCAGCTTGCAGCCTTCAGCACCCTCGGCTTCCCCTGCTGCAACAACGATTGTCTCGCCACCCTCCGTCGCGAGCACTTCGCAAACTCCTGCACACATCACGGCCAAGAACAAGGGAAAGGGGTCAATCATGAGCTGCATGGCGCGACGACGCAAAGGTTTCCGATACTACGACAACATCGAATACCCGAAAATTGCGCCCATCAACCCCATCACACCTAGTCTGAACAATGATCCTACTATTCACAGCCGGATCGACCGCCCAACAAACATCCCATCTCATTTTGAGCTGCCTCCACCGACCCCTGAGTCTCCTCCCAGCATTTCCGCGAGGCGATATATCGACCTTTTGCCGTACACCGGAGACTTCGACCGCGTCGTAACCCCGAAGATCGCCGGGATCGCACGATGAAATTGCGAAAACCACAACAGATAGTACCTCGATAGCTGCTGCGGACAACACATGGTGGGGTCACCAACGTTTATCAGCAACTCAAAACACATGCGACGACCATGCAAAATCACCGTCGCCAACAACGGACGCCTCCAGGCCTACGACATTGGAGAAATTTGTCTTGAAGCCGAAGACACTCGCTTCACCATTCACATCGGCGACGTGCGCGTTGTTCCTGATCTGCAGTACAACCTAATTTCTTTGGCACAGCTCATGCGGTGCGGAGTCGACATTCGCAGCAGCTGCCAAGACAAGACATTTGAACAGTATTATAAAAAAACTTACATCAGCAAGGCTGACGATGATGACGGGGTATTCGTCTTAAATTTCTCGGCTCAAGGCACCATTGGCGATTCCGAACGAACGCTTCTTCTGAAGACAACTCCCACAGAGCCGTTGGCTTGGTCACACCTCGACGAAATGGATCTTGAACGACCCGCTTCGGATGGTCTTCTACAACTGCGCGCTGTCCCAACCACCTCAACCTCCAATCCAGGCGATACTGGACTTGCAACAATGGAAGAGGAAGCAGACACTAGCAAGTCAGCACTCGCTGCACCAGACAACGGAGAACGCACAACAACCCAAGTGACTGGAACCGGTTGGGGAGATCCCGGTCCCGCAGTCGGCCCGTGGGGAGAAATCATGACACCCGAAGAAGCGGCCACGATCGGCGGCGGCTGGGGAGACATCGGCACTACTGGCGGAGCTAGCTGGGGACAGCCAACTCCCACCTACCCTGAAGCTCCAGGACTCCCTCCTGCGGATGTTGCGGCTATTGATCCTTACTGGGCAACCTGCGGTACCAGCTGGGGTGGACCCCCTCTTCCGGACCAATACGCCCCTGACACACCAGAACACGTGCAAGAATAAGAAGAAGAAGTGGCCTACGAGTTCTTCAGTAAGGCAGAGGAACTTCCCGAACCTACCGAGGAAGCGCCGCCGCCAGAACAAGGACCACAGCTGATCTCGGTCACCGGCGGCGAATACCTCTATCATCGCGTCCCGATGGAAGGACTTCCCACATCTGAGTGGCCCGAAGAAACGTCCTTCCCGCAACCGCTCATTACCGTCGACGCAGTACATTCTGGCGACACGGATGACATCGCCAAATTCCCAAAAGAGGTCCTGGAGCACCTCTCCGTTCGAGCCTTCGCAGCAGACGCCGATGCCGCCGCCGACAAGGGACCTGAAAAGAAGTAGAACAACGAAGCACAAAGGCACAAATATTATCAGAAGACTATCGGATATCGTGCGGAACCAGAAACATGGCATCAGCGACTCGGGCACCCCTCACACACCACGCTCAAGAACTCCCTCAGGGCCAGTGTTTTCGACGACGACGCACTACTTCTTCCTCAAGGAGGATCTCTCACAGCAGAATCAGTTGATCCACCATGCACCGTGTGCCCGACTGCATCACTCGCCCACAAGCCATTTCCCGACTTACCTCCTGGCTATGAACGCTACAAGCCACTCGTTAAAGTATACAGCGACTTCATGATTGTCAGTCAAGAAGGGCTCGACGGCAAGTACTACACACTTTCATTGACACATGCACCCGCTACGTGTGGGCCATCAACACCGACTGTCGCTCCCTAGCCTTCGAGTGCTTTGTGGCATGGATGAAACGGGCTGAACGTCAATTTGGACTGAAGCTAAAAACCTACCAGACAGACGGGGGTTTGGAGTTCTTCTCAACTGAGTTCAAAGAACTCTTCAAACAGAAGGGGATTGAGCACCTGGTATCCCTGCCCTACGCTCACGAGCAGCAAGGAGTAGCAGAACGGACAAACAGGAGCCTCGTCACCAGGATGAGGGCCCTGATGAAGCAGTCAGCCGTCCCAACCAAGTACTGACCATTTGCGATGAACCACGCTGTCCGGCTTCACAACTTGCAGTCATCTCGAAGCCTCGAGAACAACAACTCTCCCTACAGGGCTTGGACGGGCAGAAAGGCAGACACGCGTTTGCTTCGGGTGTTCGGCTGCATGGTACAGTACAGGCCACACACAGCAAGGACCGGAAAATTTGCTGACCTGGCACACAGGGGCATTCACCTCGCGATCGAAAAGGAATACAAGGCGTGGATCGTGCTGGACTACACGACACACGAAGTCACAAAATCACGTGACTGCATCTTCTACGAGAAGCTGACTCTGCCACTGTTCAAGGAGCACCGCGAAGCTGACAAAGCACCGAAAATGATTTTCGAGGGACATCGCAGTTTCGCCACGTCACACGATGAAGCAAACTTGGCGGAGGACGCCGACTCAGCAGACAACACACCAAAGAATCCGTATCCCAATATTCCCCTTACAAGCCCACTCCAGACTCCAACATTCATACCTATTCATCAATTCGATACTGCCGATACACTTTGCGAAACCCACAATTACAACAATGAAGCGCGCATATCTCTGGATGCTGAGTTACCACCACCGAACACCTCGCAAGACACCATCCGCCTCGGCAACGACAGTGACGACGGCGTCGTCGAAGTAACCAAACTCCACGACTACGATCGCCTCCACTACGAAAAGACCAACGATACCAATCTCCGCATCCTCGGACTCGCCATCGCTATTCGCCACGCCTCCCCCAAAAGAACCTACTGTCAGAAGAATGAACAAGAGTGAATGAACTATGAAAAAGTTGGGTACAACTACAAACCCTAATTGGGTTGTACCCCTTATGGGCTACCCCACTATAGCATACACATTGTAAGCAATATAACATTCTGACACACCCCCATAGGAAAAGTGGGGGAGAACAAGCGGTCACAAGACCAGTCAAGAAAAGCAAAGAAAGCTCATGGTGGATCACAAAGTCACCACACAGTCCGAGCACAAGCAAAGGGCCACAAGGCCAGTTCACATACAGAGTTGTATAAAGAACACAAACAATACAGTGATCATACCCTAGCACGTGTAAGCATGCAGGTATATAGATAGATCACAGTACAAGCAAAGTCACGCAGTGAGCAAGTGAGGCAAAGTAGGCACAAGGCCTAACACAGGCGCTGATGGTCACGAGGCGGAAGTGCCTTGGTGAATATATCAGCAGTGTTGGCCCTAGTGGCCACGTACGCAAGACGAAGCTGGCCACGCTGCTGCAACTCTCGAGCAAGGAAGTATCGCAGAGCGATGTGCTTCGTTCTGTGCTCCAGTCTGTGCTCCTGACACAAGGCAGTCATGGCCTTATCGTATACATACAGAACTGGAGGCAAACAAGGTTGCTCTCCCAAGTCAGTCAGCAGGTAGGTGAGCCAGCGTAGCTCCTGTGCAGCCATGGCCCCGGCGAAGATCTCAGCCTCACAACTGGTGCTGAGAAATGAAGACGAGCGGGTAGACCACCAGGAAACAGAGCCGGAACCGAGGCTGAAGGTGTAACCCTGTGACGACCACTGCGTAGCAAGGTGTCGGTGCGTAGAAACAGCGACGGGTCAGCAGTAGAAGGAGCAAACCACAGAGCCGCAAGTGTAGTCCTCAGTGTGTCGTGCCACTCGCGAGGCGCCTGGCGGAGACCGTAGACTGGCCGGCGGAGGCTCCACTGGGTACCTGCAGGAGTCGGGATGTCGGGTGCATCCGAGTCGGGATGTCTGGTGCATCCGAGTCTCCCTCAGGGGCAAGCAGCATGGAAGCGAAACGAGGTACAGTAGCTGCAAGACACTCAAAGTCCTCGTGCCTGTCCTCAAGGACGTCCGTGCCAAGAGCACACTCACCCCCGACGGACGGAGGACTAGCAGACTCAGACTCAGCAACAAGAGCAGTGGCGTAGTCTAGACGACAGACAGCAGCAAAGTCAACTAGCTCAGCAACGAGGGCAGACGCAGCAGTGGACTCAAAGGAAGGGTCAGTGACAGCAGTGGCAAGGAGACGAGAGACAGTGGGATTGGCAGCACGAGCGCGGTCAGACTCATGGTCAGGAAGAGCAGGAAGAGAGGACTCAGGAGGAGGCGGCAGAGGAACACGCAGTGGAACAGAGGTAGGACGAAGTGCCATAGCGTGTGTGCCGGGGACAGGAGGGGGACGCGGATGAGGAATGCGTCGAACAGTGCGAACAGGGGAGGCAGGATGAGACACAGGCTCACGACGCTCTGTAAGACCGCCGGTCTGCTCAATGTAAGGAGAAGGAGCAGGCAGTGGGTAGGCTGTAACGGCGGCTGCGACTGGTCAGGAGAAGACGGGAGACCAAGAACCTGCTGAAGCAGAGGAACGAAGTACGGTCGCGGCCGCACAGTGCCTCCAGCACCTCCAGCTCCAGGGGCAACAGCTCTAGCTCCTCCGGCTCTAGCACCTCCCGCCCCAGTGCCTCCAGCATCAGCTCCAACAGCTCCAGCTCCTCCAGCCCCTGCAACTCCAGGCTCCGTAGGGTCTCTAGCTCAAGCTCCCCTAGTCCCGGCAGCTCCAGTACCCCCGGTACAAGCACCTCTAGGACCAGCAGCTGCAGCACCTCCGGTACCACCAGCTCCAGCAGTAACTCTAGCACCTCCAGCTCCAGTGTCTCCAGCGGCAGAGACTCCAGCTCCGGCAGATCCACTCCGAAGGCGGGTGCGCTGAGCAAACCACTCGCGCAGCTGCTGCGGGGAGAGAGGCTCCGGGCGAGGAGACAGATGTGGTGGAGCACCCGTAGGACCTCCAGAAGAAGTAGTACCCATCGGCTCAGCACCCCCAGACTCCGCACCCTCAGACGCAGTACCCCCAGGCTCCACACTCTCAAGCTCAGCACCCCCAGGCTCCACACCCGCAGGCTCAGCACCCCCCGGGCTCAGCACCCCTAGACCCGGCACCCTCAGACTCCGCACTCTCAGGCTCCGCACCCCTAGACCCGGCACCCTCAGACCCCGCACCCCCAGGCTCCGCACCCCCAGACACAGCACCCCCTGACGCAACACCTGGAGTAGCACCTGAGCCGACATCTACCTCAACAGGCGCAGTACCAGGGAGAGGGTCTACCTGAGACACACCTGAGGGAGCAGGACCCTGGGGGGGGAGGGGGTCTACCGGAGGGGTACCTGGAGCAAGGAAGAGTGGCACGGGTGGGGGAGGAGCAGAGCGGTAGGGGAAGAGACGGTAAAACGGAACCGACTCGTCAAAAGTGACGTCCTGAGAGGGGAAGACACGGCGCGAGGTGGGGTGGTAAAACTGCCACCCAGGCGCGTCAAGGGAAAAGCCAAGGAAGACGCAGGGAGTAGCGCGGGCGGAGAGCTTGTCCGCTGACGTATCGCGAACAAAGGCACGAGAACCCCAGACTCGAAACACCGACGCATCGCCAACCTTCCCCGTCCAACGCAGTGGAGGCGAGGTCTCCGGCAAGGAGACGCGGGGCCAGAGGTTGAGCTGATGCGCAGCGTATCGGACCGCAAACGGCCACAGAAAATGGGGAGCAGCTGCATGGATCATGGAGGTACGAGCGACCTCCATGACTAGGCCAATGTGGCGCTCAGCAATCCCATTTCGCTGAGGGCAGTCCGGAAGCGTGAACGACTGGAGAATGCCCTCCCCACGACAAAAGTCCCGCAAGAGGTCGGAGGAGAACTCACCACCTCTGTCAGAGTGCAGACGTAGGACAAGAAGGTCCGTACGGAACCGCTCTCGAAGCTGGAGACGGACAGAGCGGATCCAAGGGATCAAGACATCAACGATCTGACCCTTGCTGCGCAAGGGGAAGACCGTGGTGTACCGCGTGAAGTCGTCAACAACCAGCAGAAAGTAGCGCTCGCGGCCCTGTCCACTGGCGCGGGCTGGGCCCCACACGTCCATGTGGAGAGTCTGCAGGGGAGCAGTCGTCGGGGGAAACGAGGAGGAGTGAGGAGCGGCGCGCTGCCGCCCCTCAACGCAGGGAAGGCACGGCGGGGCAGGTGAGCGCGGGAGGGAGGGCAGGGACCTGGGAAGCCCAAAGACAAGGAGACGCGGCAAGGAGGGGTGACCGAGGCAGTGGTGCCAGAGAAGAGTCTGGTGGGAGAGTACCCGACACGAGCAAGACGCTGCAAGCTGAACAGACGCAGACACCTGACTCGACGCAGCCACCTAACCTGCCTCAGCCACCTATGCAGACGCAGTGGTCAGTGTGTACAGATACGCAGAAAACCAAAGCCTCCACCACCTGGACGAGCTCGCTGAAGAACCCACTCGCGAAGCTGCTGATGGGAGGGGTTGTCCGGGAGAGGCAGTGACCGCCGCTGTCCACCCCTAGCCGCTGCAACTGCCGTGATAGTGGCCTTGACAGGCAGTGACGGTCAGTAGTAGGTCCAGCACCTCCAGCACCAGCAGCACCTCCAGCACTCCCAGTCGCACCTCCAGCACCTCCGGCAACAGCAGCACTCCCAGCACTCCCAGCAGCACCTCCACCAGCAGCAGCAGTAGCAGGAGCAGCAACAGCAGCACCAGTAGCAGGAGCAGCAGCAGCAGCAACAGTAGTAGCAGCAGGGCGGCTCGGTGGGGCTGGTGATCGAGGTAGGGCGGCGCGGCTCAGGTTGGGCAGGGCGGTTCGGGCTGGGCGGCGCGGCTCGGCCGGGCTGGGCGGCGCGGCTGGGCAAGGCAAGGCGCCCCGCAGACTGCAGGGCAGGGTGCGTGGTGGACAGGGCAGCAGGGCGCGCGCTGTGCAGGGCAGCAAGGCGCGACGCGCGGGGCAGCAGGGCGCGACATGTGGGCTGCAGCAGGGCGTGACGCGCGGAGTAGCAGAGTGCGACGCGCGGGCTGCAGCAGGGCGCGACGCGCGGGGCAGTAGGGCGCGACGCGCGGGCTGCAGTAGGGCGCGACGCGCAGAACAGTGGGGCGCGCGCTGGGCAGGGCAGCAGGGCGCGACACGCTGGGCTGCAGGGCAGGGCAGTGCGGCTCGCGAGTTGCAGGGCAGGGCGGCGCGCGGGCCTAAGGGCAGGGCAGCACGATGCACGGGCTGCAGGGCAGCTGGGCGCGGGCTGCAGGGCAGGGCGGCGCGCGCTGGGCAGGGCAGCAGGGCGCGACTCGCAGGCTGCAGCAGGGCACGACGTGCAGGGGGCAGGCAGTGCGAGTAGCTGCAGGGCAGCGCGACACTGTGCGAGCAGGGTCGGACAGCGCAAGGGCGCTTCGGGCAGGAACGAGCGGAACTATCGGTGGGCCCTAAAAACTTAACAGGTTTTCTACTCTGAATACCATGTCACAATAATTGTGCAGGAATGAATGAACTATGAATGAGTTGGGTAAAAGTACTAACCATAAAGTGTTGTATCCCTTGTAGGCTAACCCACTATAGCATAGAGAGAACACAAACATTTAGTTTGACATGTCTTGTTGGGCTGAGAAATAGCTCTTAGGATCGTTTTCAAGACTGAAGTCTCAGAGTGGTGATGTATTAGCGGAAGCGTAATAGTAAACCAATTGAACCACCTTGCACTAGTATGTGAGAACAAGATAAGTTAATTATAGCAAAGAGATACAAGGCTTTATATGATTACAAAGAATACGAAAGGTATAACTGTAACTGCTGTTGACGACTCGGGTACCGTATGGCCCGGATATAGGCGCCGTCCGATTAAGGGCGCCGTCCGATTAAAGGCGCCGGCGCTTCTATCTGGAGCATGGCGCTTATGGCCGGAACTCGATTATAAGCGCCCCCCCTCCAGAGGGTGTACTTATTATAAGCGCACCCCTTTCACGTTGTGGAGGTCTCATTACACAAAAAAATCATTAACAATTAACACTAAACATGAGCATGATAAATTTTCACCTAGAACATCATCACTGACAGTTTTATCTAACTACATATTGCAAAATTAAGCATTTCTACCTAGTAGAATATACTCCTCGTCGGATTCGGGCTCCTGGCAGTTGTTGCCAAAGAAGCCATCGGCGATGATGGCATCATCGACGTCCACCTCCGCGATCAGCTGGCTCCGCCTGTGCGCCATGGCGAGGCCGACCTCACTGCCGTCAAGCGCGTTGCTGATGCCACGGGTGAGGAAGGCGCGCTTGATGAGGTCGGCGGGCACTGCTTTCCATGCCCGTGAAATCCACCTCACGAACACCTCTGGGGGCGGCTTCTTCAAGTTCCCTGTACCAATAGAATCACACAATATCTAGTTAGCGCAACAAAAGGGAGGACAATTATATTCGGTAATGTTAAACTTATATATGCTATAGTCTGTTTAGGCTGTAGTGGGGTAGTCCTTAGAGGGTACAACACTTTTGTGTTTGCTACTTGTACCCCACCTGTTTCCTAGTTCATTCATTCCTCTCATGATTCTCACATGGTATAGAGCTGGTTCGAGTTTTTTTTTTGGGCCCACCACTACAAATATTTTTTTTTTCCTTACCTGCCCGAGGCGCGTGTCGCGTTTGTCATAGCAGCGCCCTCGCGCCTGCCCTTCGAGGCCCTTAGTGGCCCGTCGCTGCCCCTTCGCGGCCCTTAGCGGCCCCTCTTAAGGCCCTTCGCGGCCCCTCTTAAGGCCCTTCGCGGCCCCTCTTAAGGCCCTTCGCGGCCCCTTTTCAGGCCCCTCGCGGCCCCTCTTAAGGCCCTTCACGGCCCCCCCTTTAGCGACCCGTCGCGGCCCTTCGCGGCCCCTCTAACGGCCCTTCGCGGCCCCGTCACGGCCCTTCGCGGCCCCATCACGGCCCTTCGCGGCCCCTTTAGCGACCCGTCGCGGCCCCGTCACGGCCCCGTCACGGCCCTTCGCGGCCCCTCGCGGCCCCTCTAACGGCCTGTCGCGGCCCCGTCACGGCCCTTCGCGGCCCCTTTCGCGGCCCGTCGCAGCCCCTCACGGCCCTTCGCGGCCCCTCTGACGGCCCGTCGCGGCCCCTTCTCGGCCCCCCCCCCGCCTCATGGCTCTTCCGGCCCCAACTGGCGCGCCCCCGGCCGGCTCCTGCTGACGATCCCCTGTCGGCCCCTGCTGGCGCGGCCCCTCCTGGCGCGCCTCTGCCGGCCCCTGCTGACGCGCTCCTACTGGCGCGCCCCTGCCGGCCCCTGCAGACGAACCCCTGCTGGCGCGGCCCCTGCAGTCACGGCCCGCCCCTGCACCTGTCTCTGGTAAGCCGAGCCGCGCCACCCAGCCGAGCCGCGCCGCCCAGCCGAGCCGCGCCGCCCGGCCGAGCCGCGCCGCCTAGCCGAGCCGCGCTGCTGCTGCTACTACTGCACTGCTGCTACTGCTGCTACTGCTGCTCCTCTTGCTACTGCTCCTACTGCTGCTATGGCTAGTCCTACAGTTCTCACCTTTGACTCTGAGGGACGTGCAATTGACTTTGACGTATGCGTTGATGACCTACAGCTCTTTCTTCAGTGTGATTCTAGGGATGGGGTATCCCTTTTCGATCACACGTCAGGTGTTTCCACTGCTCCTGCTGCCACTGCTCACAGTACTGTTCGCTCGCAGTGGACCACTCGTGACGCTGTTGCTCGTCTTGCTGTTCGTAGTCACCTGCCGCCTGCTGAGCGCGCGCACTTTGGCCAGTACAAGACTGCTCAGTCTTTGTACGACGCTGTAGTTGCACGCTACTCCTCCCCTGCCACTGCTGCCCTCAGCCGCCTCATGCTACCGTACCTTTTCCCTGACCTTGCTGCCTTTGCCACTGTCGCTGACCTAGTTGCTCACCTTCGCACTAGTGACGCCCGCTACCGCGCTGCCCTTCCCACTGAGTTCTGTGCCAAGAACCCCCCCCCCCATGTACACCACCCTTTACTACCTAGTCACCCGCCTCCCTGACTCTCTCTCTTCAGTCAGGAACCACTTTCTCTCCCTTTGCCCCACCGAGCTGACTGTCGACCTGCTAGAGGAGCGCCTTGCTGCAGCTGAGAAGAGTATCTTAGCTGTAGGTGCTTCTCGCGGCGACCGTCGCACCCCCTTCTTTGAGGGGTGTTCCCCTGTCCCCCTTCTCCCCTCTGTTGCTTCTGCTGCTGCTGTTGACCTCGTTGGCACTGAGGAGGTCGGCGCTGCGTCTGCCTCTAGTGGGAGACGCCGCACCAGCAAAGGCAAGGGGAGCAAGGGTGGTGGAGGGGGCGGCGGGGGAAGCAGTGGAGGAGGTGGAGGCGGCGTAGGAGGTGGAGGTGGTGGTGGGGGTGGTACCGGGAGTGGGGGCGTCAGTGGCGGCGGTGGAGGTCGTGGCGGCGGTGGCGGAGGAGGTGGAGGCAGCGGCAGCGGTGGTGGAGGTAGCGGAGGAGGTGGTGCTGGTCAAGGGGCAGCCGCACAGCGTGGAGGATTTGGTGACAGCCAGCGCCAGCAGCAGCTGCGCACCCGTGAGACCCCGTCGGTTCAGCAGCTTCGTGAGTGGTACGCTGGGCGTGGGAGGTCTGGGGGTGCAGGTCCCTGCACTTACGTTCTTCGCACCGGCACTCGTAATGGGGAGGTGTGTGGGCTCCCACACACCACGCAGCGCTGCTTCGGTCGCTTGACTGACGCTTGGCGTACCCAGTTTCCTGACGCCGTTGAGCTTCCTCGTTGGCATGATCTGCTTCTGCAGAATGTGCCTATCTTTGATCTAGACTTTGATGCTATCCTTGCTGCCATGTATGCTCTTGCTGATAGTGCTGAGGGTGACTGTTACCCGAGTGTCCCGCCCAACCCGGGCATTGCGGCTGCTGCTCTAGGTGCTAGTGCGTCTGCTGCTCCAGGTACTAGTGCGTCTGCTGCTCCAGGTGCGGGTGCGTTTGCTCTCTCTGGTACTGCACCTACTGAGTCCTTGCACACTTTCACACTTGACTCTGGTGCTTCGCGCTCTTTCTTTAGAGACAGCACCACGCTCACGCCGCTCAGTCGGCCTGTTGCGGTCTCCCTTGCTGACCCCTCCGGGGGCCCAGTCCTTGCACACTCCTCCACGGTTCTACCGTGTCCTGCGGCCCCGTCGGGCTTGCTGTCGGGACTCCACCTCCCCTCGTTCTCTACGAACTTGGTGAGTGGAGCTGACCTCCAGGACGCGTAGGTTGACCAGTTCACCCCTGGAGGTCAGCGTGTGACCCACTGCGATGGGCCGCCACCTGGCCACGTTCACCCGTCAGCCAGGGTCGAGTCTGTACACACTGACTACTGCGCCTCCTTCGGTCCCTGCGTCTGGTCAGGTAGCTGCGTCCAGTCAGGTGTTTGCTGCCGCGTCCAGGTCTAGTCCTGCGTCTGCCCCCTGCTCGTGTCGTCCTCTGGCGCACGAGACTCTCCTTTGGCACCACCGCCTTGGTCACCCCTCCCTGCCTCGTCTTCGAGGTATGGCCTCCCGTGCTCTTGTCTCTGGACTCCCCAGGTCCCTCCCTCCCCTTCCTCCGGGGCCTGCCCCCACCTGTGTTCCTTGTGTCGAGGGCCGGCAGCGCGCCGCTCCTCACTCCTCCTCGTTTCCTCCGACTGAGGCCCCTCTGCAGACTCTTCACATGGATGTGTGGGGCCCAGCCCGCATCCGTGGACAGGGTCACGCGCGCTACTTCCTGCTGGTCGTTGACGACTACTCGCGTTACACCACAGTCTTCCCCTTGCGCAGCAAGGGTGAGGTCCCTGAGGTGTTGATCGACTGGATCCGCGGTGCTCGTCGCCAGCTTAGTGAGAGTTTCGGCTCATACCTTCCTGTTCTGCGTCTGCACTCAGACAGAGGTGGGGAGTTTTCCTCCGACCTCCTGAGAGCCTTCTGTCGTTCGGAGGGCATCCGCCAGACGTTCACGCTTCCGGCCTCCCCGCAGCAAAATGGGATTGCTGAGCGCCGCATTGGCATGGTCATGGACATTGCTCGTACGTCCATGATCCATGCGGCTACTCCCCATTTTCTGTGGCCGTTCGCGGTTCAGTACGCTGCGCATCAGATCAACCTTCAGCCTCGTGTCTCCTTGCCGGAGACCACACCTACTCTGCGGTGGACGGGGAAGGTTGGCGATGCGTCCGCGTTCCGTGTCTGGGGATCTCGAGCTTTTGTCCGCGATACTACAGCGGACAAGCTGTCCTCCCGTGCCGTTCCCTGTGTCTTCCTTGGCTTCCCTCCTGACGCACCCGGGTGGCAGTTCTACCACCCCACCTCGTGTCGTGTTCTGTCCTCTCAGGACGTCACGTTTGACGAGTCGGTGTCGTACTACCGTCTCTTTCCCTACCGCATAGCCTCTCCCCCACCCCCGCCGCTCTTCCTGGCACCAGGTACTCCCCCGGTAGACCCCCTCCCCCCCCAGGGTCCTGCCCCCTCAGGTGTGTCCCAGGTAGACCCTGCCGAGCCGGTCAAGGTAGCTGTCGACTCAGGTGCTGAGTCTGGGGGTGCTGAGCCTGCGGGTGCGGGGACTGGGGGTGCTGAGTCTGGGGGTGCCGAGCCTGCGCGTACTGCGTCTGGAGGTGCTCTAGGTGTCCCGCCGCGGCGGGAGCCTCTCTCTCCACAGCAGCTTCGTGAGTGGTACTCTCGGCGCTGTCAAGGTGCTGCTGGGGCTTTTGGAGGTGCTGCTGCTGCTGGAGCTGCTGGAGATGGTGCTGGTGCTGGAGCTACTGGAGGTGGTGCTGGTGCTGGAGCTGCTGGAGGTACTGCTGGTGCTGGTGGTGCTGCTGGAGCTTCTGGAGGTGCTGCTGGTGCTGGAGCTGCTGGAGGTGGTGCTGGTGCTGGAGCTGCTGGAGGTGCTGCTGGTGCTGGTGGTGGTGCTGGAGCTTCTGGAGGTACTGCTGGTGCTGGTGCTGCTGGAGGTGCTGCTGGTGCTGGAGCTGCTGGAGGTGGTGCTGGTGCTGGAGCTGCTGGAGGTGCTGCTGGGACTGGAGACCTTGGGGCTGAGCGTACCGGTTCTGTCTCTGCTGTTTCTGGAGGCGCTGTGCGGCCGCGGCCGTACTACGTTCCGCTTCTTCAGCAGGTTCTTGGCTCCCCGCCTTCTCCTGGTCCTCCTCCTCCTCCTTTACTGAGTCCACCGCCTGTCCCATCCCAGTCGCGGTTCCTGCCAGCCTCTCCACTGCCTGGTCTTTCTCCTTACTCTGGACCGACTAGTGGTCTTACGGAGCGTCGTGAGCCTGAGTCTCGTCCTGCGTCGCCTGTCCGTCCTGTTCGCGCTGGTCGTGTTTCGCGTCCGCGTCCTCCTCCTGTCCCTGGCACTCACTCTACGACTCTGCATCCTTCCACTGCTCCACAGCGTGTCCCTCTGCCCTCTCCTCCTGCGTCCTCTCTTCCTGCCTGTCCGGACCCTGCGTCTGACTCCCTACGTGCTGCTAGTCCAGCTGTCACGCGTTTTCTGGCCACTGCTGTCACTGACCCTTTGTTTGAGTCCACTGCTGCGTCTGCTCTTGTTACTGAGCTTGTTGACTTTGCTGCAGCCTGTCGTCTAGACTACGCCGCTAGTCTTGTTGCTGAGTCTGCGTCTGTGTCTGTCTGTCCTTCGTCCGTCGGGGGTGAGTGTGCTCTTGGCATGGACGCTCTTGAGGACAGACAGGAGGAGTTTGACTGCTTTGCTGCTTCTGTACCTCATCTCGTGTCCATGCTGCTTGCCCCTGAGGGAGACCCGGATGCACCAGACATCCCGACCCCGCGCTCTTACGCAGAGGCGATAGAGGGTCCCTACTCCTCTCAGTGGCAGGCAGCCATGGACGCAGAGATGGCTTCCTGGAAGTCCACAGGCACCTACGTCGACGAGGTTCCCCCGCCTGGGGCGAACATCGTCAGTGGCATGTGGATCTTCAGGGTGAAGCGGCCGCCGGGTTCTCCGCCTGTCTTCAATGCGCGTTACGTTGCACGTGGCTTCAGTCAGCGACAGGGAGTTGAATTCTTTCAGACCTTCTCCCCTACCCCGAAGATGACCACTCTTTGGGTACTGCTGCACGTAGCTGCTCAGCGTGACTACGAGCTCCACTCGCTTGACTTCAGCACAGCGTTTCTACAGGGCAGCCTGCACGAGGAGATCTGGCTGCGCCGCCCACCTGGCTTCACTGGGTCGTTTCCAGCTGGTACCCAGTGGAGCCTCCGGCGGCCAGTCTACGGTCTCCGCCAGGCACCTCGTGAGTGGCACGACACACTGAGGACGACTCTTGCTGCTCTTGGTTTTGCTCCTTCCACTTCTGACCCTTCTCTGTTCTTACGCACTGACACTACTCTGCCGCCGTTCTACGTTCTCGTGTACGTAGACGACCTGGTCTTTGCTACTGCTGACACTGAGGCACTCGCCCACGTAAAGTCCGAGCTGCAGAAGAGACACACGTGCACACACCTGGGTGAACTGACTAGCTATCTTGGCTTGCGGATCACCCGGGACAGAGCACAGCGCACCATTTCCTTGACTCAGTCACACATGGTGCAGCAGGTCCTTCAGCGCTTCGGCTTCACGTACTCCTCGCCACAGTCCACTCCTCTGCCTACCGGTCACTCGCTCTCAGCTCCACCTTCGGACGAGTCAGTAGAGCCGAGTGGCCCGTATCCAGAGCTTGTGGGCTGCCTCATGTACCTGATGACTTGCACACGACCTGACCTCGCATACCCTCTCAGCCTTCTGGCTCGCTACGTGGCTCCCGGCAGGCACCGAAAGGTGCACTGGGATGCTGCGAAGAGGGTGTTGCGATACTTGTGCAGTACATCGGGCATGGGGCTCGTGCTTGGAGAACGGGCTCGAGTTGTCCTCACTGGTCACGCTGACGCCTCCTGGGTTGACGACTTGGCTACGCAGCGGTCGTCACAGGGTTACACCTTCAGCCTTGGCTCCGGCTCTGTCTCTTGGCGGTCTACCCGTTCTTCTTCTGTTCTCAGCTTCAGTTGTGAGGCTGAGATCTACCCTGGGGCCATGGCTGCACAGGAGCTACGCTGGCTCACCTACCTGCTGACCGACTTGGGAGAGGCGCCTCGTTCTCCTCCAGTTCTGTACATCGACAACAAGGCCATGCTGGCCTTGTGTCTGGAGCACAGATTGGAGCACAGAACGAAGCACATTGCTCTGCGCTACTTCCTTGCTCGAGAGTTGCAGCAGCGCGGCCAGCTTTGTCTTGCTTACATGGCCTCTCAGGCCAACACTGCTGATGTTTTCACCAAGGCCCTTCAGCCTTGTGATCATCAGCGTTTCTGTACTATGTTAGGCCTTGTACCTACTGTGCCTCACTTGCTGACTTCTTGACTATGCTTGTACTGTACTCTATATACTTATACCTGCATGCTTACACTTACTAGGTTGTGTTCACTGTATTGTTTGCTTTCCTTTATATAACTCTGCATGTGAACTGGCCTTGTGGCCCTTTGCTTGTGCTCAGACTGCGTGGTGACTTTGTGATCCACCCTGAGCTTGCTTTACCTTCTTGACTGGTCTTGTGACCCCTTGTTCTCCCCCACTTTGCCTATGGGGGTGTGTCAAACTTATATATGCTATAGTCTGTTTAGGCTGTAGTGGGGTAGTTCTTAGAGGGTACAACACTTTTGTGTTTGCTACTTGTACCCCACCTGTTTCCTAGTTCATTCATTCCTCTCATGATTCTCACAGGTAAGATAGGGACTCGCTGTCAGAATGTTATATTTGTCTAGCCTGCAGTGGGGTACTCAAAAGTGAGTAGAGCCCAACTTAGGGTTTGCTATATGTACTCAACTGCTTGCTAGTCCAACCCCTCTTTCTCGTTTCTAACTTTCAACTGCTGTTTCCAACATGGAATCAGAGCAGGTTGACTCTCACGGGTCGATCCTGTGCATGGGCCCACCTAAGCTTCCGCTGTCATCACTGCCTATCGCGTGCCTCGGGCGCGCGCTGCCTTTCTACTTGCCGCGCGCCCGTGGCGCGCTGCAATTTTTCTTCCCGCCGCGCGCTCAGGGCGCGCGGCGGTTTTCTGCCCGTCGCGCCGCCCTGGGGGCAGCGCGGCGCCCTATACTGCCCGTCGTGTGCCCCGTGGCGCGCGACGGTGCCCTGCCCGTCGCGCGCCCCGGGGCGCACGGCGGTTTCGTCGCCCTAGGGGGCTCGTGCGCGGCCCCCTCGTCGCCCGTCTTGGCGCCATCGGGGGCCCGCGCGGCCCCCCCCTTCCATCGCCCGACGTGTCGCCCTTGGGGGCCCGCGCGTGCGGCCCCCCCAGGGCGCCGCGACGGGCGACGGGAGGGGCGACGGGAGGGGCGACAGAAGGGGGCCGCATGTCGGCCCCTCCCGTCTTCGTTGCGGCCCTGCCCGGCCCTGCCGTCCTGTCCCGGCCCTGCTTTGCTCGGCCCTGCCCTGCCCGGCCCTGCCCCCGTCTTCGTCGCGGCCCTGCCCTTCTGCCGCCCCCGTTGCGGCCCTACCCTGCTGCCGCCCCTGCTGCGGCCCTACCCTGTGTTGGGGTTTGGGGGTGGCGAGTATGGGGGTGAAAGCTGTGTGCGGTCTCCCCTGCTCCTCCTCCTCCTCCGTCTCCCACTGCTGCAGCTGCCGCTGAGGGGGGTGGGTGTGTGGGAGACGATGGAGTGGCACTAGGGGGGTGTGTCGTGTGGGAGTGAACCTAGGGGTGCAGCGGGGGGTGTGTGAAAGGGGGGTGCGACAGTGGGGGAGGTTGAAGGGAAGTAGCCGTCGTGTTGCCAGCAGTGCCAGTAGTCCGGAGGTGCGCTTCCGGTAGCCCAGTGATGCTGCTGCGCCAGTCGCCCGTGGGTCCGTTGCTCCTGCCGCTCGTCTTAGCCGCGGAGCCAGTTACTCCTGTAGTCCGGAGGTGCACCTCCGGTAGCCACAGTGCGCGCCGCTCCTGTTGCCCGTGTGTCTGCAGCTTCAGCCGTTGCCTCCTCTCTCCTTTCCTATCAGTCCAACCTCCTCCTCCTCACTTGCCCTCTGTGATAGCCTCTAGCTTTACTTATTGCTGTGAACTATAAACTGCTACTTCCTGTACTTGTGCTCAGAATGTGTGGTGACTTTGTGATCCACCCTGAGCTTGTTTTGCTTTGCTTGTTGTGCTGATTACACCCCACTTTGGCTATGGGGGTGTGTCAGAATGTTATATTTGTCTAGCCTGCAGTAGAGTACTCAATAGTGAGTACAACCCAACTTAGGGTTTGCTATATGTACTCAACTGCTTGCTAGTCCAACCCCTCTTTCTCGTTTCTAACTTTCAACTGCTGTTTCCAACACTCGCGTGGCTACCGTACCTGCTCTGGTTAGCTGTTCTTGGCCTTCTTCCTGAAACCACTTTTGGTATTGCTGGCGGACGCTCGCCTTAAAGCTCTTGTTGATGGAGACGTCGAGGGGCTGTAATCGCCGGCACGTAGTTGAGCTCGCGAAACTTCTCCTTCACCCCCTCAGTGAGGTGACTGCGGTACGAGTCCAGTATGACCATCGAGCTCCGCGCATGCCTCCCGAACCCAGGCTTTAAAAAGGGCTTGACGCACTCCTCAAGCCATCGTATGACGCCTTCCGCGTCCATCCAACCGTTCTCGTGACACGCCACGACCACATCTGCATAACAAACAAGCTTCTGTAAGTTTCTCTTAAAAAACAGGACCGGTGAAAAGCATACAAACAAGAATCATGACTTACCCGGCGAGAACACCCCTTTCGGCACGGTCTTCCGCTTGAAAAAAAACCATAGCTTCAGCTTCATCCCATCCGCCGTGCACGCCAACATCACGGTCACGCGCTCCTTCTAGTACCCCGCGCTCCTGATGGGCACTGACCGAACGCCGGTTGGATTGACGGTAGTGGTGGCGGGCATCTCCAGCCACAGCGGCGTCTGGTCGGCGTTGATAATCCACGTCGTCTCGATGCCGCGCTCCCGACGCTTGTCACGGACGAATTGCCAGAACTTCTTGCATTGCTCCGCGACATCTGCGGTTGAGCACAGTTACGGTTAGTGAGTAACAAGTGCATACACATGGCATAGAGAATAAAAATGATTCTTACGGGCGGCGGTTTTCTGGGCGACCTTCGTCTTCATTCGCACGCTGAGATTCCACCGTCGACGGAACCGATCCGACCACCGTTGGCTCCCTTTCCACTTCACGAGGGGGTAGAGAAACTTCATGAACTCCCGGGACCACTCCTGCATGCGGCCGACGGACACCGCGGTTCCCTTGCGTCGCCAGTCAAGCAGTCGCTCATACACCTTGATCTCCATCGGGCGGTACCACGACGCCCTTCCGCAACCGTGCATGTGCTTCCTGGCAGAGTGGGCTTCCTTGAGGAAATCCACGGCACGCTTCTAGTTTGCGAGGCACTTGCGGTGGATGCCACTCTCGCGAGCCAGAGCGCGCACCGACACCGCCACATCCAGCTGCGCGACCCACTTCAACTTCTCGGCGGCAGTATAGGCCTGACGCTTGTGGTCGTTGGGCTTGTGCCTGGGAGAGGGGGGGCGAGAATCACAGTTTTGTGAAGAAGGGTGAAGTCGCTTTTGATTACGTGAAGGGTGAGCGCCGACTGCAGATTCGTCCCACGTGAAGTCTTCTGGCTGGCCCCAACGTGGTGCTGGCGCTGGAGCGGTTACGTAAACATCGGGGCCTTTGTTAGAATCCGGTTCCGACAGATACTCGTCAAACGCCGATGGGAGCAGGAGCGTGAGCACGGGGTGGTTGCCGGTGACGTGAGGGGCCACCGGACACGGAGGAGATGGAGGAACAGGAGGAGCAGGGGGAGTCGAAGGTACTGGAGGAGCCAGAGGAGCAGGCGGCGCAGGAGGCGCAGGAGGCTGTGGTGGCTCTGGAGGGTCTGGTGGTAAGCGGCTATACCATCCGTCAACTGTAACACGGTACGCGGGCCTACTGGAAGGTTTTTTCTTGAATGAAAATGAGTGCCTGTGAATTTCGCCATGGCTTTCGCAGCCAGGCGGGCGAGAAAAAGAAGAATGAATGAAAAAATGTAAGAATGGGTGTTGAAATGAGAGATTGAAGGGGACCCCTTTTGGTTTGCGGCTCGGGGTCCTCGTCGATGAGAGACGAGTACACCCCTGCCTCAACCCGCAGAGGAGGGTTGGGGACACCATCCATGCTGCGCTGGCATGGTAAATTCCATCACGTTCTGGATGGTTCTGCCGAGATGCTCCTGCCTGGCAGCGCATGCCAACCTGATTGGGCTGCACGGCAGGTTTTGCATCAGCACTGGCAGATGCGTTGCTCCGGGACGGGTTTTGTGCGGCAAGTTTCGCCGTCATTCCATGTACGACCCCGCGCGCATGGTACAGTGTTGTATTCGCTTTATTGAGGGCTTCAGAATGATATCCTTTACAGCGAAATTCAGTTTTGCCTTTATAAAACGTCGGCGCTTATGGCCGTTACTCAATTACAAGCGCCCCCCCACAAAAAAATGATTTTATTATAAGCGCATATGCGCTACTATCCGGGGTATTACGGTAACTGCTCAATAGCGAGTCAGTTATGTGTCCTTGCTGTCGCGCTGCTTTTCGGCGAGTCTAAGGTCGTTGGCCTTTGACCTTCACTTCACCTCTTGCTGTTGTTTTTCTGTCAACCGCTTTGGTTGACTCGCTGTTACTTCGTTGTAGTTCGCTTCGCTTACGGTGTAGTGTTCGACACTTCAGAAGCACGAACTAGATGTTTTCAACAGCCTTCACATCTCTTTTGCTAGCTGCTCTTCACTCTGCTCCTTGCGACGTGTGGAACACTTTCTCAGCTTTTTCTGCCCTTGACCAGCTGACTTCTTCGATACGACGCGCTTCGGCTGCTTCTTAACCACACCCACCTCTACAACATCACCAGGAGACTCTGTAGAGGGGATAGGAGCACCAGAGGCAGCACCAGCGGCACCACCAGCAGCATCACCACCAGCAGCAGCAGCACGAGCAGCAGCACCAGCAGTAGCAGTACCATTAGCAACATCACCAGCAGCAGCTATTTGTCAGAATGTTATATTGCTTACATTGTGTAGGCTATAGTGGGATAGCCCATAAGGGGTACAACCCAATTAGGGTTAATACTTGTACCCAACTGTTTCATAGTTCATTCATTTTCGTTCGTTATTCTGACATGGTTTCAGAGCAGGTCCTCCGTTAGGACCGTTTTTTTTTTCCTTGGGCCCACCACTACACTGCCCCACTAGCCGCCCCTAGCGACCCTCGTGTCGCCCCTTGGCCCGTCGCCCCTAGGCCCGTCGCCCCTAGACCGGCCCGTCGCCCCTAGGCCCGCGGCCCGCGACCGGCCCGTCGCCCGTAGGCTCGTCGCTCGACCCCCGGCCCGTCGCCACTAGGCCCGTCGTCCCGGCCCGTCGTGTCAGAACATTATAGCTTATACATTTGTGTAGGCTGTAGTGGGGTACAACCCAATTAGGGTTAGTACTTGTACCCAACTGTTTGCTAGTTCATTCATTCCCGTTCGTTATTCTTACATGGAATCAGAGCAGGTTCCTTGGGCCCACCACCTGCTACGCTGCTAGTAACCCCCCCTAGGCCCGTCGCCCCTAGGCCCGTCGACCCTAGCCTACGCACCCGGCCCATCGACCCTAACCTACACGCGCCCGGCTCGTCGTTCCTAGCCCGCGCCCGGCCCCGTCCCTAGCCCGCGCCCGGCCCCGTCGGCCCTTAGCCCCGCGCCCGACCCCGTCCCTAGCCCGCGCCCGGCCCCGTACCTAGCCCGCGCCCGGCCCCGTACCTAGCCTCGCGCCCGGCCCCGTTCCGTACCCAGCGCCCAGCCCCGTACCTACCCAGCGCCCGGCCTTGTCCTTAGCCCAGCGCCCGGCCCCGTACCTAGCCCGCGCCCGGCCCCGTACCTAGCCCCGCGCCCGGCCCCGTTCCGCGCCCAGCGCCCGGCCCCGTACCTGCCCAGCGCCTGGCCCCGTCCCTAGCCCAGCGCCCGGCCCCGTACCTAGCCCGCGCCCGGCCCAGTCCCTAGCTCGCGCCCGGCCCCGTACCTAGCCCCGCGCCCGGCCCCGTCCCTAGCCCAGCGCCCGGCCCCGTACCTAGCCCGCGCCCGGCCCCGTCCCTAGCCCGCGCCCGGCCCCGTTCCGCGCCCAGCGCCCGGCCCCGTACCTGCCCAGCGCCCGGCCCCGTCCCTAGCCCAGCGCCCGGCCCCATACCTAGCCCGCGCCCGGTCCCATACCTAGCCCGCGCACGGCCCAGTCCCTGGCTCGCGCCCGGCCCAGTACCTAGCCCCGCGCCCGGCCCCGTCCCTAGCCAAGCGCCCGGCCCCGTACCTAGCCCGCGCCCTGCCCCGTCCCTAGCCCAGCGCCCGGCCCCATACCTAGCCCGCGCCCGGCCCCGTACCTAGCCCACGCCCGGCCCTCACGACGACCCCTAGCCCGCGCGCGGCCCCATCCCTAGCCCGCGCCCAGCCCCGTCGGCCCCTTGCCCCACTGTCACTGCTGTTACTGCTACAGCTGCTACTGCTGCTGCTACTACTGCTGCTACTTCTATCCTGCGTGCTGCACAGCTATGGCTTTGCTTCGGGTTCTCGCGTTTGATCATGAGGGCTGACCGGTTCAGTTTGACACGTGGCTAGACGACCTGCAGCTGTACCTACTGAGCGATTCTAAGGACAGTGTCTCGCTGTTTGACCTAGCGTTAGGCGCTGCTACTGCCCCTCCCGCCACAGCTGACAGTTCAACTCGCTCACAGTGGCTTATTCGTGACGCTGCTGCCCGCTTAGCCATTCGCAACCACTTGCCATTAGCTGAATGCGCTCACTTTGGACAGCATAGGACAGCGCAGGCACTGTACGACGCTGTAGTCGCTCGCTACTCCTCCCCTGCCACTGCTGCTCTAGGCCGCCTTCTTCTGCCCTACCTGTTCCCCGAGCTGTCCGCCTTCGCCACAGTCGAGGACCTTGTTTCCCACCTTCGCGCTAGTGATGCTCGCTACCGCGCTGCCGTTCCTGCTGAGTTCCTTGACAGGAACCCCCCCCCCGATGTACATCACTCTCTACTTTATAGTCACCCGCCTCCCTGACTCTCTTCGCTCTGTGAGGGACCACTTCCTCTCTCTTAACCCCACCTCCCTCACTGTTGACCTCCTCGAGCAGCATTTCCTCGCAGCTGAGACTAGTGCAGTTGCTGTAGGTGCTGCTCGTGGCACTCCGCGCCCGCCCTTCTTTGAGGGGTGTTCCCCCTCCCCCCTTGCCCCCTCCTACGCCTTTGCTGCTGTTGCAGACGTCTCTGTTTCTAAGGACGCCGGGGCTGCTTCTGCTAGTGCGAAGCGCCGCAGCAGCAAGGGCAAGGGTGGCCGGGGTGGTGGAGGTGGCAGCGGCGGTGGTGGAGGTGGCAGCGGGAGTGGTGGTGGGGGCAGCAGTGGAGGTGGTGGCGGCGGTGGGACTGTTGGCGGGAGTGGGGGCTCTGGTGGCGGTGGTGGAGGCAGCGGTGGGAGTGGCGGCAGTGGAGGCGGTGCGACTGGTAGCGGTGGGACTGGCGCTCGGCGTGTCGGTTCTGGGGGTGGCCAGCATCAGCAGCAGCAGCGTCGGAGCAAGACCCCGTCTCCCCAGCAGCTTCGTGAGTGGTTTCTGCGTGGGGCGTCTGGGGGTAGTTGCCCGTATGTCATTCGCACGGGTGACCGTGCTGGTAAGACTTGCGGGCGGCTCCACACTCAGCACTGCTGCTTCTCGCGCCTCGACGACGCTTGGCGTGCTGAGTTTGGTGACGACGTCGAAGAAGAAGATCGACACATGCTGACCCCCAGGAGTGGTGGTAGTGACCATCGCAATCCTAGACTTAAGCAGATTTGCCCAGCGTGTGTCGATCTGCACGTGCACACGGATGGGGCGTCACCTGGCCACATTCACTCGTCGGCCAGGGTCGAGTCTGTACACACTCACTACCGAACCTTCTCAGGTAGCTGCGTCTGCTCAGGTGTCCGCGTCAGGTCAGGTAGCCGCCTCTTGCTCGTGTCGCCTCCTGTCGTACCAGACTCTTCTGTGGCACCACCGTCTCGGTCACCCCTCCCTGCCTCGCCTTCGTGGCATGCACTCTCGTCTTCTTGTCTCTTGTCTCCGCAGGTCTCTGCCTCCCCTCCCGCCCTTGCCTGCCCCGCCCTGCCTTCCTTCCGTCGAGGGGCGGCAGCGAGCCGCTCCTCACTCCTCCTCATTTCCCCCGACGACTACTCCCCTGCAGACTCTCCACATGGACGTGTGGGGCCCAGCCCGCGTCAGTGGACAGAGCCGCGAGTGCTACTTTCTGCTGGTAGTTGACGACTACACGCGGTACACCACGGTCTTCCCCTTGCGCAGCAAGGATCAGGTCGTTGATGTCTTGATCCCTTGGATCCGCACAGTCCGTCTCCAGCTCCACGAGAGGTTCGGCCAGGACCTTCCTGTCCTGCGTCTGCACTCTGACAGAGGTGGTGAGTTCTCCTCCAACCTCTTCTGGGACTTTTGTCGTGGGGAGGGCATTCTCCAGTCGTTCACGCTTCCGGACTCCCCTCAGCAGAATGGGATTGCTGAGCGCCGCATTGGCTTAGTCATGGAGGTCGCTCGTACCTCCATGATCCATGCGGCCGCTCCCCATTTTCTGTGGCCGTTTGCGGTCCGGTACGCTGCGCATCAGCTCAACATCTAGCCCCGTGTCTCCTTGCCGGAGACCTCGCCCACACTGCGTTGGACGGGGGAGGTTGGCGATGCGTCTGTGTTCCGGGTCTGGGGATCTCGTGCTTTTGTTCGCGATACGTCCGCGGACAAGCTCTCCCCCTGTTTTATCCCCTGCGTCTTCCTTGGCTTTGTTCCCGACGTGCCTGGCTGACAGTTTTACCACCCCACCTCGCGCCGTGTCTTCCCTTCTCAGGATGTCACGTTTGACGAGTCGGTTCCTTTTTACCGTCTCTTCCCCTACCGCTCTGCCCCTCCCCCGCCCCCGCCGCTCTTCCTTGCTCCCGATCCCCCTCCGGTAGACCCCCTCCCGCCCCAGGGTCCTGGTCCCTCAGGTGTGTCTCAGGTAGACCCTCTCCCTGGTCCTGTGCCTGTTCAGGTAGCTGTCGACTCAGGTGCTGCTCGAGGTGCTGCGTCTGGGGGTGCGGAGCCTGGGGGTGCGGAGTCTGAGGGTGCTGAGACTGGGGGTGCTGAGCCTGGGGGTGTTGAGACTGGGGGTGCTGAGCCTGGGGGTGTTGCGACTGGGGGTGCTGAGCCTGAGGGTGTTGAGCCTGAGGGTGCTGAGCCTGGGGGTGCTGTGTTGGAGGGTGCAGAGTCTGGAGGTGCGGAGCCTCAGGGTGCTACTTCGTCTGGAGGTTCTGCAGGTTGCGTGAGTGGTTTGTTTGGCGTACGCACCTTTAGAGTGGAGCTTCTGGAGCTGGAGGTACTGGCGCTGCTGGAGCTGGAGGTACTGGAGTTGCTGCTGGAGTTGGTGTTCCTGGAGGTACTGCGACCTCTGGTCCTGGAGGTGCTCGTACCCGGGGTACTGGAGCTGCCGAAACGGGTGGTGTTGGGGGTGCTGGAGCTGGAGTCCTTACGGAGTCTGGTACTACTGGCGCTGGTGGCGCTGGAGCTGGAGGAGCTGGAGTTGGTGGCCCTGGCGTTGGAGGTACTGGAGATGGAGGAGCTGGAGCTGTTGACACTGGTGGCACTGTGCGACCGCGACCGTACTTCGTTCCCCTGCTCCAGCAGGTTCTTGGTACCCCGCTTTCTGCTGCCCTTCTTCCTCCCCTCCTGTGTCCCCCGCTTGACCAATCGCAGCCGCCGTTACAGCCGGCCTCTCCACTGCTTGCTCCTTCTCCTTACACAGAGCAGTCTGGCGGTCTTACAGAGCATCGTAAGCCTGCGTCTCGTCCTGTCTCACCTGTTCGCGTCCTCCTCCTGTCCCTGGCACGCACGCTATGACCCTTCGTTCTTCCTCTGTTTCTCTACGCGTTCGTCTGCCAGCTCCTCTTAAGTCTTTTTTTCCTGAGGTCCCTGACCCTGAGTCTGACCGCGCTCGTACTGCCAGTCCCACTGTCTCTCTTCTCCTCGCTACTGCTGTCACTGACCCTTCTTTTGAGTCTGCTGCTGCGTCTGCTCTCGTTGCTGAGCTGCTTGACTTTGCTGCTGCCTATCGTCTAGACTACGTCAGTGCTCTTGTTGGTGAGTCTGCGTCTGCCAGTCCTCCGTCCGTCGGGGGTGAGTGTGCTCTTGGCACGGACGTCCTTGAGGACAGGCAGGAGGAATTTGAGTGTCTTGCAGCTGTTGTACCTCGTTTTGCTTCCATGTTGCTTGCCCTTGAGGGAGACCCAGATGCTCCAGACATTCCGACCCCGCACTTGTTATAGTCACAATAGGCTTGAATGTGCCTAAAACGAAAGATAGAGTGCACAGATGGATTTCTGCACAGCAGCTTCAAACATTGATAGCGTTCTTCTCACAACTGCAAATGACTTGATTCAAATTGGATCTAGAGCGTCTTTACGTCGCCTACAACAGGCAATTTAGATTGCACGATTTCATAAAGAATTGACGACACAGTGCTGGTTTGAACGAACGGTACTATAGCAGCCACTATTGTCTTAGAACACAAATTATGAAGAGTTACGAGTTGGGAATGACTCCCAGCTCCTACAAACCCCAAGAGCCGAGATATAGTGATGTGGAACAGTGCCACACTGTCCCCAACCACGAACGGTCTCGAAACTACCCTCCACAAGGGCCTACACCAAGAGAAATGTTACACTACAAAAAGTAATGCAACTATTCTCACTATCTTAAAGTTTACCCTTTTGGAAAGCTTCGAAATCACTTGAATCTTGAAACCAAGGCTTTGGGTCTTTAAGATAAATTCTTCCTTGAGTTCTTGGAAGTCTGCTGCGCACACCTGCGACACACCGAACGTTCCACACACGACAAAATAGAAAAAACGCACACGACACACAAACGACGACATGACACGCGACTAGCGATAACTCGCTATTGACTGGACACACAGATTCAAAATCATGCCTCATCATTCACACACTATTGTAAGCATGAAATATATATTATCTCATGCCCTCATACCATTCCATGCACACACTCATGCACGCATACGGACAACAAGCCGAGTGCAAACCGTAGAGTTGCACCAAAAGCGCTCTTACGCAGAGGCGATTACGGGTCCTTACTCCTCTCAGTGGCAGGCAGCCATGGATGCCGAGATGGCATCCTGGAAGTCCACAAGCACCTACGTCGATAAGGTTCCCTCGCCTGGGGCGAACATAGTCGATGGCATGTGGATCTTCAGGGTGAAGCGGCTGCCGGGTTCTCCGCCTGCCTTCAAGGCGCGTTACGTTGCTATAGGCTTCAGTCAGCGACAGGGGGTCGACTACTTCCAGACCTTCTCCCCCGCTCCGAAGATGACCACTCTTCGGGTGTTGCTGCACGTCGCTGCTCAGCGTGACTACGAGCTGCACTCTCTTGATTTCAGCACAGCTTTCTTGCAGGGCAGCCTGCACGAGGAGATATGGCTGCGCCGCCCACCTGGCTTCACTGAGTCGTTTCCTGCAGGTACCCAGTGGAGCCTCCGGCGACCAGTCTACGGTCTTCGCCAGGCGCCTCGCAAGTAGGACGACACACTGATGACTACACATGCGGCTCTTGGGTTTGCTCTTTCTACTGCCGACCCGTCGCTGTTTCTACGCACCGAAACCTCGCTGCCGCCGTTCTACGTCCTCGTGTACATCGACGACCTCGTCTTTGCCACTGCTGACACTGAGGCACTGACCCTTGTGAAGTCGGAGCTGCAGAAGAGACACACCTGCACTGACCTGGGTGAACTGCGCAGCTATCTTGGCTTGCAGATCACCCGGGACAGAGCACGGTGCACCATCACACTAACTCAGTCACACATGGTGCACCAGGTCCTTCAGCGCTTCCGCTTCCAGTTCTCCTCGCCACAGCCCACTCCTCTATCTACCGGCCACTCGCTCTCAGCTCCACCTTCGGACGAGTCCGTAGAGCCGAGTGGTCCGTACCCAGAGCTTGTGGGTTGCCTCATGTACCTGATGACGTGCACTCGACCCGACCTCGCGTACCCTCTCAGCCTCCTTGCTCGCTACGTGGCTCCCGGCAGGCACCGAAAGGTGCACTGGGATGCTGCGAAGATGGTACTGCGCCACTTGTGCAGTACGTCGGGCATGGGGCTCGTGCTTGGAGGACGGGGTCTAGTTGTCCTCACCGGTCACGCAGACGCCTCCTGGGTGGACGACTCAGCTACGCAGCGGTCATCACAGGGTTACACTTTCAGCCTTGGTTCGGGCTCTGTTTCTTGGCGGTCTACCCGCTCGTCTTCGGTTCTCAACTCCAGTTGTGAGGTTGAGATCTACGCCGGGGCCATGGCTGGTCAGTAGCTATGCTGGCTCACCTACCTGCTGACTGACTTGGGAGAGCAGCCTCGTTCGCCTCCAGTTCTGTACGTAGACAACAAGGCCATGATTGCCTTGTGTCAGGAGCACAGACTGGAGCACAGAACGAAGCACATCGCTCTGCGATACTTCATTGCTCGAGAGTTGCAGCAGCGTGGCCAGCTTCGTCTTGCGTACGTGGCCACTCGGGCCAACACTGCTGATGTCTTCACCAAGGCACTTCTGCCTGGTGATCATCAGCGCTTCTCTACTGTTTTAGGCCTTGTGCCTACTTTGCCTCACTTGCTTACTGCTTGTTTGTACTGTGATCTATATATATACCTACATGCTTGCACTTGCTAGGGTATGATCACTGTATTGTTTGTTCTCTTGATATAACTCTGCATGTGAACTGGCCGTATGGCCCTTTGCTTGTGCTCGGACTGTGTGGTGACTTTGTGATCCACCATGAGCTTGCTTTGCTTTTCTTGACTGGTCTTGTGACCACTTGTTCTCCCCCACTTTGCCTATGGGGGTGTGTCAGAACATTATAGCTTATACATTTGTGTAGGCTGTAGTGGGGTAGCCCATAAGGGCTACAACCCAACTAGGGTTAGTACTTGTACCCAACTGTTTGCTAGTTCATTCATTCCCGTTCGTTATTCTTACACATCGCCCCTCGGCCCGTCGCCCCTAGGCCGGCACGTCGCCCCTAGCTCGGCCCGTAGGCCCGTCGCCCCTAGCCCGGCCCGTCGCCCCTAGCCCACGCGCCTCGGCCCATCGCCCGACACCCCTACGCTAGCGACTGACGCTCCTACGCCCCGCGCCCATCGCCCCTCGCCCTGGCCCGTCGCCAGTTGCCCCTAGGCCCGCGCCCCTAGGCCCGTCGCCCCTAGCCCGGACCGTAGGCCCGTCGCCCCTAACCCACGCGCTCCGGCCCGTCGCTCGACGCCCCTACGCCTACGACTGCCGCCCCTACGCCCCGGCCCGTCGCCCGACGCCCCCCCTAGGCCCGCGCCCGTCGCCCCTAGCCCCGGCCCGTCGCCTGACTTCCCTACGCCCCGGCCCGTCGCCTGTCGCCTGTCGCCCCTAGGCCCGCGCCCCTAGGCCCATCGCCCCTAGGCCGGCCCGTCGCCCCTAGCCCGGCCCGTTGGCCCGTCGCCCCTAGCCCGGCCCGTCGTCCGTAGCCCACGCACCCCGGCCCGTCTCCCGTAGGCCCCGGCCCATCGCCCCTAGGCCCGTCGCTCCTAGGCCCCGGCCCGACAGTCGACCCCAGGCCCCGCGAGCCGCCCCTTCCGGCCCGCCCCTCGACCCTACAGCTCGCGAGCCGCCATTGCAGCCCCGCGCGCCGCCCCTGGTGGCCCTCTAGCCACCCCTGCTGCTCTACTAGCCGCCCTTCCGGCCCTCACCCGCCTTTTGCTGCTGCCTGCCTTCTGCTCTGCGCTGCCCTGCTTCTCCCCGCTCTGCGTGCTGCACCGCTATGGCTTCACTTCGCGTTCTCGCATTCGATCATGAGGTCAGACCGATTCAGTTTGACACGTAGCTCGACGACCTGCAGCTGTACCTACTGAGGGACTCTAGGGACAGTGTTTCGTTGTTTGACCACACGTCTGGCGCCGCTCCCGCCCCTCCCGCCACAGTTGACAGTGTGACTCGCTCACTGTGGCTTACTCGTGACGCTGCTGCTCGCTTAGCCATTCGTAACCTCCTTCTGTTGGCCGAATGCGCTCACTTCGGACAGCACAGGACAGCACAGACACTGTACGATGCAGTAGTCGCCCGTTACTCCTCGCCTGCCACGGCTGCTCTAGGCCGTCTTCTACTACCCTACCTGTTTCCCGAACTGTCCGTCTTTGCCACAGTAGAGGACCTAGTTTCCCACCTTTGCACTAGCGACGCTCGCTACCGTGCTGCCCTCCCAGCAGAGTTCCTTACCAAGAACCCGCCCCCGATGTACATCACTCTCTATTTTGTAGTCACCCACCTCCCTGACTCTCTTCGCGCTGTCAGGGACCACTTTCTCGCGCTCGACCCCGCAGACCTCACTGTTGACCTACTCGAGCAGCACCTCCTTGCAGCTGAGATTAGTGTAGTCGCTGTAGGTGCTGCTCGTGGCACTCCTCGCACGCCCTTCTTTGAGGGGTGTTCCCCCTCCCCCCTTGCCCCCTCCTACGCCTCTGCTGCTGCTGTTGACGTCCTTGGTACTGAGGATGTCGGGGCTGCTTCCACTAGTGGGAAGCGCCGCAGCAGCAAGGGCAAGGGTGGCAGGGGTGGTGGGGGTGGCAGCGGGGGTGGTGGTGGAGGCAGCAGTGGAGGTGGTGGAGGCGGTGGAGGTGGTGGCAGCGGTGGGAGTGGTGGCGGGAGTGGGGGCTTTGGTGGCGGTGGTGGAGGCAGCGGTGGGAGTGGCGATAGTGGCAGCGGTGGGAGCGGTGGCGGTAGGACTGGAGCTTAGCGTGGAGGTTCTGGAGGAGGCCAGAGGCAGCGGCAGCAGCGTCGGAGCGAGACCCCGTCGCCCCAGCAGCTTTGTGAGTGGTTGTTTCAGCGTGTGGCATCTGGGAGAAGTGTGAGCTGCCCGTATGTCATTCGCACGGGTGACCGTGCTGGTCAGACATGCGGGAAGCCTCACACTCAGCACCGCTGCTTCTCCCGCCTCGACGACGCTTGGCGCGCTGAGTTTGGTGACGAGGTCGAGCGCCCCAACTGGGCAGAGCTACTTAGGTCTGGAGTTGCGTTCTTTGACCTAGACTATGACGCTATCATTTCTGCCATATATGCTTTGTCTGCTAGTGCTGAGGGTGACTGTTGCTTGTGTGTACTGCCTGACCCAGGTATAGAGGCTGCTGCTTCAGGTGCTAGTGAGTCTTCTCTCCCTGGTACTGCACCTGCTGAGGCCTTGCACACTTTCACGCTGGACTCAGGTGCCTCACGCTGTTTCTTTCGTGATGACACCACCCTCACTCCTCTCCCTGCATCTGACCCGGTCAGACTGGCCGACCCCTCCGGGGGCCCGGTCGTTGCCCGTTCCTCCACTGTCCTCCCGTGTCCGGCGGTTCCGTCCGGCTCACTGTCAGGTCTTCACCTCCCCTCGTTCTCTACAAACTTGGTGAGTACCGCTGCCCTCCAGGACGCGATGGTCAATACCACCACTCCTGGGGGTCAGCGTGTGTCGATCTGCACGTGCACACGGACGGGGCGTCACCTGGCCACGTTCACTCGTCGGCCTGGGTCGAGTTTGTACACACTCGCTACCGAGCCTCCTCGGGTAGCTGCGTTTCCTCAGGTGTCCGCGTCAGGTCATGTAGCCGCCTCTTGCTTGTGTCGCCTCCTGTCGCACTAGACTCTTCTGTGGCACCACCGCCTGGGTCACCCCTCCCTGCCACGCCTTCGTAGCATGCACACGTTTCTTCTAGTCTCTGGTCTACCCAGGTCTCTGCCTCCCCTCCCGCCCTTGCCTGCCCCACCCTGCCTTCCTTGCGTCGAGGGGCGGCAGCGCGCCGTTCCTCACTCCTCCTCGTTTCCCCAGACGACTGCTCCCCTGCAGACTCTCCACATGGACGTGTGGGGCCCAGCCCGCGACAGTGGACAGGGCCGCGAGCGCTACTTTCTGCTGGTTGTTGATGACTACACTCGGTACACCACGGTCTTCCCCTTACGCAGCAAGGGTGAGGTCGTTGATGTCTTGATCCCTTGGATCCGCGCAGTCCGTCTCTAGCTCCGCTACCGGTTCTGCCAAGACCTTCCTGTCCTACGTCTGCACTCTGACAGAGGTGGTGAGTTTTCCTCTGGCCTCTTGCGGGACTTTTGTCGTGGGGAGGGCATTCTCCAGTCGTTCACGCTTTCGGACTCCCCTCATCAAAATGGGATAGCTGAGCGCCGCATTGGCTTAGTCATGGAGGTGGCTCATACCTCCATCATCCATGCGGTTGCTCCCCATTTTCTGTGGCCGTTTGCGGTCTGGTACGCTGCGCATCAGCTCAACTTCTGGCCCCGTGTCTCTTTGCCGGAGACCTTGCATACACTGCGTTGGACGGAGAAGGTTGGAGATGCGTCGGTGTTCCGGGTTCTCGTGCCTTTGTTCGCGATACGTCCGCGGACAAGCTCTCCCTAACGCTATTCCCTGCATCTTCCTTGGCATTTCCCCTAACGCGCCTGGCTGGCAGTTTTACCACCCCACCTCGCGCCGTGTCTTCCCCTCTCAGGACGTCACGTTTGACAAGTCGGTTCCTTTTTACCGTCTCTTCCCCTACCGCTCTGCCCCTCCCTCACCCCCGCCGCTCTTCTTTGCTCCCGGTCCCCCTCCGGTAGACCCCCTCCTGCCCCAGGGTCCTGCTCCCTCAGGTGTGTCTCAGGTAGACCCTCTCCCTGGTACTGTGCTTGTTGAGGTAGCTGGCGACTCAGGTGCTGCGTCTGGGGGTGCGGAGCTAGGGGGTGCGGAGCCTAGGGGTGCCGAACCTGAGGGTGCTGAGCCTGGGGGTGTTGAGCCTGAGGGTGTTGAGCCTGGGGGTGCTGTGTCGGAGGGTGCGGAGTCTGGGGGTGCTGAGCCTCGGGGTGCTGCTTCGTCTGGAGGTCCTGCTGGTGCTTCGCCGAGCCTGTCTCCGCGGCCGAAGACTCTCTCCCCGCAGCAGCTGCGTGAGTGGCTTGTTCGGCACGCACGCCTTCGGAGTGGAGCTACCGGAACTAGAGGCACTGGAGTCGCTGGAGCTGGAGGTGCTGGAGTTACTGCTGGAGCTGGTGGTACTGGAGGTAGTGCGGCTGCTGGACCTAGAGGTGCTCGTACCAAGGGTACTGGAGCTGCCAGGACTGGTGGTGTTGGAGGCGCTGGAGCTGGAGGAGCTGGAGACCCTACGGAGCCTGGAGCTACTCCAGCTTGAGGAGCTGGAGCTGTTGGCGCTTGTGCTGGAGGCACTGGCGCGGGAGGCGCTGGAGCTGGAGGAGCTGGAGCTGTTGACCCTGGAGCTGTTGACCCTGGAGCTGTTGACCCTGGAGCTGGAGGTGCTGGAGGCACTACGGAGCCTGGGGCTGCTGGAGTTGGAGGAGCTGGAGCTGTTGGCGCTGGTGCTGGAGGCACTGGCGCGGGAGGCGCTGGAGATGGAGGAGTTGGAGCTGTTGGCGCTGGTGCTGGAGGCACTGGCGCGGGAGGCGCTGGAGCTGGAGGAGCTGGAGCTGTTGACCCTGGAGCTGGAGGTGCTAGAGGCACTGTGCAGCCGCGACCGTACTTCGTTCCATTGCTTCAGCAGGTTCTTGGTGTCCCGTCTTCTATTGGCCTTCCTCCTCCCTTACTTTGTCCGCCGCCTGACCAGTCGCAGCCACCGTTACAGCCGGCCTCCCCACTGCCTGCTCCTTCTCCTTACACTGGGCAGTCCGGCGGTCTTACAGAGCGTCGTAAGCCTGCGTCTTGTCCTTTCTCGCCTGTTCGCACTGCTCGCTGTATTCCTCGTTCGCGTCCTCCTCCTGTCCCTGGCACACACGCTATGGCACTTCGTCCTTCCTCTGTTCCACTTTGTGTTCCTCTGCCGCCTCCTCCTGAGTCCTCTCTTCCTGAGGTCATTCACCCTGAGCCTGATCGCGCTCGTGCTGCCAGTCCCACTGTCCCTCGTCTCCTCGCCACTGTTGTCACTGACCCTTTTTTTGAGTCCACTGCTGCGTCTGCCCTCGTTGCTGAGCTGCTTGACTTTGCTGTTGCCTGTCGTCTAGACTACGCCACTACTCTTGTTGCTGAGTCTGAGTCTGCCGGTCCTCCGTCCGTCGGGGGTGAGTGTGCTCTTAGCACGGACGTCCTTGAGGACAGGCAGGAGGAATTTGAGTGTCTTGCAGCTGCTGTACCTCGTTTTGTTTCCATGCTGCTTGCCCCTGAGGGAGACCCGGATGCACCGGACATCCCGACCCCGCGCTCTTACGCAGAGGCGATTACGGGTCCTTACTCCTCTCAATGGCAGGCAGACATGGATGCCGAGATGACATCATGGAAGTCCACAGTCGACGAGGTTCCTCCTCTTGGGGCGAACATGCTCGATGGCATGTGGATCTTCAGGGTGAAGCGGCCGCCGGGTTCTCCGCCTGCTTTCAAGGCGCGTTACGTTGCTCGAGGCTTCAGTCAGTGACAAGGGGTTGACTACTTCCAGACCTTCTCCCCCACCCCGAAGATGACCACTCTTCGGGTGTTGCTGCACGTCGCTGCTCAGCGTGACTACGAGCTGCACTCTCTTGATTTCAGCACAGCTTTCTTGCAGGGCAGCCTGCACGAGGAGATCTGGCTGCGCCGCCCACCTGGCTTCACTGAGTCGTTTCCTGCAGGTACCCAGTGGAGCCTCCGGCGACCAGTCTACGGTCTTCGCCAGGCGCCTCGCGAGTAGCACGACACACTGAGGACTACACTTGCGGCTCTTGGGTTTGCTCCTTCTACTGCTGAGCCGTCGCTGTTTCTACGCACCGAAACCTCGCTGCCGCCGTTCTACGTCCTCGTGTACATCGACGACCTCGTCTTTGCCACTGCTGACACTGAGGCACTGACCCTTGTGAAGTCGGAGCTGCAGAAGAGACACACCTGCACTAATCTGGGTGAACTGCACAGCTATCTTGGCTTGCAGATCACCCGGGACAGAGCACGGTGCACCATCACACTAACTCAGTCACACATGGTGCACCAGGTCCTTCAGCGCGTCGGCTTCCATTTCTCCTCGCCACAGCCCACTCCTCTATCTACCGGCCACTCGCTCTCAGCTCCACCTTCGGACGAGTCCATAGAGCCTAGTGGTCCGTACCCAGAGCTTGTGGGTTGTCTCATGCACCTGATGACGTGCACACGACCTGACCTCGCGTACCCTCTCAGCCTTCTGGTTCGCTACGTGGCTCCCGGTAGGCACCGAAAGGTGCACTGGGATGCTGCGAAGAGGGTACTGCGCTACTGGTGCAGTACGTCGGGCATGGGGCTCGTGCTTGGAGGACGGGGTCCAGTTGTCCTCACTGGTCACGCAGACGCGTCACAGAGTTACACATTCAGCCTCGGTTCCGGCACTGTTTCCTAGCGGTCTACCCGCTCGTCTTTGGTTCTCAGCTCCAGTTATGAGGCTGAGATCTACGCAGGGGCCATGGCTGCACAGGAGCTACGCTGGCTCACCTACCTGCTGACTGACTTGGGAGAACAGCCTCGTTCACCTCCAGTTCTGCACGTAGACAACAAGGCCATGATTGTCTTGTGTCAGGAGCACAGACTGGAGCACAGAACGAAGCACCTCGCTCTGCGATACTTCCTTGCTCGAGAGTTGCAGCAGCGTGGCCAGCTTCGTCTTGCGTACGTGACCACTAGGGCCAACACTGCTGATATATTCACCAAGGCACTTCCGCCTGGTGATCATCAGCGCTTCTCTACTGTGTTAGGCCTTGTTCCTACTTTGCCTCACATGCTCACTGTGTGAGTTTGCTTGTACTGTGATATATATATATATACATATATATACATATATATATATATGCCTGCATGCTTACACTTGTTAGGGTATGATCACTGTATTGTTTGTGTTTTTTATATACCGGTAACTCAAAATGTGAACTGGCCTTGTGGCCCTATGCTTGTGCTCGGACAGAGTGATGACTTTGTGATCCACCCTTAGTTTTCTTTGTTTTTTTTTTTACTGGTCTTGTGACCAGGCCCCTAGATTCGTTTTGAGGTAGTCTGACGCCTCAGTGTACACCCCTCTTCCTAGTCTGGCTGTCAGAGTTACCTATTTTTTTTAGTCTGAAAATTCAGACAAGCACAGCTTCTTTTGTCTGAACTGTCAGAGTTACTTCAAATTTTAAGATGTTCATGCAGTTTCATAACAGCATAGCTATAATAGCATTGAAGCTGATTACAGCATACCAACGCAATTGTGCGGCCAGAAATGGGGCACTCTGATTGGTCATTTGTCAATAGTTAGGATCACTGAGCAGTCAGGGTCGAAGTGTGGGCATCAGACAATGGCCTCGTGCAAGTGCCAAGTGTGGCAAGCTCCCAATCAGCTGACCTGGCAGCAGGCACGGTATCGCTCGGAACTTTTCTGTGCTGGGCGCGCTGGCTGCAGCAAGAGTTTTCAACTGTGTACACCCTATGTGCGCGGAATATTCTCTCATAAAGTTACAGATTTGAAATTTTGACTCGGTTTGGGAAGGGGAAATGATGTGCGGTTCTGCTGAAGTACGAGACTCATATGTGACACGGCTTTCGGTTGCACCAATTCGCTTTTCGCCATGTGCGATTCGCTAAAATCGTTTTGGCCATGTGCGATTGGCTATCTAGTTTCACAATTTAAGGGTTATTATAAGCCCCCAATGAATTCGACAGTCGAGATAGCGTCGACAAAGTAGTGTATCCTGGTACCCCTACTCGAGCAGTTTTATCCGGAGGAAATCGTTAGTGCTGGCCCGTACACACGTGGGTGTATCGAAAAAAAGTTTCGAGGAAGTTTCGTTCCGATAACCTTTCATTCAGTCGGCGGAAACCCCTGTATAACCGGTTTCAGAGTGGACCCCCGATACAAGTTTGAGGCTCAGCCTACACTACTATGACTACTCTGAAATTTCAGACAAGTCAGTTAAAAAAACTCTGAAAAATCAGACAGGGTGCATAAAAAAATTCTTTGAGTTCAGACTAGGTACAAAAAAAAAGTCTGAACGGACTCTGAATCAGACTCCAAAGTCTGTCTGATATCTAAGGCCTTGCTTGTGACCACTTGTTCTCCCTCACTTAGCCTATGGGGATGTGTCAAAATGTTATATTGTTTACATTGTATATGCTATAGTGGGGTAGCCCATAAAGGGTACAACCCAATTAGGGTTAGTACTTGTATCTAACTGTTTCATAATTCATTCATTTTCGTTCGTTATTCTGACACTATCTCCCCTCCTGCACGCTCTGCGTCTGCAGTTGCTGCCAGCCCCCATACATCCTCTGCTACTGTTACAGGTGCTATCTCCCCCCCAGCACCCTCTGCTACTGCTGCAGGTGCTGCCTCCCCCACAGCACCCTCCATTTCTGCAGGTGCGACCTCCCCCCCAGCACACTCTGCTCGTGCTATGACTTCTTCTGTTACTTCCACCCCCATTGCCTGCACTGCTACTGTTCCTGCTGCTGCTGCTGCTGCTGTTGCTGCTGCTGCTCCTGCTCCTGATTCTCCTGCTTCTGCTCCTGCTACTTCTGCTGCTGCTAAAACTGCTCCAAAAGCCCCAACTGCCCATAACCTCCTACAGCTGCCTCCTCTTTCCCAGCTGCTGGTGCCACTTCCGATTCCAAAGCAGTTGCTGCTGCTACTGCTGCGGCCTCCCCTGCTGCTGCGCCCACCACTCCCCCTTCAAGACCGGCTGTCGCACCTTTCACCTCTCCCCTTACCCGTGCGCCTTCCAAGGGAACTCCCTCCTCCCCTCCGCGAATAAACGCCCCTGCCACGAAAAACCCAAACCAGGCCTCAAACGCTGCACTCGTCTCCGCCTGCGTTTTCGTCATGCAGCTGCTGCCCGTAAATCTGTCCCAACCGGGCAGCTCAACCGTGCTTGTGAACGTGGGGCAGTGAGACGGGCCATGCACCCCTGTGGAGTAGGAAGGCATGCGCCCTAACATGCGACTGCAGTCCACCTGCAGCAGTAACTTCGCATGTACTTTCGCGATTTCTTTCGCCACATCTGCGACGTGGGCGGCGTCTGCTGGTGGCTGCGCGTCCGGACAGGAAATGTTTCCTGAAATGGCATTCCTGAACGCAGCGCGGTATGCTAAGAGCTCTGCATTTTTTTTTCGTAAGCCGAGGATGGAAGTCGGCCCACTGGCCGATTCTCCCTCGAGATCTGCTGCCAGCTTTCTGGCAGTCCGCGGAAAGTTTTAAATCCGAACGTGACTTGGAAATCCCAAGTCAAGAGATGAGGGGATCCTCTTGGTCCCAAAGAGAGACCTTGAGGGGGCGACACGTTCAATGCTGAGGCAAGATCTTGTAGTAACTTAGAATACACGATGTTTGATAAAAGTATCACTATGCAAAATGATTTAGAAATCCTGGTTTTCAAAACCAACGGCTGAATAACGAGGCCTTAAAAATGGTGAAGATCACGTCACAAGAGCAGACCCACCTGCTTCTCCGCGAGAGAGGCAATGTAGACCAGAGTTGCGAGATCAATAACGTTGAAGGATTTTCTCGACAAGGTCTAGGAACTACGAGCGCGGGATGGCATCCTGTTTGTTCCTCCACACCCCAGATCGCAAGCAGTGGAAACCCTCTTCGACATGGTACTCTAATTCAGGCGGGAAATCCGAGCCGTTCGGCTCGCTCCGTGAGAGCTGCTCGTGCTTTCTCTCCGTCACTAACGCCAGCCTGGGGAGGTTACTCTACATGCGACCACGATTTCTGCAGGCAATGACAGGTTACCTCTGCATGGGTGACAAGTGCTCACTGGCAAAATAGGGCACATGGGAATCATCGAGTGGCCAAAAGAGCGAATGGGCGAACTAGAGCTCTCGCAGGAGCAGTTGCAGATTTCGTGAATTCGCACAAGCAGTTGTTTCAGCACACTGGTAATCCGTTATCGCAATTCCACTCGATAATGATTGCTACACGAGGTCGAAGAGTTCCCACCATTGCCACGGATGATTGTCGACGTGCGAGCTGGGTTTTGTGAACCATCTCAACTCCCCGAAACCTCACTTTCCTGGACAAATGCTAACTATACAATTAGTACACAGATGGTCGATTGACCTGTATGGAGAGACACAATCATTCACACGAGACCAATTTTGCAACTAGGTTGTTGAAAATGGCTCTCAACTCAAGCCTGGCTCCACTAGAAAATGGCACGCACCATTCATACCACATTATATCTGGAGGGCCAACAGTAATAGCACCCAAGACCTGTCCTTGCAAGCTGATAGAGACTCAAGAGAGCTCAAAGCCGGTTCCGGAGGAGATGGCGCACTTGAATTTATTCCGCAGTGTGCTGGCTTGTTGGAGTGTAAATGCGATCCACACAATGTGACAGCGCAAAGCCCTGCTACTCAGCAGTACTCGGGGCTCAGAACTCTGCGCTCATGAGAGCTCAAAGCCAGTTCCAGAGGAGATGGCGTACTTAAGCTTGTCCCGCAGTGTGCTGGCTCGTTGGTACGTGGGCAGCTGCAGCACAGCACGGGGTACACAGCAAGGGGTACACAGCACGGGGTACACAGCAAGGGGTACACAACACGGGGTACACAGCAAGGGGTACACAGCAAGGGCTACACAGCAAGGGGTACACAGCACGGGGTACACAGCACGGGGTACACAGCAAGGGGCACACAGCACGGGGTACACAGCACGGGGTACACAGCACGGGGTACACAGCAAGGGGTACACAGCACGGGGTACACAGCACGGGGTACACAGCACGGGGTACACAGCACGGGGTTCAAGGAAACCCAAGTCAGTCAAAGGCATGCTCAGATGGTGAGATACAAGAAAACATGGAGATATATGACTACAGAAAGAAAATATGAAATGACGGGAGTATGGATATACGGAAATATGGATTTACGAAAGTATAGTATTACAGAAAAGAGGTGACAACTGAGTGGCCAATCGTTACATCGAGTCGCTTGTAGAGCACAGAGAACAAGCACTACCTTTGCATTAGTATCAGAATGTAGCACAGCAAAAGCAATGATTACCTTGAGCAGGTTGTAGCAGGTGGAAGCAGTGGGAAGCCAGCCCACATCGGGCCCTCCTAGTGTAGCCCACATGGACGCGTCCACATTCACCTGGTAGTGAGGCGGGTTATATGGGGTATAAAACACGAGGAGGGAGACGGAGTGGGAAGCCAGTCCCCATCGGGCCCTCCTAGTGTAGCCCACATGGACGCATCCATGCTGACCTGATAGCGAGGCGGGTTATAAAGGGTACGAAACATACGCAGCATGAAGCAGAGGGCAAGTGCTAACAGTGGGTAGCCAGTCCACATCGGGCCCTCCCAGTGTAGCCCACATGGACGCGTCCACATTCACCTGATAGCAAGGCGGGTTATATGGGGTATAAATAAATCACACAGCACGAGTCATGCCACCACAAGCCAGTCCACATCCGGCCCTTGTGGTGTAGCCCACATGGACGCATCCACATTCACCTGATAGCGAGGCAGGTTATATGGGGCATGAAACACATGAAACACATGAAACACATGCAGCAAGAGTCATGGGGCATTAAGCCAGTGCTGCCCTCCTAGCTTAGCCCATATGGATGCGCCACATTCACCCAATAGCGAGCGAGGTCACAAGCTGTAATTCACTGCTATCACCACCATCCGCCTTTCAGTCACATTTGTTGATAGTCACACCTACCTTGTGGATGGTGAGAGGCGGGTTGAGATGCTTGAACCCCAGCAAGGGGGGTCGCGAGCAGCTGGTCACGAATTTGAGCAGCTGGCTCTTCTCCTCCCTCGATAGCTCCTTCACCACCTGATGAAGTGGTGTCACACGATGGGAAGATACATGGAAGAAATTTGAGGGCGAAGAAAAAGAAAGACTACAATAGGGGTTTGTGTTCCAGTTGAGCAGCTGGCAGCGAATCTGAGCAGCTGGCTCTTGTCCTCCCTTGAAAGCTCCTTCACCACCTGATGAAATGGTGTCAAGCAGGAAACACAGTGGCCCCAAGTGTCTGAATAACTTTAGCAGCCACGCATAGAGAAAACACCCATGGGGCTGACATTGACTCTTTCACGCACCTCCCAGAACATCTTGATGGTTCGGTCGCTCTCGGTGTATCTGCCAGAGCGCATGTGTGCTTATGGCAACTTTTGCACAATGATGCACAGAAGCCAACCACGCACCTCCCAAAACATCTTGATGGTGCGGTCGCTCTCAGTGTATCCCCCCGAGTATCTCGTGTGCACCCTGAGGTCCTCCACGTCCACGTCCTGCTCTCCGCCTGACAGCAGCTGTTTAAAGAGAGAAGCACACACAGGACACAGGCATGCATATATGGGATGGGACACAGGCAGACACACTGGGCTTGAGGCCTGGAGATGTGTGCCTTGAGATCCTCCACGTCCACGTCCTCCTCCCCGCCTGACAGCAGCTGGTCAGCGGGAGAGAATATACAGCGACAGGGTCACACACACAGAGGCATGATAGGAACACTCGGATTGGGCTTGAGGCACAGAGATTAGGGTCAGAGGTGTGTGCCTTGAGATCGTCCACGTCCGCATCCTCCTCCCCGCCTGACAGCAGCTGTTTAGAGAGACCAGTCACAGGAGCACACAGGGGACACAGGCAGACACACTGGGCTTGAGGCCTAGAGATGTGTGCCCTGAGATACTCCACATCCACATCCTCTTCCTGACAGCAGCTGCTCAGAGAGAGTTGAAGCAGTTATTTAGACACATGCTGCTTGATTACACCCAGAGTCGTAGACACAGACCGCAGAAGCAAACAAGCAACTCTGTTGCTATCTCCTGTGAATTCAGCTGGTTTCTCGCTATCTTGTGTGTTCCAAGCTGCTCTGTTGCAATCTCCTGAAATCTCACCTGATTGAACTCCTTTGGGCTGAACAGCCGCAACCACTCGGGCTGGATCAAATCTGAGAGGCCCCTCAGAAACGCCGCCACCACTGCTGCCATCTGCCAGTAGGAGGTGGAAGGAAGGGGTGCGCATGGGCCCATGGGGGAGATGGAAAGGGGGGTTACAAGGGGGCGGGTAGAGAGGAGACGGGGCCTTTGAGTTGACTCAACAGCCGCAGCCACTCAGGCTGAATCAAATCTGAGAGGCCCCTCAGGAACGCTGCAACCACCGCTGCCATCTGAACAAGTGGAGGATGGTGGCGGAAGGGAGGGGGAGGGGGAAGGTGGAAGGGGGGAGAAGAAAGTTGCAATGGTCAAGATTTTCCACTGCAAATCTAAAAAATCAAGATATGCAAATCTCAAAAATCAGGATCTGCAAATCTAAAAAATCAAGATTTGCAAACCTCAGTTTTAGGATGGCTAATTTTGAAATTTGAAACGCCTAAAAAATCATTGGTCATTGCCAATTTCAGGTTCAGGGTTGTGGATGGTTAAGGTGGCAGTCAGCCACAGCAGGATACACCACAGCTTGTTCTCATTGGTCACTGTTAAACCCCCCTGACTACTGATAAAACCACCTGAAATTTCACCTGACGGTTGAGATTCTTTCACTGGCCCTTGCAGCTTGTTGAATCCACCTGACAGTTGTTGAAACCACCTGAAATCTCACCTGACGGTTGAGCTTGTAGTCCGCCACAGCATGGATGTACTGCAGCTTGTTCTCATTGGTGACTGCGATGTGACTGCCGCCCGGCCACAGCTCCACGATGCTGTGCTCTCCCAGCACCTCTTCTGTCACTGTGAAGTCTAATGCCAATTCCGAGGCATCCCCCTCGTAGTGCTGAAGGTGGGTGGGGGGATTTGCGAGGGGGGAAGGGGGAGAAAGAGTTTTGAGACGTCTCAAAACTAGATTTGCGAGAGGGGAAGGGGGAGAAAGAGTTTTGAGACGTCTCAAAACTAGATTTGCGAGAGGGGAAGGGGGGGAAAGAGGCGATATGACTGCTGCCCGGCCGGCCGCAGCTCCACAATGCTGTGCTCGCCCAACACTTCTTCAGTCACCGCGAAGTCCAACGCCAACTCAGATGCATCCCCTTCGTAGTGCTGCATGGAAGGGTAAGGGACACTAGGGCTTCACTCATCACTCGCAGCCCCACAATATTGTGCTCTCCCAACACTTCCTCTGTCACTGTGACGTCCAATGCCAATTCTGAGGCATCACCCTAATCACTAGCAGCCCCACTGTGGTGTGCTCTCCCAACACTTCCTCTGTCACTGTGACGTCCAATGCCAATTCTGAGGCATCCTCCCCGTAGTGCTGCGGAGAGGGGCAGGGGGGTAAGGGGCAGGTGGTGCATTAGTCACTGCGATGTGACTGCCACCCGGCCGAAGCTCCACAATGCTGTGTTCGCCCAACACTTCTTCAGTAACCGTGAAGTCCAGAGCTATCTCCGAGGCATCCCCCTCGTAGTGCTGCATCGAGAAGAGGAGAGGAAAACGGGAGGGGATGGCATGGAAGAGAGATGGGTGGCTACTGCCCGGCTGCAGCTCCACGATGGGTACATCCGGGCCCTTTGTGTCTGGCGTTCTGACTAAAAGACTTTTTCTTACGACTTCCCTCATTTTTTCAGATTAGTACCGATAGGCTTAGTTCAATGGATCGTTCTTAATCTCTTAGAAGGCTTGCAGCGGATCGAAACCAGCTGATTTCAACATGGAAGAGAGATGGGTGACTGCCACCCGGCTGCAGCTCAACGATGCTGTGCTCTCCCAGCACCTCCTCTGTCACTGTGAAGTCCAATGCCAGTTCAGATGCATCTCCCTCATAGTGCTGCATCGATAAGAGAAGGACGGCGGAAACGGGAGGGGATGGCATGGAAGAGAAGAGAGATGGGTGGCTACTGCCCGGCCGAAGCTCCACGATGCTGTGCTCTCCCAGCACTTTCTATGTCACTGTGAAGTCCGCCTCAGAGTTTGCTCGGAGGCACCCCCCTCATGGTGCTGCACCGGGTGGATGGGAGCAAGAGGAGGAGAGGCACGAGTGGCACGAGTTGCATGGTACTTCAAATACATGAGATTCCGGTTCAGCTCCACGTCCAATGAAGAGAGCTCGTCCAACACGTATCGCCCCACCAGCTTGGACACAAAGAGTGGAGCGAAGCTGTACTGGAGGAGAATGCCCTCGTAGAGTGCCTTGCCCACTACGCTGAGACACACAGTGAGAAGTCCCCCCCACCCACCTTGAGGTACATGAGGTTGCGGTACAGCTCCACGTCCAAGGATGAGAGCTCATCCAGAAAGGCATATCTCCCCACTAGCTTGGAGACGAAGAGTGGCGCGAAGCTGTATTCCAGCAGGATTCCCTCGTATAGCGCCTTGCCCACTATGCGGCCGAGAAACTCCACCATGGGAATGCCGTGGCCCAGCGCTGCTGCTGCCGGGTGTGGATACAGGTAACCCTCTTCTGTGGCCGCCTGGAGGAACAGGCCATAGCTGGGGAGAGCAGGGAGGGAAGGGAGGGAAGGGATGGATGAAGAGAAGAACCCAAACTCCAGTACGATGCGGCCGAGAAACTCCACCATGGGAATGCCGTGGCCCAGCGCTGCTGCTGCCGGGTGTGGATACAGGTAACCCTCTTCTGTGGCCGCCTGGAGGAACAGGCCATAGCTGGGGAGAGCAGGGAGGGAAGGGAGGGAAGGGATGGATGAAGAGAAGAACCCAACTCCAGTACGATGCGGCCGAGAAACTCCACCATGGGAATGCCGTGGCCCAGCGCTGCTGCTGCCGGATGCAGGTAGAGGTAGCCTTCTTCTGTTGCTGCCTGGAGGAAGAGCCCGTAGCTGGGGAGAGAGGAGGAGGAGAAGCGGGAAGGAGGGAGGGGACGGGGGAAGAAGAAGAATGAGAAAGAAACTCCACCATGGGAATGCCGTGGCCCAGCGCCGCTGCTGCCGGGTGCGGGTAGAGGTGGCTCCTCTGTGGCTGCCTGCAAGAAGAGCCCGTAGCTGGGGTGAAGAGGGAGAGGGAGAAGAGTAGAAAAACAGAAAGTGGAGAAATCAGAGCTCTGCTGCTGCTGCCGGATGCGGGTAGAGGTAACCCTCCTCTGTAGCTGCTCGCAAGAAGAGCCCGTACCTGGGGAGAAGAGGGGGGGACGGAGGGGACGTGGAGGATGGATGGAAAGAGAGAAGGAAGGTGAAAAAACGGTAGGTCGCTCTGCATGCCAGTCCAGGTGTCACAAGAACCACCGTTACGCCATACCGCCTACCCCTGCACAATGGTTGTTGAGTAGGGGGGAAAGCAAACACCTGTTTGGCTTGACTCATGGTTCGAAGGGCTGCAATACAAGAAGATGACGCTTGAGCAGAGGGGAAAGCGACAGCCATTGAGACTTAGGCGAGCAGCAGTTAGAAAGATAATTTTAGCAAAAGAAAGACAGTGATACTCTCTGTGTGGGTTCGAAGGGCTGCAATACGTGCAGATGACGCTTGAGCAGAGGGGAAAGCAAACACCTGTTCGGTTCGCCACAGACATGTTCGTGTTTGCCGCAGCACCGCATGCTCATACGCTGCACCGGCCGCTCATACGCTGCACCGCCCGCTCATACGCTGCACCGCCCGCTCACACGCTGCACCGCACGCTCATGCGCTGCACCGCACGCTCACACGCTGCACCGCCCGCTCATACACTGCACAACCTACCAACTCAAAGTGTCACCTGCCACTCAATGTGCGACCTGGCCCAATCGCCACCTGCCCCAGGTGCCACCTACCCGCGGTCGAAGGCTGCTTTAGCAAGGTCAGTGAGGAACTCCTTAAAGAGTCCTCCCTGGTCCATGCCTATCTCGACATCACATGCACCACTTGTCCCAGGCGCCATTAACCCCTAGTGCCACGTACCCCGGGTCGAAGGCTGCTTTAGCAAGGTCAGTGAGAAACTCTTTGAAGAGTCCGCCCTGGTCCATTCCTATCGCGACATCACATGTACCACCTGTCCTCTCTACACAACCTGCCACACATGCCACCTGCCCCAAGTACAGCTCACTCCAGGTGCCACCTACCCCGGGTCGAAGGCTGCTTTAGCAAGGTCAGTGAGGAACTCTTTAAAGAGTCCGCCCTGGTCCATGCCTATCTCTTCTGCTCCAAACGCATTTACGAATGACACACGCACACGGCCCTGTGGGGTGGGAGAAGGAGAGAAAGAGTGCGCGAGAGAGGGGGGAATGGAGGGTTGAGCAGAACAGAGGGAGGGAGCAGGGCAAGGCCGCCCTGGTCCATGCCTATCTCCTCTGCTCCAAACGCATTCACGAGTGAGACGCGCACACGACCCTGTGGGGTGGAGAGTGCGAGAGAGAGAGTGAGTGAAGCTTTTGAGAGAGTGACAAAGAAATGAGGGGGAGAGCATGCGAGAGCGAGGGGGCAATGGGAGGAAAGGTCCGCCCTGGTCCATTCCTATCTCTTCCGCTCCACACGCATTCACAAATGACGCGCACACGGCCCTGTGATATGCTGGGAGAAGGAGAGAAGGGGAGTGAGGGAAGGAGACACGCACAGCGGAGGAAGTAATATCCCTTCCAGAAGTAATACCTTGAGCATGGGGCCCAGTTGGTTGAGGCGCACGAAAGCATCTTCCCCAAACCGACACACCCACCACCGGTGAGAGTCACACCCACCTCGTGCCACACCTTGTCGATCCCACAGCACCTTCCTCTCAGTGATACCTTGAGCATGGGGCCCAGTTGGTTGAGCCGCACGAAAGCATCTTCCCCGAACCGACACACCCACCACTGGTGAGAGTCACACCCACCTCGTGCCACACCTTGTCACTCCCACAGCACCTTATAAATCACAAGAGGTACCTTGAGCATGGGTCCGAGCTGGTTTAGTCGCACGAACGCATCTTCGACAAGCAAATCCCGCCGCATGGACACGTCCACCACGGGCCGCACCATGCCCATCCCGGGGGCAGCCCCTAATCCATGCCGCGCCTTGTCCGCTTGAATCAGCTCCCGGAATATGTGCACCCTGGGAAGAGAGACAGGGAGAGCACAAGGGACAGCCAGAGGAGGAGTGGAGAAGCGGTACAGGTGAGGGGTTTGAGGCTGTCACGCGTGGCCCGTGACTCTATGTTTCAGTTGAAATGAGCTCCCACGAGCAAGCAGGTCGCGCCGCACGGACACGTCCACCACGGGCCGCATCACCATGCCCATCCCGGGGGAACCGCCTAGCCCATGCCTCGCCTTGTCCGCCTGAATGAGCTCCCAGAATATGTGGACCCTGGGGAGAGAGTAGTGGGACATGGGGGGCACAAGAAACAACGGAATGGGGAGTGGGAAGAGGGACAACCACACGGGACGTCCACCACGGGCCGCACCGTGCCCATCCCGGGGGTAGCCCCTAATCCATGCCTCGCCTTGTCCGCTTGGATGAGCTCCCGGAATATGTGCACCCTGAGAGAAGACAGGGGGGAGAGCACAAGGGACAGCCAAAGGAGGAGAGGAGAAGAGGGACTGGAGAGGGGTTTGAGGCTGTCACACCAACCCCATGCCTCTCCTTGTCTACTAGTAGAATGGGCTCCCACGAGCAGAGCGGGTCATGCCGTACGGACACGTCCACCACCGCGCCTTGTCCGCCTGAATGAGCTCCTGGAATATGTGCACCCTGAGACGAGAAATGAGACATGGGGGATGGGGGGCACAACCAGGGACAGCTGAAGGAGTGGGGAAGAGGGGCGGGTGAGGGGTTTGAGCCTGTCACACTCTGCCTGTGCCATCCCCACTTTTTATAATACAGCACGCACCTTTTCTCAAACGGCAGCACGTGGGGCAGTGTGCGCGCGCAGCACAGCAGCCATCACGGACCCACTCTGCTGCTCCTTGCCCCTCTCCCTCTCTCCTCCTCCCTGCCATCCCTACAGCTCATCGCACCTTCCCCTTCCTTCTCAACAGCTCACCATACCTCTTTTCAAACGGCAGCACATGGGGCAGCGTGCGCAGCACAGCAGCCATCGCCGAGCCGCTCTGCTGAACCTTCCCCTTCTCCACGCCTCCTCTCCCTCTCCCTCCTCCCGCCATCATCACCCCCCCCTCTCCTCCGATTTCCCCTCCTCCGCCTCCTGCCCCACCGCCCATGCCTAGTTCCCCCATCCACTCCCCCATCTCCCAGTGCTCCGCCCCTCTGCCCATCATTGCGCCCATCCCTCCTCCCCCCTCGCCCCCCACGCCATGGTGTCTGGCTGCACCTGCAGCAGTGGGAGCACCAGGGGAAGGAAGGGAATCGGAACGGCAGAGAAAACGGGAAAGCAATGAGCTCACAGAAAATGGGAGTTGACTTTTGAGTCGACTCAAAAGTCAAGCGGTGGGAGCAGCAGGGGAAGGAAGGGAATCGAAACGGAAGAGAAAACGGGAAAGCAATGAGCTCACAGAAAATGGGAACCAGAGGGAAGGCTTGCAGAAAGCTCGGCTGCAGTCCCGATCGTGCAGAGAGAGGGGGCAGCGAGGAGGAGAAAGGGAAAGGGACGTGTAACCACCAGGGAAACAGTACAGTACCCACCGGGTCGCCCAACATACCTGCTGCCGAGATCACAGGCGGTGGGCGGCGATCAGCTGGGGCCAGCCAGAGAGAAGGAGATGACTTTTGCGTTAATTCAGAATGGGTTTGTACGCACCTGCTGCGGAGATCTCAGGCGGTGGGCGGTGATCAGCTGGGGCCAGCCAGAGGGAGGAGGCACCAAATGGCTGCTTCTAGTAGAGTAATCGGTGTATACCGTGTGTGATGAGGCGGTTTTTGAGTCGACTCAAAAATCGCCTCATCACACACGGGTAATCGGTGTGTAGCTCGTGTTGAAAATATATGTAGGCAGACAGCACATGAAAGAGGCCGTTTACCTGCTGCCGAGATAACAGGTGGGGGGCAGCGATCAGCAGGGGCCAACCAGAGGGAAGGCTCGCAGAAGGCTCGTCTGCAGTCTCGGTCGTGCAGAGGGAGGAGGCAGCGCGTGGCTGCTTCTAGGAGAGCGGATTGCGAGGGGGTGAGAGGAGAGGAGGCGGAGGAAGAGGCGGAGGAGGGGGATGGGGAGGAGGAGGAGGGGGAGGAGATGAGGGTGTTGTAAACGAGAGTGTTGAGTGTTGCTGCGATGACCCTTTGCTCCGAGAGAGAGAAAGGGATCTGGATTACATGGGAAGGCAAACCAGGGGCACAAAGCAGAGGGGATAAGGAAGCAAGAGGGACAGGGAAGACAGAGAGAGCAGATGAGAAGGCGTTGATGTTGTAAACGAGGGTGTTGAGTGTTGCTGCGATGACCCTTTGCTCGGAGAGCAATAAGGGGATCTGAAAGATGAGGGGAACAAAGCAATACGTGCAGAAGGGGGAGGAGTTGATAATTGAGAGTGTGTTGTAGACTAGGGTGTTGAGTGTGGCTGCGATGACTCTTTGCTCCGAAAGATAGAAGAGGATCTGACAGGCGAGGGAGTGGGTATACAGACAGAAGGAAGGAGATGGTTTTTTGTTTGGCGAGGGTGTTGAGTGTTGCTGCGATGACTCTTTGCTCCGAAAGATAGAATCGGGTCTGGAGGATGAGAGGAGGAACAATGGACAGGGAAGCAAGAGACACAGGGAAACAAGAGAAACCGGGGAGAAAACGATCACCGCATTCCACCGAACCGCAACCACGCAGCACCGCACAGCACCCACCTGTCTCTGGTGGAACTCCTCATCATCCAGCATGAGCAGCAGGTGGGCGTACGCCCTGCAGAACAACATCAACCCACCCACCACCCAACACCGCACACAACCCACCACCTCACTGTCCAGCACCGCACAGAACCCAACATCAAACCACCCTACCGGAATGCACTGCAACACACCCACCTGTCTCTGGTAGAACTCCTCATCATCCAGCACAAGCAGCAGGTGGGCATACGCCCTGCAGTACACCGTCACCCCACCTCACAGGCACCGCACAGAACCACACCCCACCGTGCAGCACTTCACAGAACCCACACCACACCCCCGCCCACCATCCAGCACCGCACAGCACCCACCTGTCTCTGGTAGAACTCCTCATCGTCCAGCACGAGCAGCAGGTGGGAATACGCCCTGCAGAACACTCACCACTGCCACCCCGCTCCTCATACGCTCCACATCCCACCACCCCACCGCACAGCACCGCACAGAACCCAACATCCCACCACCCCACCGTACTGCACCGCACAGCACCCACCTGTCTCTGGTAGAACTCCTCATCCTCCAGCACAAGCAGCAGGTGGGCATACGCCCTGCAGAAAACCGTCACCCCACCACGCAGCCCAGCACAGAACCCACTGCCCCACCGCACAGCACCACACAGCACCCACCTGTCTCTGGTAGAACTCCTCGTCGTCCAGCACGAGCAGCAGGTGGGAGTACGCCTGGCAGAACACAGTCATCACCACTGCCACGTCAGCCGCCACCCCTGCCACCCCCTTCCTCATACTCTCCACATCCCACCGCTCCCCTCCTCCCTCTCCCCCCTCTCTTCCCTCGAATCCCCCGGTTCCTGTTCCCTCCCCCTCCCCCTCCCCCTCCCCCTCCCCCTCCTCCTCCTCTCCCCCCTCATCAATATCCTCTTCCATATAGTCACCTGTCTGCGTCTCCCAAAACGTCCTCCCTCCTCCCTCTCCCCCTCCTCCCCCTCCTCTTCCTCTGCGCCCTCTCTGTGCTTCTGCTGCGCGTCTCTGGAACGTGGAGGAGAGAAAGGTAGACCACCGTTGTGCTGCCGTTGACCCTGGTTGACTTGATTGACCAGCCTGCCGCCCGCCTATGAACGCAGCCAGCGCAGCGTCATCATCACCCGCACTCCCGGGCGGTCTTCCCTGGCCGGCAGAATCTGTCTGCATGTGGTCAACGCCCGTTCTATCTCTTCCTACCCCTTCTCCTCCCCTTCCACCTCCTCCACCTCCTCCACCTCCTCCTCCATGTGGGTTCCCCCACTCATCCTCCTCCTCCGCCCTTCCCTCCCCTCCCTCCCCACCTCCCCCATACCCGTCCAAAAACGACCTTGGAAACCAGCTGCCCGAGAACTGGGGCAGTTGAAACGAACCAGCCACTCCTCCTCCCCCTCCCCCTTGCCTTCTCCCTTCCCTCCTCCCTCTGTTTCCCCTCCTGCTAGATCCCTCTCTTGCCCTCCCACCACCACCACCAGCAGCAGAACCAGAACCACCACCAGCAGTACCAGCAGCAGCATAACGAGTAGCACCAGCATCGCCAGCAGCAGCCGCCTGTATTCCCTTGGAACCACTCTGTACCCCTTGCAAACCACTCTGCATCCCCTCACTCTCCGCATACGCCTGAGAAATAGAGATACGGCAGTGAGCTACGAGCCAGTGCCACAGGCCCGTGATCACCTCGCGAGTGAAAGCCAGGACATTGAGGAGAGGGAGCACCCGCCCTGAGGACGCATGCACCGAGAAGAACAGGGTCAGCAGGAGCGAGTAGAGGCGGCCGAAATCGCCCATGTCTAGCTGCTGCCGCCCTGCTGTTACTCCTCCTGCTGCTGCTCCTGATGATGCTACTGCTGCAGGTTTCCCTCCCAATTCTGCTGCTTTTTCCGCACTTTTTTCGGCTTTAAGGGCCTCTTCTAGGACTCGAAGCACGTGCCACCGCTGGCACAGCGGGGAAATATCCTCGAAAAAACAAGGGTGCACCTGCCTCCGCCTGCCTCTTCTTCCCCTCCCTTCCTCTTCCTCATCCTCCTCATCCTCCTCCTCCTCCTCCTCCCGCTTCATTCCCTTCATCCCTTTCCCTCCTCTCACCTCTCTCACCTCTTTCTCCTCATGGTCAATCACAGCAGCAGCTAGGGCGCAGAGGGAGTGGACATAGAGTGGCAAGTTCAGACCGGGTAGGAACAGCTCAGAGGAGAGTGAGGGAGAGGGAGGAGGAGGAGGAGAGGGTGGAGAGGGGGAAGGGGAGGAGGATGGAGAGGGGGAGGAGGAGAGGGAAGGGGGGCTGGTGGCGAGAGCAGAGACGTTTGCTAGAGCCCAGGCGGGAGGGGGGAGATGGGAGGTGAGCCGGTGGTATGGGTCGGGTGGCGAGGGGTGGGGGGAAGGAGCCTGGCGCTGCACGAGGGGAGAGAGAGGGGCAGGTAAATAGCAGAGGGGAGGGAGGGAGAGGGGGAAAGGGGTCGGGGACACAAATGAGAGAGCAGCAGAGAGGGTAGCTAGGACCAGCCGGGAGGGGGGGGATGGGAGGTGAGTCGGTGGTATGGGTCGGGTCGCGAGGGGTGGGGGGAAGGAGCCTTGCGCTGCAAGAGGGGATAGGAGGGGAAAGGCACAGAGCGGAAGAGAATCAGAGGGGCAATGGAGGGGCCGGCAGCAAAGGAGAAGGGTTGGGGCAACGGAGAAAATGATTACACCAGATAGGTGAGGAGGCACGGCTGGAGCGCTGACAGATGGCGCAAGGCAAGGAGGAGCGGAGTAAGAGGTCTAGTGGACAAAGTTGTGCTGAACATAAGAAGGGAGAAAATGATTACACCAAATAGGTGAGGAGGCACGGCTGGAGGCCTGACAGATGGTGCAAGGCAAGGAGGAGGAGAGACGGGGATGTTTAATGGAGAAGGTAAACGATTCTGGCAGACAGGTGCATTATCGTAGATGGCCCGGAAGAACGATTCATACCAGGCAGGAGAGGAGGCACGGTTGGAGCGCTGACAGATGGCGCAGGGAAGGGAGGAGGGGAAAGAGAGGCCTAGTGGGCAAGGCCAGAAGTTAAGTTGAGGTAGAAAGGAAGAGAAGAGGGAATGATCGTACCAGGCAGGAGATAAGGCAGGGCTGGAGAGCTGACAGATGGCGCAGGGCAGGGAGGAGGGGGGATGGCAGGCGCCACGTCAGCAGCGGGATGGTGAGAATGTGGGCGGAAAACTGATCTGCTGCCAGTGATGCCCATGCTGCATGCAAAGGAACGGAACATAGGGCATACAGACAGGGATGCGAGAGTAGACTTTTGAGATGCGTCCAAATTCAAATGTGGGCGGGCGGCAAACTGATCTGCTGCCAGAGAGGCCCACGCTGCATGGCAGGGAACGGAGCGACGGTAGAGACGGGCCGAGTAAACCAAAGAATAAGAGGAAGGGACTGTTCAGGACACAGCTCTGTTGAAACAGTTTTTGAGGCGCCTCAAAAATCGTCTCAGTTTTTGAGGCGCCTCAAAATCGTCTCAGTTTTTGAGGCGCCTAAAAAACCGTCTCAGTTTTTGAGGCGCCTAAAAAATCGTCTCAGTTTTTTAGGCGCCTCAAAAATCGTCTCAGTTTTTGAGGCACCTCAAAGAATAAGAGGAGAAGGGATTGTTTAAGACACAGCTCTGTTGGAACAGGGGATTAATATACTCGAGGCACAATGAGACGATGGAAGGGAGGCACAATGAGACGAGGGAAGGAAAATGCGGTCCTTAGGAAAATAGCGGTGGGCAGGTAAACGTATGACTTACCAGATGGCAGCTTCCCAGCAACTTCTTGCCCATCTTTCCTGCCCGAGAAAACAATGATAGGTCTGAGAGCCACCGTCATTGCAGCAGCGGTCAGCAAAAATATTTGCTGGGCAACCTGAGCTCCTCCCCCACCTCCTCCCATCCCTCCTCCTTTCCCCTTCATTTCCCTCCACCCGTCCACGGGCGGGGCGGCAGAGTTTGTCAGTATGTGCATGCGCAGTGCAGGGTAGATCCCTGTGGCACCTGATGCAGTACCTGCCAACAGAGAAAGCACCTGAGCCTCTGCTGCTGCCAGGGTGCTTTCAGGGGAGGAGGAGGCGGCGACAGCTGGCGATTTGAGGAAGCGCCAAGTGGCAGTGTCACAGAGTGACACGTGGACACGCATGGCGAGAACTGTGAGTAGGAGAGAGGGTGCTGATGGGGTGGTAGTGGTGTGCGTGTGAGAGGAGGGAGGGGCAGAAGAGGAGGAGGAGGAGGAAGAGGAAGAGGAGGAGAAAAGGCTGAGGAGAGCACTGCAGAGGGAAACTATTCTATGTGCCTGGTGCTGCCACGTGGCGCACTGTGATTGGGTGCCGACGGCCAAGGAGCAGAAGTTGGTAGCAGGATCTGCATTGGGATGAACGAGAGAGGGTGAAACACATTTGCGAGAGCAGGGGGGAAGCGGACGAACAGGCGAGCTTGAGAGGCCTAGGGGATTAACAAAAGAACAGGCGAGCTTGAGAGGCCTAGGGGATTAACAAAAGAACAGGCGAGCTTGAGAGGCCTAGGGAATTAACAAAAGAACAGGCGAGCTTGAGAGGCCTAGGGGATTAACAAAAGAACAGGCGAGCTTGAGAGGCCTAGGGGATTAACAAGAGAACAGGCGAGCTTGATTAAGTGGATCGGGACTGTTGAACAGACTGCTACGAAAATCCCACTTACCTGGGAAACTTCAATAGCCCCACTTTCTAAGAGCCACACCAGCACTGACTGCCACCGTTCCACTTCCCTTCCTTCTCATCTCACCCTTCTTTTAATGGGCTGAAGCGATTCACACAAGACTAATCTCAAGCCCTCGCTTACCTGGGGAATCCAGACTTTTTAACAGCCACACCAGCACCGACTGTAACCGTTGCACTTCCTTTCCTGCTCCCCCTCCACCTATCCCTCCCCCTCCCCCTCCCCCTCCCCCTCCCCCTGCCCCTCCCCCTGCCCCTCCCCCTGCCCCTGATCCTGCTCCGGTCCCTCCCCCTTCCCCTCTGCTTCCCCCTTTCCCCCCCTCCCCCCTCCCTCCAATTCTCCACTCCCTTTTCCGCGCATCCCACAGCAAGAACAGCACCGGCGCCAGAAGCTTCTGGGAAACTTCATCGGCTGTTAGAGGCGCTGGGGGCTGGCCCCCCACTGCTGCCATGCGGGAAGCATGCCACGTGTCCCACTCGGATTGGACGAGCTGGCGAGCGACGCAAGCTGCTTTCCTGCCACGCCACACACGCTGATGTGGGCAAACGGAATTACAGAATGGGTGGGTGAGTGGGAGGGTGGGCGAGTGAATGGGTGGGTAGGTTTGTGGGTGAGTAAGCGAGTGGGTGGGTGGGTAAGTGTGTGGTGCGAAACCATTTAATGGAGCACCTGAAACGCCGACTGGATCACCTGAAACGCCGACTGGAGCACCTGAAGCGCCGATCTGGCGCCTGGCGCACCTGAATGAGCGCGGCGGAGGCCGCGGACTTGCGGGCCTTGCTGCGCGCCGCGCGCTCTTCCGCCACCTTGTTCAGTAGCGCGTTCCGCGACACCTCGCGCGCGCTCGCCCCGCGCAGCGACACCTGCGGAGTCCGGCGGGGGAATAGGAGATAGGAATTCGCGACAGGAAAATATTGAAATGAGAAAATTCGAGAGATTCGACGGGGTAACAGGAGGGAGAGAGTCGAGCGTAACAGAACAGTCTGGCAGGGCGTTCCGTGATACGTCCGTTCCGCTCACTCCGCCAAGCGACACCAAGTGAAGATTTAGTCAAGCTCTTAACGACACGTGTCATGTCAGCATAGGGTCGATCTGGTACACCCAGTGACAGCACATGCCGACAAACACTGCACGGCATGGAAGAAACGTAACGGTCGGACTCCCAGACGTAATGGATCCAAGGAAATCTAGCTCCTTCCTACTCCAACTGAGCAGCTCCGCGCTCACCTCGCGTCGCCCTCCGAATTGCATCCTGACCGTTGGACCGCTCCTGGCCTAGGTCGGCAAATTACGATACGGACTGGACTTGTCCTGAGCGTTGGTTGAGTAGGATGATTCCAGGATGCCCTGAGACTAAGTTAAGACAAGTTTTAGGAGACGGTGGAGTTAAGTAGCACACAGGAGGTCGTAACAATAGTCTCTAGGTACTTCCTGAGTTCTGAAGTCGTGAGTACGAATTCTGTAGCATGTTGAATGTCTGACTTTTTGGAGGGATGCATTTGATTGGAACTGCTCCGATACCAGGATCTCAAGTAAGAGAAATTGGCTTCAATTGCAAAACACTTGCAGCTCGAGTCACCCTGTTTGTTTAGGCGAAATCGAGTGGTTGGGTTGGAGGTTCAGTGTGCGACTGATCCCCGATTTGCCCGTGAATCTCAATTGCTGGGAAATGAGCTTCGGAACCCAACCAGATTTCCGTGCCTAGTTGGTTCGGAAGTTCACTGCGATTTTTGTTTGCTTCGCATCCCTCGTTTCAGCTCTCGTCAACTACTCTACCTCGTCAACCAATCACAGCCTAACACAATTCACTAACTGCAAAACAGCCAAACTACTTGAGATCCTGGCTTTAATACTGGGGGACTGAGATCCAGTCATGTAGTCATTACAATTTGAGTAACACCTATATCAATGTAGTGTACAAGGACTTCACCAGTGAGCTGGGCTGCGTGACCGCGCTCGCTCCCCTGGCAGTCCATTTCGGAAATGGGGTGAGTGATGGCAGCCTTTCAGCCAAGGGGAAGCTGCTATTTGCCAATCGGAAGCTTCTTTCGCGTGCCCAAGCCTGACGTCAGACCGTAAAACCCTCACTATTGCCTATGTGTCGATCGCGGAATGTTGACATGGCAATATATGATTCGTGAAATTACTTCGCCGAATGGCTCCTCGGAGCAACCCGTAATGTTTTTCCAGGGCTGCCCTGACCACAAGTTCCCCCCCCCAACCCCCGTGCTCCACTCCTGCACTAATCTTTTCCGCATTCTCCGCCAATTTCCCCCAACAGTCTCCGCCTCTCCCCCGCCCTTGCTATATATTTTCCACCAGTCAACCTCCAGACTCCTCTCATATTCGCTCTCCGCTTTAGTCGGAGCTCTTTCTTTCCTCTCTCCTAAAGACCTGGTTTTCCCAGGCTCTCCGCATTCCACGGTTAGCGCGTAAGAGAATCTTTACGCCGTCGAGCTATCGGCTGCTTATCTCTCTTTTAGCCGTCAAGACGAGCTAACCTAGAACCATCATGGCTCTTTCCTGCGGAAGCTGCACGCTCGGCAAGACCCCTGTGTCCGGTCTCTCTCTCAAAGATGACGCAACCCTCGCGTCGGCCAAGAGCGCCGTCGTCATGTCGCCCATGCCACGTGTCGAGAAGCTGAGCGCCGCTGGCAAGAAGGCCGCAGCTGTCGTGGTCAGCGTGAGGTCGCAAGCCGTCGCCACCGCGACCACGAAGCGCGGCGCGGAGGTGCAGTTCGAGAGCAAGGTGTTCACCAAGGAGAAGATCAACCTCGCCGGCCGTGAGGAGGTACACATTTCTTTTTTTCTTTTCGTTTTTGTAAATCGATATTGAGACGTCGATTAACGCGGACGTGAAGTTCGAGAGCAAGATGTTCATCAAGGAGAAGATCAACCTCGCCGGCCGTGAGGAGGTAAGCGAGTGTTTCCTAGAGCTCCCCCACCCGATATTGAGACGTCTTAAACGCGAAGGTGCAGTTCGAGAGCAAGGTGTCCATCAAGGAGAAGATCAACCTCGCTGGCCGTGAGGAGGTACACATTTTCGTTTGTACTTGTCGTTTTTGTTAATCGATCATGGGAAGACTAGGCTCGCCGGCCGCGAGGAGGTAGAACGACATTCTTTTCAGACTCTCAACATTCGATTCTGAGATGTTGGTGAAACGGACGTTGCTGAAACGCGAATGTGGAGTTTGAAAGCATGGTGTTTTTCAATGCATTAAATAAAACCTTTGAAAGCTTTTTTTCCCTTCTCTTCATTGGCGTCGCTTTTGGGTTCACCCCCATGAAGTCGTTCGCTCGAGAAATGTTCACATCGCAGTTTTTTCGAACCGATGCCATTATGCGATTCCCGCCTGCGCATCCCTCGTTGGTGCGAGTATCGTCGGTTGAGAGTAGCGGATTCATCCACAGAGCACTGTCTTTGCGGATTCCTCGATTTGCGATATCTCACGTGTCATATTGAAGTGCTTTCTTAGCCGAGTCATCGGGCCACTCCGTATTCACTAATCGCTGATCGTTGATCCTCGATGTCTCTAGCACCACATTCGCTTCATATTGCCGTCCTCCGCCGCGTCCTTCCCCCCATCAGTACATCGTCCGCGGTGGGCGCAACCTCTACCCGCTGCTCGCGGAGGCTTTCAAGGGCATTAAGAAGATCGGAGTCATCGGCTGGGGTTCTCAGGCGAGTATAAGCTCGTCTTTCTGTTTCCCAATATTTTTCTCCCAATTCAGGCTTAAACCCTGTTTCTTTGTCTTGCAAGTCTCGGCAATGCAGTTTATTCCGATTCCCGCAAAATCAACCCGTTCGCAACAGAAAACTCCTTCGCAACAAGGACCCGTTTTTCAACGTCTTGTATCGCGTATTTCATTCTCCAAACACATCTGTCGCATGCCTCTCCTCAGTCGCAGATTATCCCCTTACTGCATCTTATTCGTATTCTAATATTTTATCTCGGAATATCCACGATTCCCTCGTTTTTCCGTTGTTGGTTTCTCATCCATTCCGAGTTTCTCTGTATCGCGTATTTCCACATCGCAGGGGCCCGCTCAGGCGCAGAACATCCGCGACTCTCTCGCGGAGATCAACTCCGACATCACCGTCTCCGTAAGTCGCATTATCCCCGTTCTATCGCACTCCCCAGGATTTCATGTTTTTTACTCGGATGTTTTCTACATTGCATGTTGCAAGGCCCTTGCATAACAGCATATAATGGATTATGGATGTTACGAAGCCAATTTTCTGACTTCCAACCACAATCTGTTGTTGAGCGTGATCGACATGTCCGTGTTCTGGGCTCTCTCGACATCGCTGCATCATGACATTTCGGAACCTTTTTCTCTCTTTTTTGTTCGCTTTTCTGCTTCCGACCCCTTTCCGTCGGTCCTTGTCCACGTGTCACTTCCAGATTGGTCTGCGCCCCAGCTCGTCCTCCGCGAAGGATGCGCGCCGATGCGGATTCACGGAGGAGGCCGGCACGCTGGGTGACGTCACCAAGGTCATCTCTGAGAGCGACCTGGTCATTCTCCTCATCTCCGACGCTGCTCAGGTAAGATGGATTCGCTATAGTGTGATACTCGAGATAAGGTAAAGAGGAGTTAGGGACGTCACCAAGGTCATCTTCTAGAGCGACCTGGTCATTCTCCTGATCTCCGACGCTGCTCAGGTAAGAATGACTCTCTATGGTGTGTACTCGATATAGGGTTAGGAGCGCTGGGTGACGTCACCAAGGTCATCTCCGAGAGCGACCTGGTCATTTCCGAGAGCGACCTGGTCATTCTCCTGGTGAGGATGATTCATTTCTCTATGAACTCGATACAGGTTTAGGAGGAGGAAGGCACGCTTCTGGGTGATGTCACCAAGGTCACCTCCTGGAACGACCTGGTCATTCTCTCCTTATCCTCCTCCAACGGTCTCCCCCCGTCTCTCCTCATCATCCGCCCCTTCTCCTGGGCCACCTGCAGTCGCGCGGAAAGGGCTTCCGCGACGACATGAGCGTCGTGGCCGTGTGTCCCAGGGGCATGGGGCCCTCCGTGCGGCCTGCACCCCTCATTATCCCTCCTCATCCGCCCCGACATCAGCGTCGTGGCCGTGTGTCCCAAGGGCATGGGGCCCTCCGTGCGCCCCTCACCCCTTTCCTTACCCCGTTTTAACTCCTCCTTTTTCCGCCGTTTCTCCCTCCCCCCTATCAGGCGGACAACCACGAGGCGATTCTGGGCGCCATGAAACCCGGCGCCGTGCTGGGTCTCTCGCGGGCCACCTGCAGTTGCTCGGTAAGGGCTTCCGCGCCTCACATCGCTCTGTACCCCTTTGATCCCCTCCGTTCTCTCCCTTCCCCCCTTATCAGGCGGACAACCACGAGGCGATCCTGGGAGCCATGAAGCCGGGAGCCGTGCTGGGTCTGTCGCACGGGTTCCTGCTGGGTCACCTGCAGTCGCTCGGAAAGGGCTTCCGTGATGACATCAGCGTGGTCGCCGTGTGCCCCAAGGGCATGGGGCCGTCCGTGCGGCGGCTGTACGTGCAGGGCAAGGAGGTGAACGGCTCGGGCATCAACGCTTCGTTCGCCGTGCACCAGGTAAGGGACTGGGGATCCTTGATTGGGGAAGAGCTTTTGGAAAGCACTGCAGGAAGCGGGACCTACCTAAGAGCAAGACTCAAAGAATCAGGCACACTCCACCAGGAGTCAGTACAAAGCAACGCGGTTCGTTCGTTGTGTGTGCACCTTCTTATGACTCGCCTTTCCGTGCTGTGCTCCTCCCTTCCTGTGCCACGTGGCAGGACGTGGACGGCCGCGCCACTGAAGTGGCTCTGGGCTGGTCCGTGGCGCTGGGCTCGCCCTTCACGTTCGCCACCACGCTGGAGGACGAGTACAAGAGCGATATCTTTGGGGAGAGAGGTGAGGAATAGGGGTTGTGGAGAGAGGTGCGCACTGCAATGCGTGAGTGGGTGTACTGGCTGGTTGGGTGGCCCTGAGCTCGCCCTTCATGTTCGCCACCACCCTCCAGGACGAGTACAAGAGCGATATCTTTGGAGAGAGAGGTGAGGAGTGGGGGTGCTAACAGGAGTAGTGGGAGAGGTTGGATGTTTCTGCAGCATAGTAGTAGCTGGTCTGTGGCTCTGGGCTCTCGCCCTTCACCCTTGGCCACCACACTCAAGGACGAGAACAAGAGCGATATCTTCGGGGAGAGAGGTGAGGAGCCCTGTATGTGGAATTCGGCGTGCATGGGCGGGTGGAGGCATTGCCCCCGGGGTACATGGCGGCCTTATGCGGACACAGTGCCTGCATCAGCAGCACACAGGGAGGGGCCATGAGCGACGAGTTGAGGTGTGGCATGCCTTCCTCAACTCGTTCCTCCTCTCCCTTTTTCCCCTTCTCCCTGGTTTTCCTCCCCTTCCTCACCTCAGGCATCCTGCTGGGCGCCGTTCCAATAATCAGCTTCTGTGTTACAAGTAGCATTCCTCCCTTCAACTTTCCAACAGGATGTTTACCTATTCTGCCCAGTCCATCGTGGAAGACGAAATTTGTCCATTTTGCGAATCCCAAGTGAGCTCTGAACGCAGTTGGGATTCGCAAAATGGACAAAATTCGTCTTCCACGATGGACTGGCGGGTCCTACGATGCTTGCGGTACACGGCGGGTCCTATGATGCTTTCCTTACACGGCGGGTCCTATGATGCTTTCCTTACACGGCGGGTCCTATGATGCTTTCCTTACACGGCGGGTCCTATGATGCTTTCCTTACACGGCGGGTCCTATGATGCTTTCCTTCAGCTCATTCCTCCACTCCCCTTTTCCCCGTCTCCCCTTGCTACCTTCCCCGCTTCCCTTTCCCCCAGGCATCCTGCTGGGCGTGGTGCACGGGCTGGTGGAGGCGCTGTTCCGGTTCTACACGGCGGGCTGAAGGGCTCTCTCAACCGAGAGCATTCCTCCACTCCCTTGCATCGCACTGCACCCCTCATTGCAGGCATTCTCGTGGGTGCCGTGCACAGGCTGGTGGAGGCGCTGTTCCGGCGGCGCTACACGGCGGGCGGCATGAGCGACGAGGAGTTGAGTGTGGCATGCATTCTTCAACACTCCCCTTTTCCGCTTCCCTCACTGCCCCTTTGTCCTACCCTCTACAGGTATTCTCCTGGGCGCGGTGCACGGGCTGGTGGAGGCGCTGTTCCGGCGCTTCACGGCGGGCGGCATGAGCGACGAGGAGGCCTTCAAGAACACCGTGGAGTGCATCACTGGCAACCTCTCCAAGACCATCTCCACCAAGGTGCGATTGGAATATATATGCATACATACATATATATATATATATGGAAATATACATCTACATATACATGGCTATATACGTTAATGGTGAATTGTAGTACAATGAGAGTATGGCAATAAAGAGTTCAAAAACACTATGGAGGGCATCACTGGCAACTTGTCTATGACCATTATTCGCCAAGGTTCACTTCCTTTTCCCGTCTCATGCCCTTGCTCCCTTTTTTCCCACTCCCTGCCCTCTGTCCCGCAGGGCGTGCTCGCAGTGTACGACTCCCTATGGACACCCTTCTCATTCTGTGCCCCGTCCCTGCCTTTTGTCTGTCCCTCAGGGCATGCTCGCGGTCTATGACTCGCTCACCGAGGAGGGCAAGAAGGAGTTTGAGACGGCCTATGCGGCCTCCTACTATCCCGCAATGGACATTCTCCTCATTCTGTGCCCCTTCCCTGCCTTGTGACTGTCCCGCAGGGCATGCTATCTGTATATGACTCTCTTTCTGAGGAGGGCAAGAAGGAGTTTGAGACGGCCTATGCCGCCTCCTACTATCCCGCAATGGACATTCTTCTCGAGTGCTATGAGGACGTTGCCTGCGGCAACGAGATCCGCTCCGTCGTGCTCGCTGGCCGCCGCTTCTCGGTAAGATCCTTTCCTCCCTCTCGCCGTAACTTTCTTGCGGTAGTGAGATCTGCTCTGTCATGCTCTCTGACGGCCTCTTCCCGGCCTCTTGCACCTCCTCCTGTGCCTCGTGTTTCTGATCCTCTATGTTTTCACTTCACTCATCTTTGTATCCTTCCTCGTATTCCTTCGCTTCCTCTCCCTCCCCCACCCCCGCAGCCCAAGGAGGGCTTCCCCTCGTTCCCCATGGGCAAGATCGACCAGACCCACATGTGGAAGGTCGGGGAGAAGGTGCGAGCAGCCCGCGCCCCTGGTGCCCTCGGCCCGCTCCACCCGTTCACCGCGGGCGCATACGTGGCAGTCATGATGGCTCAGATCCAAGTGCTGCGGCTGAAGGGGCACTCGTACAGTGAGATCTGCAACGAGAGTGTGATCGAGGCGGTGGACTCGCTCAACCCCTTCATGCACGCCCGGGGTGTAGCCTTCATGGTTGACAACTGCTCCACCACGGCCCGCCTTGGCTCCCGCAAGTGGGCTCCCCGCTTTGACTACAACCTGAGCCAGCAGGTGAGCGGGCACGGGGGCAGGAGGGCTTGGTGTGTGGGAGAACAGAAAATAACAGATCCAAGTGCTGCGGCTGAAGGGGCACTCGTACAGTGAGATCTGCAATGAGAGTGTGATCGAGGCCGTGGACTCGCTCAACCCCTTCATGCACGCCCGGGGCGTCGCCTTCATGGTTGACAACTGCTCCACCACGGCCCGCCTTGGCTCCCGCAAGTGGGCTCCCCACTTTGACTACAACCTGAGCCAGCAGATAAGTGCTCCTGCTCCGGCAGTCGGGCAGGCAGGCAGGCAGGCAGGCAGGGGTTTGTCCATCTGAGTCGTGGTGTATGGGAAACAGGCAGCAGGTGAGACAGAGGCAGAGGGTTTCATGCTTTTGGCAGTGTCAGTCTGGTTGGTATCGATGCATCCATCTTCATTCCCTTCACTCCATTTACATCCTCCTCACTCCCTCATCATCACCCTTCTCCAGGCGTTCGTGGCAGTGGACAAGAACACGCCCATCGATGCATCCATCATCACTCCCTCTCACTCCCGCCCACTCCCACCCACCCCTTGTAACTCCTTGCCAATCCCTCGTCACCTCCCTTGCTTTCCCCACCAGGCGTTCGTGGCAGTGGACAACAACACACCGGTCGATGCATCCATCATCGCGGCCTTCAAAGAGCGACCCCCCCGTGCACGATGCCCTCTAACTCCCTCTCCCCTTTGTCATCCCCCTTGTCCAATCCAGGCGTTCGTGGCAGTGGACAACAACACCCCGTTCGATGCATCCATCATCGCGGCCTTCAAGAGAGACCCCGTGCACGATGCCACTCCCTTTCCCCTTTGTCATCCCCCTTGTCCCATCCAGGCGTTTGTGGCAGTGGACAACAACACGCCCGTCGATGCATCCATCATCGCGGCCTTCAAGAGCGACCCCGTGCACGATGCCCTCGCCGGCTGTGCCTCTCTGCGCCCCTCTGTGGACATTGCGGTTACCGCCGATGCCGACTACGTCAGGGAGGAGCTCCGCCAGTAGGATCCTGCCTGCTTACTTCTAGAATGGACCTGCTGTTGTGTTGATGTTTGCTAAAAAAATGTTGACAAATTAGAAAACATAAGGTTATCAGGCCTGTCATTGCTCCTGGGTTTGCTTGCCAGTTGTCAGATTCCTGGAGTACACCAAAAGCCAGCTGATGAAGGAATCAGTAGCACTGTATCTGCAGTTGGGGTATGATGTCACTTAGCCTCTCAGCCTCTTGCACGATGTCCTGGCTGGCTGTGCCTCTCTGCACCCCCACCCCAGTGGACATTGCAGTTACCGCCAATGCTGACAACGCCAGGGAGGAGCTCTGCCAGTAGGCTGCCAAGTGTTCTGGTACTGCGGATCAGCAATTGATGTTTTTTCTATAACATATTGAAAGGTTGAAAATATAATATGGCATTAGCATGCCTGTCGTTATGGCTGTGCTTGCCGATTTTCAGATGTCTGATTCACCCAAATCAAGCTGATACCGGCACAGGAATCAGCCCAATGATATTCAGATTGTTGTCCAAACATTCCATCGCTAGTGCCAACCCAATAGTAATCCAACTGGAGAAATTTAGGGTGGATTGTTTCAAAACATCCACACGCTGTACCAAGCCCATAATCAATCGCGATACAGTTTCACCTCACACCCGAGACAATCGAGGTGGTGAAGAAATCCATCCTCAAGGTGCTCTTCCCAGCCAATCGCGTGCGAGCAAGGTATTTCCTCTCAGCAACTAGCCATTGCCTGAACTCACATCACACAGCAGCAGCCTGAATCAAGTCACATAGCGCTCTGCACCAACCAAGGCTTACCTTCGTCCTTGGTTAATCCAGCCCACTACTGTATGAGAAATCAGGCTCTTACTGCGTAATATTTTCATTGATGCGACGAACCGAGCCGCTCGCTGAGCAACGATGAAGGCGTTTTCGCTAGCGAAGAAGAAAACCCCGTTTCAGAAGCATCGGGAAGAGGAGGCGAAAAAAAAGGTAAGTCGTCGCTATCGGAGGATTTTTTATAATTTCTTATGTCACCGTTTCTCTAATAATTGCTTTGCGTCCTTTATGTTAATAGGTCTCTAAATGTTGTTCCAGCCTTCTGTCAAGTGTAGCTTATAACCCTTCTGTTTCCCCTTTTCATGTGGAACTTTAACGCCTTTTTTTTTTCCCTCTTACCACTCTTTAACTATGATGTGTCGTCTTGCAGCGCGAAGCGGAGGAGGCGGCGCGAGTCTACGATGAATTCGTCGAGTCTTTCAAAGTGGATGATAAGAAACCGAAGGCATTTGTCCGAGGAGGAACCATTAACCCCAACGCGAAGCACGACACACCGGGGGAAGGTACAGCTGCTTAGTTAAGCATCTCTTGGTGGATTTTCTAGACCTTTTCCGAATTTCTCTTTGGGCCATTTCCGCATCCTATCACGCCTATCCTATTCTCTGCTGCCGACCTGTGTTCCTTTTTCGTTATAATCACACCAATGTCCTCCATAACCCGGTAGCTTCCTCTTCGCGGGAGACTCTGATACCAGTGGGTTTCTTTCCGGGATTCCCTTGTCGCTCGAGGTTGCGACAAACTCGTTACAGGAGGCTTCGTTCTTAATTTAATAGGCTGTGATGTACCCATTTATGCCGAACATATCTCCTTTGCAGAACCTGGAAGCGCTTCCAAAAAGGCCACAGCGAGGTGAGAGGCCTTCCGGCGCCTCCTCCTGTCCGACATTCCTCTTCCCACAGCGTATCATGTCATATCGTATCAGATCTTAAATCAGAAAGGCTTGGCGAGCCTAGGACAATGCAATCTCACCTGGCAGGATAAGCCGAAGGAATCTTCTGAGATTCAACCTGTCGAATCCTCAGATCTATTCTCTGCTGTACACCTAAAATTCGTTCGTTTTTGTCGGGGGCCCGGTTAGTGTGACTGATCATAGGTGGTCGTTGATTATGGTCGTATTTGGTGATGATTCTAATAGCGGGATTATGATAATGAGATGACACTTCGTCCCTTTCTGTACCTCACTCCTCACCCTTCTCTCCGCCCTGCCCCGATGCGGAATTGGTTTGCCGATTTCCCTATCCTCCCCCTCCCCTCCCCCCCACCGTCCCCCACCTCTTTCTCTCCCGCCCCTTCTGCCTCGTGCGTTTTTCTCCCCTTCCGTTTGTGCCTGCCTTCGTATCCCGTCCTGTGCTCCCTCCCCTCTCTCGCCTTCTTTTGCCTGTCTGCCCGTCGCATGTGTGCTGCTGTATGTATGCATGGCAGATATGTTCCGTCCTTCCTGCCGCCTCCGTCGCAAAGCCCACTGGCAGGAATCCTATCCAAGGAAAAAAATGTACGTGCACTGCAGCACTGCTGTGCACACTGCACCACAACCATGGGATTGCCAAAAGAGCCCGTCTTTCCAGGCAACTCCAAGTCGTGAACAATTAAGGCATGATGTTCATGCAAACACATTTTTTTGCGCTTCAAAGTTCGCGTACAATCGTGGGAGTGCCATGTCATGTCATGTCAATTGAGTGAGTGCACAGCGCCTTTCTTACCTACCCGTTCTTTGGCTCGGAGCACTGGATGCACGTCTTCTTCAAACAAGTCACTTTCAATCCTCGTTGCTCGCTGTCTTGCTCTCTCCCTCAACCCCCCTCTCTCCACCCCTCCCCCACTCCCCCACCACCCCCCGCCCCCACCGTCTGTCCACTCTCCCACCCACCTTTTCTCCATTACTCTTTCTAGTGTGTATGAACCTGCAAAACCATCATGCAAACCTCTGGCCTTCCCTTTGCCATCCCCGTCCCTTCCCACGTCCCTTCCTCCTTCCCTCCCTCTGTCCCACCCCCCCCCCCCCCCCCCCCCCCCCGTCCCGTTACACAGGCATTCAGCCTGGATGAACCAGAGACGCCAGCCGAGCCTGTTCCAAAGCCAAAGGAGCAGAAGAAGCCGCGGAACATCGATTTCTTTATGCAGGAGCTGAAGCAGGAGCAGGAGCTGCGCGAGCAGAGGGAGAAAGAGCTCAAGGAGCGAGCAGAGGCGAGGGCGGCAGGCAAGCCGTATGGCAACGAGGGGCAGCCGTCGCTGCTGGGGAGTGAGGGCACGGATCTGCTCCAGCCGTTTCCCGATGGAGTTCGAAGAAGGGTGGGTTTGTGACTGGTTTCCTCTCGTTTGTTTCCCCTTTCCGACCCCCCCCTCCTCCCCTCCACCCATTCTCTGTGTTCCCCGTTTTCTTATCAGATTATCCCATTGTTTTCTTTGCTCTTTTTGAAGAGTTGTGTTTGGGCCCTAAGTATATCATAGCCACCCTCCTGGCCTCACCACCGTCCACTCCACTCCACTGACAATGAGGGATAGCCTCTTGTTTAAGGCTCCTCTATAATATTTATTTATAGACCCCCCCCCCCCCCCTCTCTCCCCCCTCCCCTTCTCTCGCCCCGCCCCTTCTCCGTCCCTTCCCAACAACCCGGACCCTTTGTCCATTCATCCATGCATGCAGCCGTCCAAATTCGACACAGGGCCGCCCCTGATCGCGACGCCTCCGGGCATCACCACTGTTTCTACCGACGATGGGGGAGACCCCCTCACCACCAACCTTTATGTCGGCAACCTGTCTCCCAAGGTAAGGTGTGAAGCACGGAAAGGGGTGTGGCGTGCAATGCAACAGGTGATGATGGTTGCAGTGTGTTGTTAATTAGGAGTGGTGGACGGTTCGCCCATCACCACGGCCTGGGGTGTGGCATGCAACAGGTGGTGATGGGAGTCGTCAGTGAGTAAGAAAGAAACGAATACGTAACGGTGAGTTGTAAGATAGGAGTGGTGAGTGATGGAGGTGAGATCATCTTGCTTTCACTCTTCCGTTGCACTTTCAATTCTTCACGCTCACGTCCTCCTGCACGTTCCCAAGTCTTCCCTCATGTCCTTGTAACGAGCTCGGAGATTTCCTGCTAAACTAGTGCCGTGCCACTGCTGCCCAATGTCTTACCACATGAGATGTCATTCACCGGATCTGAGCCTAGATGGAAGTAATCATGGTAGGCGTTGAGGTTTGGGAGCGTAGGGGATGGGTTTGATGGACGTCTCAAGAGAATGCCTGCTGCAATCATGAGTCGTCCAGCAAACTCATTCCCTGCACCTCATATCTTCTGTGGTCTATTAAGATCATTTCCATCCAGGCTCAGATCCAGTGGGAGACATTCCACATGGTAGGACTTTGGGCATTGGTGGGGGGACGGCACTAGTTTAAAATCATCCACGTGAAAGCGAATTTTCTGCTTAAGTCCTTTGATCGGTTTGGCTCGATAGCAAGTGTCAAGATCATGTGGCCGCAAACAGAGGAGGAGCATCGGTGGGGTTTTAATCAACGCTATTGCTTCCTTTTCCCCCTTCCTCTTCTCTCTTCCTCCTCCCTCTGCATCTCTGGTCAGGTGGACGAGAACTTTCTCCTGAGGACGTTTGGGCGGTTTGGGCCGATAGCGAGTGTGAAGATCATGTGGCCGTGCACAGAGGAGGAGCACCGGCAGGCAGGGCTTCAACCTTCCCCTTGCTCTCCTTCGTTCCCCCCTTTTCGCGCTCTTCTCCCTTGCCTTCCCCGTCCTCCTCAACGTCCCTCTCCAGGTGGACGAGAATTTCCTGCTAAGGACGTTTGGGCGGTTTGGGCCGATCGCTAGTGTGAAGATCATGTGGCCGCGCAAAGAGGAGGAGCACTGGCAGGGCTCTAATCTCCCCGCACTCTCCTTCATCCCTGCCCTCTTGCTCCCCTCCCTTGTTTTCCAGGTGGATGAAAATTTCTTGCTGAGGACGTTTGGGCGGTTTGGGCCGATAGCGAGTGTGAAGATCATGTGGCCGCGCACAGAGGAGGAGCACCGGCGGCAGCGCAACTGCGGGTTCGTGGCGTTCATGAAACGAGCTGACGCTGCCAAGGCCAAGAACGAGATGGACTGTACGTTCAGAGGGGGTGTATGGTGTGTGTGTGGGGGAAGGAAAAGGCAACTGCGGGTTCGTGGCGTTCATGAAGCGTGCCGATGCTGCCAGGGCCAAGGACGAGATGGACTGTACATGCTGGGGGGGTCGGGGGAGGGCTTGGAGAGATAGTGCATGGAGAGAGGAAGAGGGGGGGTTGGTGGGGATGATCTGGAGAGGGTTTGTAGGCGCCTCAAGAGGCAACTGCGGGTTCATGGCGTTCATGAAGTGCGCCGATGCTGCCAAGGCCAAGAACGAGATGGACTGTACGTTGGGAGAGGGTGGATGGTGTGTGTGGTGGGTTCAACTGTGAGGAGTGGCTGATGGAGTGCTTCAGAAGGCAACTGTGGGTTTGTGGCGTTCATGAAGCGCGCCGATGCTGCCAAGGCCAAGAACGAGATTGACTGTACGTGCTAGGAAGGGGGTGAGGAGGGGAGAGGAGAGGGCATTGGGAAGAGGTGGAGAATGGGGGAATGGTGGGGATGGAGTGAGGACAATGCTGGAGGGTGGGCGGGAAGGAGGTTGGACAATGCGGTCTTTCTGCCTTTTGAGTTCTCTCTTTCCTTTAAGATTTCCCTTCGCTACCCCACACTCCCAGGCATGGTGGTGTATGAGCATGAGATCCGCATAGGGTGGGGCAAGGCCGTCTCTCTCTTGAGCTAACACAATACTCATCCACTTCCCCAATCCCTCCCCCCCACACACGCGCAGGCATGGTGGTGTATGAGTATGAGATCCGCATAGGGTGGGGCAAGGCCGTCTCGCTGCCCGCCTCGGCCCTCCCAGTGCCTCCCCGCGGCCAGATGGCAGTTCGCCCCAAGGAGCTGCCGCCCAACTCAGGAGAGGCTGTTTATTGCTGATGGTGCTGTTGCTGCCAACATCGCTTCCTGGTGTTGCCAGCAGCACTGTTATCGGCAATAGCGCCTCAAGACCCAATTCTTTTCCTGCCCTTCCTCCCCCCCTACCCCTCCACATGCAGGCATGGTGGTGTATGAATACGAGATCCGCATAGGGTGGGGCAAGGCCGTCTCGCTGCCCGCCTCCGCCCTCCCGGCGCCTCCCCCCGGTCAGATGGCTGTTCGCCCGAAGGAGCTGCCGCCCAACTCAGGAGAGGCTGTTGCTGCCAACAGCGCTGTTATTGCTAACAGTGCTGACCCTCTTGCTGCTGCTGCCGCCGCTGCTGCTGCTGCTGCGGCTGCGATCAACATGGCTAGCTTGGGAGCAGAGAACGCGGAAGTGGTGAGTGTTCCGGGGAGGCTGTTGGCTGTTGGCTAATAGTGCTGACCCGCTTGCTGCTGCTGCCGCTGCTGCTGCTGCGGCGGCGGCTGCGATGAACATGGCTAGCCTGGGAGCAGAGAATGCGGAGGTGGTGAGTGTTCAGTGAAAGTTCATGGTCCAGAGGTTGGCTGCTGCCAGTTTGTCATGCCAACAGTGCCGGGCCGCTTGATGCTGCTGCTGCGGCTGCGATTAACATGGCGAGCCTGGGAGCAGAGAATGCGGAGGTGGTGTGTGTTCATTGATGTGTTCATTGATGTGTTCATTGATGATTCGATGAAGGTTCATGGTCCAGGGGTTTGGGGTTTGAGGTATGTTGCTCTTACTTCACTCCTTGCGTTTTACCCTTTCTTCACCCCTCCTTACTCTTGTTACCCCTTGTTTTGCCCCCACCCTCTTCCAGGTCATCACGCCCAACGTGCCAGACATCAAGATAGTCCCGCCCAAGGATCCACATCAGCGCCACGTCATCGACACGCTGGCGCTGTACGTGCTGGACGACGGGTGCATGTTGGAGCAGGCCATCATGGAGCGCGGCCGCGGCAACCCGCTCTTCTCCTTCCTCTTCGATCTTGGCTCGCCCGACCACACTTATTATGTGTGGCGAGTCTTCTCTTTTGCACAGGTAGGTGCTTATTTCTGAGTGCTTCTCCCCTGTTTCCCTGGCACCCTGTGAGATGCACTCTGTGTGGGACCTATACCATAGCATAGGGGGCGCATTGGCGCTGTATGTGTTGTACGGGCTGGGGGGGACGACGGGTGCATGTTGGAGCAGGCCATCATGGAGCGCGGCCGCGGCAACCCGCTCTTCTCCTTCCTCTTTGACCTCGGCTCGCCAGATCATACCTACTACGTGTGGCGCGTCTTCTCCTTCGCGCAGGTAACTCCTTCGCCCAGGTACTGATTCTTAGTGCTTCTTCCCTTTTGTCCTGTCACTTCTGGACTGCACGGTGGGGCCGCGGCAACCCGCTTTTCTCCTTCCTCTTTGACCTCGGCTCACCAGATCATACCTATTATGTCTGGCGCGTCTTCTCCTTCGCGCAGGTAAGCGCCCCCCTCCCTCTCATTCTCTCTCCCTCTCGGGCATTTATCCTTGGTGCGCTGCTCTGTGTGGGCCTTCGCTCTCTGTGCGTGCCGGCATCGACTCGCTGGCGTGCTGGTGCTGTAAGGGCTGGGCTGGATCAAGGGTGCATAGAAGGTGTGCTGGCACAGTACGTGCTGTAAGGGCTGGACGACGGGTGCATGCTGGAGCAGGCCGTCATGGGGCGCGTGACTTTTGAGTCGACTCAAAAGTCACCTCTGAGCAGGCCATCATGGAGCGTGTGTCCTTGTTAATGACTTTTGAGGCGCCTCAGAACCTGTTATAGCCTCTCTTGTTTGCGTTTCCCGCATGTCTGTGCGTGACAATGCTGGGGTACACCTTCCAGCGGTGGCTCACGGATCCCTACATCATGATATCAGGCAGGGGCAGGTGGATTCCGCCCCCTCTGGTTGAGTCTACTCACTCTCAATACCCTCTGCCTCATCCTGGTGGTGTGTTTCCTCTGTGGCTGTCTGTGGCATAACAGGGACACACCCTGCAGAGGTGGCGCACAGACCCCTACATCATGATATCAGGCAGCGGCAGGTGGACCCCTCCCCTTCGTGAGCTGTTGCTGTGCGGTGCTTAATGCTCATTCTGCTGTGCTCTCTGCCTCTTTTTTCCTGTATCCCTGTTTGTGACAACGCAGGGAGATACCCTACAGAGGTGGCGCACGGACCCCTACATCATGATATCAGACAGCGGCAGGTGGATCCCCCTTGTGTATTGTTGCTGTGCAGTGTGCAGTGCTCAATCTCACTCATTCTGCTTTGGCCCCTGCCTGCCTGCCCCGTGCTTCACAGGGAGACACCCTACAGCGGTGGCGCACGGACCCCTACATCATGATCTCAGGCAGCGGCAGGTGGATCCCACCCCCTCCACTTTTGAGTCGACTCAAAAATCCCACCCCCTCCAGCAGGCTCTATACTCAGTCTCCGTGTAACCTGTCTTGTTCTCCCTTCTCTATGTGTGTGTGTCATAACAGGGGGATACCCTACAGCGGTGGCGCACAGACCCCTACATTATGATATCAGGCAGCGGCAGGTGGATTCCGCCTCCTCTACCCAAGACGGATGAGCTTGTGGGGCCCACCATCCTAGATAAGGACAAGGGCGGTTCCACCTACGCTGCAGGGAAGCCAAAGGTACGTAGCTTTATGGGGTTAACATAAGCTAAGAGAAGGGAAGGGAAACATATGTATGAGGAGCAGTGGCGTGGATTCCGCCTCCTCTTCCCAAGACGGACGAGCTCGCGGGGCCCACCATCCTGGATAAGGACAAGGGCGGCTCCACCTACGCTGCCGGGAAGCCAAAGGTGCGTTTTTGGGGTGACAGCGGGTATTGCGAAGTATGAGTTGGGAGAGCGGAAGCAAGTCGGGGCAGGCAACTGCAGCGGCAGGTGGATCCCACCTCCTCTGCCCAAGACGGACGAACTCGTAGGGCCGACCATCCTGGACAAGGACAAGGGCGGTTCCACCTATGCTGCAGGGAAGCCAAAGGTATCTTGGTGTGAGGGTGGGGGATCATAGGTGGGCGTATACCCCATTTGCCTAAGATAGACGAGCTGGTGGGGCCCACCATTTTGGGTAAGGACAAGTGCGGGTCCATCTACGCTTCAGGGAAGCAAAGGTGAGGTAGTTCATAGGGGGGCAACGTAAGCTAAGAGAAGGGGGGTCGTAGGGATTGTACCTCTACGCACCCCTTGCCTCAGTCAGACGGACGAGCTCGTGGGGCCCACCATACTGGATAAAGACAAGGGCGGGTCCACCTACGCTGCAGGGAAGCCAAAGGTGAGTAACTTGTTGCGGGTAATACGATACAAGCCAAGAGAAGGGGGATTATACGGATGCCTCAGCCTCCAGTTTTGGGTGGACTACAAGTCTGTGGCGGAAGCCTGTTCTCCTGCCAGTGCTTTTCCCTGTGCTTGGCCCTTTCTCGTACCCCCAGGAGCATTCCCTGACGGAGAAGCAGCGGGACAGGTTTGAGGACCTGCTGAGACGACTCTCTCTGGCGAGGGAGGACATCTGCAATGCCATGGCGTTTGCTCATACAGTCCCTCACCCCCCTCCACCGCTCTGAACCACTGTGTGTTTTTCTTCTCTCTTGCTCTCCCGTCCCCCTGTCCCCCTGTCCCCTGTGCCATCAGGAACACTCCCTGACGGAGAAGCAGCGGGACAAATTCGAGGACCTGCTGAGGCGGCTCTCTCTGGAAAGAGAGGATATCTGTAACGCCATGGCGTTTGCTCTCGACCACGCAGAAGCAGCCACAGACGTAGTCGAAGTGCTTATAGAGTCGCCCACTCACCTCCCTCCACCGCTCTGAACCACTGTTTTTCGTTACTTGTCCTGCCATCCCTACCCCCTGTCCCTTATTCCTCCAGGAGCATTCCCTAACAGAGAAGCAGCGGGACAAGTTTGAGGACCTGCTGAGGCGACTCTCGCTGGAAAGAGAGGACATTTGCAACGCCATGGCGTTTGCTCTTGACCACGCAGAAGCAGCCACAGACATAGTCGAAGTGCTTATTGAATCCCTCACGCTCCTCGAAACGCCCATCCCCCTTAAAGTCGCGCGCCTGATGCTTGTATCAGACATCCTCCACAACTCGTCTGCCCCCGTCCGGAACGCGTCGGCCTACCGGACCGCTTTCCAGGGGTATTTACCCGATGTAATGGAGAGTTTTAACGACTGTTTGAGCGCCGTTTCGGGCAGGATGACTGCTGAGGCTCTAAAGGACCGTGTTCTGAAAGTGATTCAGGTGTGGGCGGATTGGTTTTTGTTCTCCGAGGCGTATTTGAACGGGCTTAGAATGACGTTTCTGAGGGCGGTTGGGACGGCTGTGCCTCCGTTTCACACTCTGCCGGAGGATGAAGAGGAGGAGGAGCAAGGGGCGGGCGGGAATGGGGCTGGGGGGTCAAAAGATGCGAATCAAGGTGCGGGTGGTGGTGCTGCTGGTGGTGCGGACAGTGTTGGTGGTGGTGCTGACGCTGCTGCTGCTTCGGCAGAAGGATCAGCAGCACCAGCAGCAGAGGAAGACACAGCAGCAGCAGCAGCAGCAGCAGCAGCAGAGGCTTCTGTGCCGATTTCTCCAGAGGAGGCAGCCCGAAAGGAGCTTCTCGCACTCCCATTGGTGGAGCTCAAGCGTCGCTGCAAGCACAACGGCTTATCAACCCGAGGGGGAGTGCCTATCATGGTGGCCCGACTGCTTTCGTTAGATGCGGCTGAACAGGCTAAGAAGGCTGCCGAAGCAGAGGCAGCTGCTGCGGCGGCTGCTGCGGCCGAAGCTGCGGCAGAGGCTCGGAGGGCGAGCATCGCGAAGCGAATGGAAGGGAGTGTGGGGTGGTCGGGATGGGTTGAGGTGAAGAAGGAGGAGAAGGAAGGGAGCAAGGACGATGCGGGTGGGGAGGGGGGTAAGGCTGGTACTGCTGCTGATAGTGGTGGTGCTGCACTGCCAAAGAAGTTTGTCCTGCCTACACCAGAGCTTAAAGCCTTTGGATCGAAATTGGAGAAACTGGAGAAACTAGGGCCACTTCTGAAATCGGTTAAGCTTAAGCTGGAAAAGAAAGCCGTCGGTTTGCCCCAGTCAAAGTGGAATAAGGATGATGAGGATGAAGATGAGGAGGGGGGAGGAAAGGGAGAGGATGAAGAAGGGAATGAGGAGGGGGATGATGACGAGAGGGGAGGGAAGAAGGGGAAGAAGAGGAGGGAATCGGTAGGTGGGAGTGATGCTGCGGATGGTTCTCGTTCTGCTGGTGTTGCGGCTCCGTCCCCCTTTAAAGCTGCCTCGATTGTCTCATACAACTCGTCAGACGAAGACGAAGGCTCACCACCCCGGCGCACCTCTGCCGCCCACCGAAACTCCATCTCTTCTGGGGGAGGTGGTATCCAGGGTAGCAGGCAGATGCACATTCAAGACCAGCAGGAGGAGGAGAGGAGGGCAAAGCAGAGGAAACTAGAGCTAGCAGTTTTGGAATTCAGGGATGCCTTAGAGGCTCAGCATTTCAAGGCTTTTGAGGTGGAAGTGAAGGTTGCAGCGCATAGGAAGAAGCTCGAAGAGGAAATGGCAGCCGGCACGTGGCCGCCCATGATTGGTCGGTTGGCGTCGAGCGGGCGGCAAGCGTCGGCTGCATATGGGGCACCACTTGGGACTCCAGGTACGCTACTGATGCTTGCTTTTTTCAGAGATTCATTTTTCCTGGATTTCCTTCCTTTACCTTTCAAGATCTTGTGTTTGGATTTTCTGGTTCTGTGATAAGTTTTTCTAACCACCCCTGGCTCTCCTTTCGACCCACCTTCACCACGATTGGATCCCATCATCGCCCCCCTCCCAATCCTTCCTACAATCACATCCGCTACACTTACTTTCGCCGCAATCACCTTCGCCTTGATTTGTCTCAAACGGTAAGCAGGGAGGAGAAGGGAGGAGTTGGGGGTGGCAGCAGCAGGGGGGGAGGAAAGAGAGGAGGGAAGTGAAGGGAGCAGAAGGCACATGACCTCTTCTGAGCAGCAGGAGCAGCAGGGAAGTAAGCAGAAACGTGGACGCAACAGGAGCAGGAGCAGAAGCAAGAGCAGGAGCAGAAGCAGGAGTAGAAGCAGGGAGCGGGAGCGGGATAAGGAAAGGGAGAGGGAACGAGCGAGAGATCGCGAGAGAGGGAGGGCGAAGGAGAAGGAGAGAAAGGAGAGGGAGACGAGTGGGGAAGGGCGGGACTCAGGTAGTGATGAGGGTGGTAAGTCACAGGATAGGGAGATGGGGAAGGGGAGGGAGGAGAGGAGTAGAAAGGATAAGGACAGGGAGAGGGAACGGGAGAAGGATAGGAAAAGGGGTAGGGAGAAGGAAAGGGAAAGAGATCGGGATTTGAAGGAAGCGGATTGTGAGGATAGGGATGATGAGAAAGGTGCTGAGAGGCATAAGGACAGAGGTAAGGAGAGAGAGAGGGAGAGGGAGAGGGAAAGGGAGAGGGAGAGGGAGAGTGGTAAGGATAGGGAAAGAGAGAGGGATAGGGATAGGGAGAGGGGGAAGGATCGGGAGGAGCGGGAGAGAAGTAGAGATGGGGAGAAAGGGAGGGACAAAGAACGAGAAGGAGACCGCGACAGGCACCGAGATAGTCAAAGGGATAAAGACAGGGAGAGAGAAAGGGAGCGAGATCGGGAGAGTGCGAAGGACAGGGAGCGTGAAAGAGAGAGGGAGCGGGGGAAGGATCGTGGGAGGATGAGGGAGAGAGATGAGGACGACAGGGAGAGGGAGACGGAGAAGAGGAGCCGGAGGTGAGGGCTGCGAGGATAGATGGGTGGTTTTGGGCGAGATGGGAGATGTAGGGTTACAACAAGAAATTGGTAACGAAGATACTTGTTGGGGGTCAGCTTTTTTGGCGCCTGAATTACCAAGAAAAGATGCAAGCTTGACAAATCAGGAGGGGAATAAAGCATGGGATACAAGGAAAGGGTTAACTATTGGAGAAAATTTTAGATGGTTTTAGTTAGTTGCTACCCGAAATTTATGGCTCCAAAACGCATTGACAGTTGTACGCTGGTTACTTGTCAGATTCATGTTACCAGGCAGGGCTCTTGTTATCAGACTATTTTAGTCTGATGGTCTAGGTTTCAGGCATGGGTTGTATTGTTCATATGCTGCATCAGATTTTAGCTTATGGGCCATATGAGAGCCCAGACAAAGGCTATATTTGTCAAAATGTTATAATGCTTATATTGTGTAGGCTGCAGTGGGGTAGCCCGTAAGGGGTAGAACCCAATTAAGGTTAGTACTTGTACCAACTTTCTGCTCAATGCACTCATTCTCGTTCAGTATTCTGACATGGTTTCATAGCAGGTCCTGTTCCAGCACCGTTTTTTTTCAGGGCCCACCACATAGCGCTGCCCCACTAGTCGCGCTGCCCTGCCCTGCCCTGCCCTGCCCTGCCCTGCCCGTCGCGCCGCCCTGCCCGTCGTGCCGCCCTGCCAGTCGCGCGCCGCCCTGCCCTGCCTATCGCGCCGCCCTGCTGGCCGCACGCTGCCCTGACCTGCCCGTCGCGCCGCCCTACTGGTCGCGCGCCGCCCTCCCCTGCCTGCGCGTCGCCCTGCCCTGCCTGCGCACCGCACTGCTGGCAGCCGCGGCGCCCTGCCCTGCCTGCGCGTCGCCCTGCCCTGCCCGCGAGCCGCCCTGCTGGCCGCCGCCTTGCTGCCCGCACCGCCTTGCTGCGCGCCGTCCTGCTGCCCGTGCCGCCCTGCTGCTGCCCGCCCTGCTGCGCGCCGCCCTGCTGGCCGCGCGCCGCCCTACTGCCCGCGCGCCACCCTACTGGCCGCCGCACCGCCCTGCCCTGCCCGCGCGCCGCCCTGCCCTGCCCTGCCATTGCACTGCCCTGCCCTGGCCGCGCGCCGCTCTTCCCTAGCCATGCGCCGCCTCGCCCTGCCGTGCGCGCTTCCCTAGTGCTCGCGCACTGCCCTGCCTGCGTGCTGCCCTGCAGGTCGCGCTCACCCTGCTCTGCCTGCTATGGCTTCTCTCAGTGTTCTCACCTTCGATGATGAGGGCCGTCCGATCCAGTTCGATACGTGGCTCGACGACTTACAGCTGTACCTACTGAGCGATTCTGGAGACAGCGTTTCGTTGTTTGACCACACGTCTGAAGCCTCTCTCGCCCCTCCCGCCACAGCTGACAGTGCGACTCGCTCACAATGGCTTACCCGTGACGCTACTGCTCGCTTAGCCGTTCGCAACCGCCTGCCGTTAGCCGAACGTGCTCACTTTGGCCAACACAAGACTGCTAAAGCCCTGTACGACGTTGTAGTCGCTCGTTACTCTTCCCCTGCCACTGCTGCTCTCGGCCGCCTTATACTGCCCTACCTTTTTCCCGAGCTATCAGCCTTTGCCACAGTCGAGGACCTCATTACCCACCTTCGCACTAGCGACACTCGCTACCGAGCTGCCCTCCCAGCTGAGTTCCTAGATAAGAACCCGCCCCCGATGTACATCACTCTCTACTTCATAGTCACCCGCCTCCCTGACTCTCTTCGCGGAGTCAGGGACCACTTTCTCGCACTTGAACCCACAGACCTCACTGTCGACCTGCTCGAGAAGCACCTCCTTGCAACTTAGACTTGTGTAATCGCTGTAGGTGCTGCTCGTGGCACTCCTCGCACACCCTTCTTTGAGGGGTGTTCCCCCTCCCCCTTTGCCCCCTCCTACGCTTCTGCTGCTGCTGTTGACATCCTTGGTACTGAGGATGTCGGGGCTGCTTCTGCTCTTAGTGGGAAGCGCCACAGTGGCCAGGGCAAGGGTGGCAAGAGTGGTGGCGGTGGCAGCGGGGGTGGTGGTGGTGGAGGCGGTGGAGGCGGTGGAGGTGGCGGAGGTGGTGGCAGCGGTGGGAGTGGTGGCGGGAGTGGGGGCTTCGGTGGCGGCGGTGGTGGCAGCGGTGGGAGTGGGGGTGGCGGTGGTGGCGGCAGTGGGAGTGGTGGCGGCGGCAGTGGTGGCGATCGGGGTGGAGCTGTTTGGAGGGGAGGTTCTGGCGGTGGCCACAGGCAGCAGTAGCAACGTCGGAGCGAGACCCCTACGCCCCACCAGCTTCGTGGGTGGTTTGCTCAGCGTGGGGCGTCTGGGGGAGGTGTTCGATGCCCGTATGTCCTTCGCACAGGTGACCGCGTTGGTCAGACATGCGGGAAGTTTCACACACACCACCGCTGCTTCTCCCGCCTTGACGACGCTTGGCGCGCAGAGTTTGGCGATGAGGGTGAGCGCCCCCGCTCGCTAGAGCTGCTAAGGTCTGGTGTTGATATCTTTGCTCTTAACTATGATGCTGTCCTTGCTGCCATGTATGTCTTGACTGTTAGTGCTGAGGGTGACTGTTACCTGTGTGTGCCGCCCAACCCAGGTATAGAGGCTGCTGCTCTAGGTGCTACTGAGTCTGCTCTCCCTAGTACTGCGCTTGCTGAGGCCTTGCACACCTTTACACTTGACTCAGGTGCTTCTCGCTGTTTCTTTCGCAACAGTACCACCCTCACTCCTCTCTCTGCACCTGTACTGGTCAGACTGGGTGACCCCTCAGGGGGCCCAGTTCTTGCCCGTTCCTCCACTGTTCTCCCATGTCCGGCGGTTCCGTCCAGCTCACTGTCACGTCTTCACCTCCCCTCGTTCTCTACAAACTTGGTCAGTACCGCTGCCCTCCAGGATGCGATGGTCACTACCACCACTCCTGGGGGTCAGCATGAGTCAATCTGCACGTGTACACGGACGGGCCGTCACCTGGCCACGTTCACCCGTCGGCCTGGGTCGAGTCTGTACACACTGACTACTGAGCCTCCTCAGGTAGCGGCGTCTGCTCAGGTGTCCGCGTCAAGTCCGGTAGCAGCCCCCTGCTCGTGTCGCCTCCTGTCGCACCAGACTCTCCTTTGGCACCACCGCCTTGGTCACCCCTTCCTGCCACGCCTTCGTGGTATGCACTCCCGCCTCCTTGTCTCTGGTCTTCCCAGGTTTTTGCCTCCCCTCCCGCCCTCGCCTACCCCGCCCTGCCTTCCTTGCGTCGAGGGGCAGCAGCGCGCCGCTCCTCACTCCTCCTCGTTTCCCCCAACGACTGCTCTCCTGCAGACTCTCCACATGGACGTGTGGGGCCCAGCCCGCATCAGTGGACAGGACCGCGAGCGCTACTTCCTGCTGGTTGTTGACGACTACACGCGTTACACCACGGTCTTCCCCTTGCGCAGCAAGGGTGAATTCCCTAATGTCTTGATCCCTTGGATCCGCGCAGTCCGTCTCCAACTCTGCGAGCGGTTCCGCGAGGACCTTCCTGTCCTGCGTCTGCACTCTGACAGAGGTGGTGAGTTCTTCTCCAACCTCTTGCAGGAATTTTGTTGTGGGGAGGGCATTCTCCAATCGTTCACGCTTCCGGCCTCCCCGCAGCAAAATGGGGTTGCTGAGCGCCGCATTGGCTTAGTCATGGAGGTGGCTCGTACCTCGATGATCCACGCGGTTGCTCCCCATCAGCTCAACCTCTGGCCCCGTGTCTCCTTGCCGGAGACCTCGCCTACACTGCGTTGGACGGGGAAGGTTGGCGATGCGTCGGTGTTCTGGGTCTGGGGCTCTCGTGCCTTTATCCGCGATACTTCCGCGGACAAGCTCTCCTCCCGCGCCATTCCCTGTGTCGTCCTTGGCTTTCCCCCTGACGTGCCTGGCTGGCAGTTTTACCACCCCACCTCACGCCGTGTCCTGTCCTCTCAGGACGTCACGTTTGACGAGTCGGTTCCCTTTTACCATCTCTTCCCCTACCGCACTGCCCCTCCCCCCCTCCCCCCCCGCCGCTCTTCCTCGCTCCAGGTCACCCCTCCGGTAGACCCCCTCCCCCCTCAGGGTCCTGCTCCCTCAGGTGTGTCTTAGGTAGACCCACTCCCCCTGGCTGAGCCTGTCGAGGTCACTGTAGACTCAGGTGCTGCTAGGGGTACTGCGTCTGGGGGTGCTGTGTCTGTGGGTGCTGCGTCTTGGGGTGCTGAGCCTGCGCGTGCGGAGCGTGGGGGTGCTGAGCCTGAGGGTGCGGAGCCTGGGGGTACTGAGCCTAAGGGTGCGGAGTCTGGGGGTGCTGAGTCTGAGGGTGCAGAGTCTGGGGGTGTTGAGCCTAGGGGTATTGCGTCTGCCGGAGGTCCTGCGGGTGCCTCGCCACAACTGTCTCATCGGCGGGAACCTCTCTCACCGCAGCAGTTGCGCGAGTGGTTTGCTCAGCGCACACGCCTTACGAGTGGCGCTGCAGGAGCTGGAGGCCCAGCCGCTGGAGGCACTGGAGCTGGAGGTTCTGGAGCTACTAGTCCTGGAGGTGCTGGAGTTACTGCTAGAGCTGGAGGTACCGCAGGTGCTGGAGCTGCTGGTCCTGGAGGTGCTCGTACTAGAGGTACTGGAGCTGCCGGAGCTGGTGGTGTTGGAGGCGCTGAAGCTGGAGACCCTGGAGCTGGAGGAACTAGAGCTGGAGACCCTGGAGCTGGAGGCACTGGCGCTGGAGGTGCTGGTGCTGGAGGCACTGGAGCTGGAGGTGCTGGAGCTTCTAGTCCTGGAGGTGCTGGAGTTACTGCTGGAGCTGGAGGTACCGGAGGTGCTGGAGCTGTTGGTCCTGGAGGTGCTCGTACTCGAGGTACTGGAGCTGTCGGAGCCGGTGGTGTTGGTGGCACTGGAGCTGGAGACCCTAGAGCTGGAGGCACTGGCGCTGGAGGCGCTGGAGCTGGAGGAGCTGGAGCTGGAGGCGCTGGAGCTAGAGGCGCTGGAGTTGGAGGCGCTGGCACTGGAGACGCTGGAGCTGGAGGCACTGGAGTTGGAGCTGGAGGCGCTGGAGCTGGAGACCCTGGAGCTGGAGGTGCTGGCGCTGGGGGTGCTGGAGCTGGCGGTACTGGTGCTGGAGGCAAGTGTAGCGGTGACCGTTTTTCGTTCCGCCGCCTCCGTCGTCTCTGCGGCCACCTGACTCGGTCCTTCGCCAGGTTCTTAGTCTCCCGTCTTCTACTGGCCTTACTCCTAGCTTGCTATGTCCACCGCCTCACCAGTCGCAACCACAATTACAGCCAGACTCCCCACTGCCTGCTCCTTCTCCTTACGCTAAGCGGATAGACTCTCTTACAGAGCGTTGTGAGCCTGAGTCTCGTCCTACCTCGCCTGTTCGCGTTGTTAGCACTAGTTGTCGTGTTCCTCGTCCGCGTCCTCCTCCTCTCCTCGTCACTCACATTATGGCACTTCGTCCTTCCTCTGTTCCACTGCGAGTTCCCCTGCCGTCTCCCCCTGCGTTCTCTCTTCCTGACTTTCCGGACCCTAAGTCTGACTTAGCTCATGCTGCCAATCCTACTGTCCCACGTCTTCTAGCCATTGTTGTCACTGACCCTTCGTTTGAGTCCGCTGCTGCATCTGCCCTAGTTGCTGATCTTGTTGACTTTGCTGCCGCCTGTCGTCTCGACTACGCCACTAGTCTTGTTGCTGAGTCTGAGTCTGACTGTCCTCCGTCCGTCGGGGGTGAGTGTGCTCTTGGCACGGACGTCCTTGAGGACAAGCAGGAGGACTTTGAATGTCTTGCAGCTGCTGTACCTCATCTTGTGGCCATGCTGCTTGCACCTGAGGGAGACCCGGATGCACCAGACATCCCGACCCCGCCCTCCTACGTAGAGGCACTTACGGGTCCCTCCTCGTCTCAGTGGGAGACAGCCATGGACGTAGAGATGGCATCCAGGAAGTCCACAGGCACCTATGTCGACGCAGTTCCCCCTTCTGGGGTGAACATAGTCGATGGCATGTGGATTTTCAGGGTGAAGCGGCCGCCGGGTTCTCCGCCTATCTTCAAGGCTTGTTACATTGCAGGAGGCTTCAGTCAGCGACGGGGAGTTGACTTCTTCCATACCTTCTCCCCTACCCCGAAGATGACCACTCTTTGGGTTCTGCTGCACGTCGCCGCTCAGCGTGACTATGAGCTGCACTTTCTTGACTTCAGCACAGCTTTCTTGCAGGGCAGCCTGCACGAGGAGATCTGGGTGTGCCGCCCACCTGGCTTCACTGGGTCGTTTCCTGCAGGTACCCAGTGGAGCCTCCGGCGGCCAGTCTACGGTCTCCGCCATGCGCCTTGCAAGTGGCACGACACACTGAGGACGACGCTTGCGCCTTACAAGTGGTCACAAGACCAGTCAAGAAAAGCAAAGCAAGCTCAGGGTGGATCACGAAGTCACCACACATTCTGAGCACAAGCAAATGGCCACAAGGCAAGTTCACATGCAGAGTTATATAAAAGAGAACAAATAGTACTGTGATCATACCCTAGCAAGTGTAAGCATGCAGATATATATATAGATCACAGTACAAGCAAAGTCACGGAGTGAGCAAGTGAGGCAAAGTAGGCACAAGGCCTAAAACAGTACAAAAACGCTGATGATGACCAGATCAAGTGCCTTGGTGAATATATCAGCAGTGTTGGCCCTGCTGGCTGACGCGCCGCCCTCTGCAGCCCTCATGCCGCACCTGCTGCCCCGCGCGCCGCCCTCTTGCGGCCTGCCCGTCGACCCTAGGCCCCGTGCGCCAGCCCCTTGCGGCCCGCCCCTCGACCCTAGGCCCCGCGCGCCCGCTCCTTGCGGCCCGCCCGTCGACCCTAGGCCCCGAGCGCCCATCGACCCTAGGCCCCGCGTGCCCGTCGACCCTAGGCCCCGGCCCGCCCGTCGCCCCTGCTGCCCCGCGCGCCCGTCGACCCTAGGCCCCGGCCCGCTTGTCGACCCTAGGCCCGGCCCGCCCGTCAACCCTAGGCCCACGCGCCCGTCGACTCTAGGCCCCGCCCGCCCGTCGACCCTAGGCCCCGGCCCGCCCGTCGCACCTGTTGCCCCGCGCGCATGTTGACCCTAGGCCCCGGCCCGCCCCTCGACCCTAGGCCCGGCCCGCCCGTCGACCCTAGGCCCCGCGCGCCTGTCGACTCTAGGCCCCGCCCTCCCGTCGACCCTAGGCCTCTGCCCGCCCGTCGCCTCTGCTGCCCCGTGCGCCGCCCCTTGCGGCCCGCCCGTCGACCCCAGGCCTTGCGCGCCGCCCCTTCCGGCCCGCCCGTCGACCCTAGGCCCAGCGCGCCGCCCCTTGCAGCCCGCACCTTGCCCCTGCAGCCCGCGAGCCGCCCTTGCAGCCCCGCGCGCAACCCCTGGTGGCCCTCTCGCCACCCCTGCTGCCCTGCTAGCCGCCCCTTGCGGCCCTCTTGCAGCCCCTGCAGCCCCGCGAGCCGCCCCTTGCGACCCGCCCGCCACCCCTAGGCCCGCCGGCCGCCCCTAGGCCCCCGAGCCGCCCCTCTTGCAGCCTGCGCGCTGCCACTTGCAGCCCGCTTGCTGCCCCTTACTGCTGCCTGCCCTGTTCCTTGCGCTGCCAAGCTCTTGCCCGCCTTGCGTGCTGCGCCGCTATGGCTTCTCCCTTCGTTCTCGCGTTTGTTCATGAGGGCCGCCCAATCCAGTTTGACACGTGGCTCGACGACCTGCAGCTGTACCTACTGAGCAACTCTAGAGAAAGCTTTTTGTTGTTTAACCACACGTCTGGCGCCGCTCCCGCCCACCCCGCCACAACTGATAGTGCGACTCGCTCACAGTGGCTTACTCGTGACGCTGCTGCTCGCTTAGCCATTCGCAACCACCTGCCGTTAGCCGAATGCGCTCACTTCGGATAGCACACGACTGCACAGGTGATGTACGACGCTGTAGACGCCCGTTACTCCTTGCCTGCCACTGCCGCTCTAGGCCGTCTTCTTCTGCCCTACCTGTTTCCCGAGTTGTCCGCCTTTGCCACAGTGGAGAACCTCGTTTCCCACCTTCGCACTAGCGACGCTCGCTACCGCGCTGCCCTCCCAGCAGAGTTCCTTGACAAGAACCCACCCCCGATGTACATCACTCTTTAATTAATAGTCACCCGCCTCCCTGACTCTCTTCGCGCTATCAGGGACCACTTTCTCGCACTTGACCCCACAGCCCTCACTGTTGACCTACTCGAGCAGCACCTCCTTGCAGCTAAGACTAGTGTAGTCGTTGTAGGTGCCACTCGTGGCACTCCTCGCACGCCCTTCTTTGAGGGGTGTTCCCCCTCCCCCCTTGCCCCCTCCTACACCTCTGCTACGCCTGTTGACGTCCTTGGTGCTGAGGACGTCGGGGTTGCTTCTGCTAGTGGGAAGCGCCGCAGCAACAAGGGCAAGGGTGGCAGGGGTGGTGGCGGTGGCAGCGGGGGTGGTGGTGGGGGCAGCAGTGGAGGTGGTGGAGGCAGTGGAGGTGGTGGCGGTGGTGGGAGTGGTGGCGGGAGTGGGGGCTTTTGCAGCGGCGGTGGAGGCAGCGGTGGGGGTGGCGGTAGTGGCGGCAATGGGAGTGGTGGCGGTAGGGCTGGAGCTACTCAGCGTGAAGGTTCTGGAGGCAGCAGCAGCAGCGTCGGAGCGAGACCCCGTCGCCCCAGCAGCTTCGTGGGTGGTTTTCTCTGCGTGGGGCGTCTGGGGGTAGTGGTAGCTGCCCATATGTCATTCACACGGGTGATCGTGCTGGTCAGACATGCGGGAAGCCTCACACTCAGCACCGCTGCTTCTCCCGCCTAGACGACGCTTGGCGCGCAGAGTTTGGTGACGAGGCTGAGCGCCCCCGCTGGGCAGAGCTGCTTAGGTCTGGAGTTGCTATCTTTGACATAGAATATGATGCTATCCTTGCTGCTATGTATGCCTTGTCTGTTAGTGCTGAGGGTGACTGTTACCTGCGTTTGCCGCCTGACCCAGGTATAGAGGCTGCTGCTCTAGGTGCTAGTGAGTCTTCTCTCCCTGGTACTGCGCCTGCTGAGGCCTTGCACACCTTTACGCTTGACTCAGGTGCTTCACGCTGTTTCTTTCGCGACAACACCACCCTCACTCCTCTCTCTACACTTGTCCCGGGCAGAATGGCTGACCCCTCAGGGCGCCCAGTCCTTGCCCGTCCCTCCTCTGTTCTCCCGTGTCCGGCGGTTCCGTCCGGCTCACTGTCACGTCTTCACCTCCCCTCGTTCTTTACGAACTTGGTGAGTGCCGCTGCCCTCCAGGATGCGATGGTCACTACCACCACTCCTAGGGGTTAGCGTGTGTCGATCTGCACGTGTACACGGACGAGCCATCACCTGGCCACGTTCACTCATCAGCCTGGGTCGAGTCTGTACACACTGGCTACCAAGCCTCCTCAGGTAGCGGCGTCTGCTCAGGTGTCCGCGTCAGGTCAGGTAGCACCCCCTTGCTCGTGTCGCCTCCTGTCGCACCAGACTCTCCTGTGGCACCACCGCCTTGGCCACCCCTCCCTGCCACGCCTTCGTGGTGTGCACTCCTGCCTCCTTGTCTCTGGTCTTCCCAGGTCTCTGCCTCCCCTCCCGCCCTTGCCTGCCCCGCCCTGCCTTCCTTGCGTCGAGGGGCGGCAGCGCGCCGCTCCTCACTCCTCGTTTCCCCCGACGACTGCTCCCCTGGAGACTTTCCACATGGACGTGTGGGGCCCAGCCCGCGTCAGTGGACAGGGCCGCGAGCGCTACTTTCTGCTGGTTGTTGACGACTACACGCGCTACACCACGGTCTTCCCCTTGCACAGCAAGGGTGAGGTCCCTGATGTCTTGATCACTTGGATCCGCGTAGTCTGTCTCCAGCTTCGCGAGCGGTTCCGCGAGGACCTTCCTGTCCTGCGTCTGCACTCTGATAGAGGTGGTGAGTTCTCCTCCGACTTCTTGCGGGACTTTTGTCGTGGGGAGGGCATTCTCTAGTCGTTCACGCTTCCGGCCTCCCCTCAGCAAAATGGGATTGCTGAGCGCCGCATTGGCTTAGTCATGGAGGTCGCTCGTACCTCCATGATCCATGCGGCTGCTCCCCATTTTTTGTGGCTGTTTGCGGTCCGGTACGCTGCTCATCAGCTCAACCTCTGGCCGCGTGTCTCCTTGCTGGAGACTTCGCCGACACTGCATTGGACGGGGGAGGTTGGCGATGTGTCGGTGTTCCGGGTCTGGGGCTCTCGTGCCTTTGTTCACGATACGTGCGCGGACAAGCTCTCCGCCCGCGCTATTTCGTGCGTCTTCCTTGGCTTTCCCCCTGACGCGCCTGGCTGGTAGTTTTACCACCCCACCTCGCGCCGTGTCTTCCCCTCTCAGGACGTCACGTTTGACGATTCAGTTCCCTATTACCGTCTCTTCCCCTACCGCTCTGCCCCTCCCCCAACCCCGCCGCCCTTCCTTGCTCCAGGTCCCCCTCCGGTAGACCCCCTCCCCCCGCAGGGTCTTGCTCCCTCCGGTGTGTCTCAGGTAGACCCTCTCCCTGCTACTGTGCCTGTTGAGGTAGCTGTCGGCTCAGGTGCTGCTCGAGGTGCTGCGTCTGGGGGTGCTGCGTCTGGGGGTGTGGAGCCTGGGGGTGCTGAGTCTGAGGGTGCCGGGTCTGGGGGTGCTGAGCTTGGGGGTGCGGAGCCTGGGGGTGCTGAGCCTGCGGGTGCGGAGCCAGGGGGTGTTGAGCCTGAGGGTGTGGAGCCTGGGGGTGCTGAGTGTGAGGGTGCGGAGTCTGAGGGTGCTGAGCCTCGGGGTACTACTTCTTCTGGAGGTCTTGCGGGTGCTTCGCCACGACTGTCTCCCTAGCCGGAGCCTCTCTCCCCGCAGCGGTTGCGCGAGTGGTTTGCTCAGCGCACCCGACAAGCTGAGTCTGAGGGTGCTGGGGGGTGCGGAGCCTGGGGGTGCTGAGTCTGAGGGTGCCGGGTCTGGGGGTGCTGAGCCTGAGGGTGCAGAGCCTGGGGGTGCTGAGCCTGAGGGTGTGGAGCCTAGGGGTGCTTAGTCTGAGGTTGCGGAGTCTGGGGGTGCTGAGCCTCGGGGTACTGCTTCTTCTGAAGGTCATGCAGGTGCTTCGCCACGACTGTCTCCCCGGCCGGAGCCTATCTCCCCGCAGCGGTTGCGTGAGTCGTTTGCTCAGAGTGGTTTGGGCAAGCAGCATGGCCACGAGATGAGGTACAGCAAATGCAAGGCACTCAAAGTCCTCCTGTCTGTCCTCAAGGACGTCCGTGCCAAGAGCACACTCACCCCCGACGGACGGAGGACAGGCAGACTAAGACTCAGCAACGAGACTAGTGGCGTAGTCGAGATGACAGGCAGCAGCAAAGTCAAAAAGCTCAGCAACAAGGGCAGACGCAGCAGTGGACTCAAAAGAAGGGTCAGTGACAACAGTGGCGAGAAGACGAGAGACAGTGGGACAGTCAGCACGAGCTAGGTCGGACTCAGGGTCAAGAATGGCAGGAAGAGAGGACTCAAGAGGAGGCAGCAGAGGAACTCGCAGTGGAACAGAGGAAGGACGAAGTGCCATAACGTGAGTGCCGGGGGACAGGAGGAGGACCCGGACGAGGAACCCGACGACCAGTGCGAACAGCGCGAACAGGCGAGGCAGGACGAGACGCAGGCTCACGACGCTCTGTAAAAGATTCTGTCTGCTCAGCGTAAGGAGAAGGAGCAGGCAGTGGGGAGTCTGGCTGTAACGGTGGCTGCGACTGGCGAGGCGGTGGACTCAGCAAGCTAGGAGGAAGGCCAGTAGAAGACGGGAGACTAAGAACCTGGCAAAGGACTGAGTCAGGTGGCGGCAGAGACGACTGTGGCGGCGGAACAAAAAATAGGCGCTGTTGCACAGTGCCTCCAGCACCAGTACCGCCAGACGCAGCACCCCCAGCACCAGCACCTCTAGCTCCAGGGTCAACAGCTCCAGGGCCTCCAGCTCTAGCGCCCCAGCGCCAGTGCCTCCAGCTCAAGCTCCCCCAGCTCCAGTGCCACCAGCGCCAGAACCTCCAGCTCCATTACCTCCAGCTCCAGCGCCTCCAGCGCCAGGGTCTCCAGCTCCAGCTCCTCCAGCTCCAACGCCCCCAACACCACCAGCCCTGGCAGCTCCAATACCTCTAGTACGAGCACCTCCAGGACCAGCAGCTCCAGCACCTCCAGTACCTCCAGCTCTAGTAGGAACTCCGGCACCTCCAAGACTAGTAGCTTCAGCACCTCCAGCTCCAGTGCCTCCAATGGCAGAGTCTCCAGCTCCGGCAGCTCCACTCCGAAGGCGTGTGCGCTGAGCAAACCACTCGAGCAACTGCTGCAGGGAGAGAGGCTCCGGTCGGGGAGACACTCGTGGCGAGGCAACCGCAGGACCTCCAGAAGAAGCAGTACCCCTCGGCTTAGCACCCCCAGACTCCGCACCCTCAGACTCAGCACCCCTAGGCTCCGCACCCTCAGGCTCAGCACCCGCAGGCTCAACTCCCCCAGGCTCCGCACCCACAGGCTCAGCACCCCCAGGCTCCGCACCCTCAGGCTCAGCACCCCTAGATGCAGCACCCCCAGATGCAGCACCCCCAGATGCAGCACCTCTAGCAGCACCTGAGTCTACAGCGACCATGACAGGCACAATCCTGGGGAGTGGGTCTACTTGAGACACACCTGAAGGAGCATGACCCTGAGGGGGGAGGGGGTCTACCGGAGGGGGACCTGGAGCAAGGAAGAGCGGCGGGGGTGGGAGAGGGGCAGTGCGGTAGGGGAAGAGACGGTAAAAGGGAACCGACTCATCAAACGTGACGTCCTGAGAGGGGAGGACACGGCGCGAGGTGGGGTGGTAAAACTGCCAGCCAGGCGCGTCAGGGGGAAAGCCAAGGAAGACGCAGGGAATAGCGCGGGCGGAGAGCTTGTCCGCGGACGAATCGCGAACAAAGGCACCAGAACCCCAGACCCGGAACACCGACGCATTGCCAACCTTTCCCGTCCAATGCAGTGTAGGCGAGGTCTCCGGCAAGGAGACACGGGGCCAGAGGTTGAGCTGATGCGCAGCGTACCGGACCGCAAACGGCCACAGAAAATGGGGAGCAGCCGCATGGATCATGGAGGTACGAGCCACCTCCATGACTAAGCCAATGCGGCGCTCAGTAATCCCATTTTGCTGCGGGGAGGCCGGAAGCGTGAACGACTGGAGGATGCCCTCCCCACGACAAAAGTCCCGCAAGAGGTCGGAGGATAACTCACCACCTCTGTCAGAGTGCAGATGCAGGACAGGAAGGTCCTCGCGGAACCGCTCGCAGAGTTGGAGACGGACTGCGCGGATCCAAGGGATCAAGACATTAGGGACTTCACCATTGCTGCGCAAGGGGAAGAGCATGGTGTAACGCGTGTAGTCGTCAACAACCAGTAGAAAGTAGCGCTCGCGGCCATGTCCACTAACGCGGGCTGGGCCCCACACGTCCATGTGGAGAGTCTGCAAGGGAGCAGTTGTCAGGGGAAACGAGGAGGAGTGAGGAGCGGCGCGCTGCCGCCCCTCGACGCAAGGAAGGCAGGGCGGGGCAGGCAAGGGCGGGAGGGGAGGCAGAGACCTGGGAAGACCAGAGACAAGGAGGCGGGAGTGCATACCACGAAGGCGTGGCAGGGAGGGGTGACCAAGGCGGTGGTGCCAAATGAGAGTCTGGTGCGGCAGGAGGCGACACGATCAAGGGGGTGCTACCGGACCTGACACGGACACTTGGGCTGACGCAACTACCTGAGGAGGCTTGGTAGCCAGTGTGTACAGACTCGACCCAGGCCGACGGGTGAACGTGGCCAGGTGACGGCCCGTCCGTGTACACGTGCAGATTGACTCATGCTGACCCCCAGGAGTGGTGGTAGTGACCATCGCATCCTGGAGGGCAGCGGTACTGACCAAGTTTGTAGAGAACGAGGGGAGGTGAAGACGTGACAGTGAGCTGGACGGAACCGCCGGACATGGGAGAACAGTGGAGGAACGGGCAAGAACTGGGCCCCCTGAGGGGTCACCCAGTCTGATCAGTACAGGTGCAGAGAGAGGAGTGAGGGTGGTACTGTTGCGAAAGAAACAGCGAGAAGCACCTGAGTCAAGTGTAAAGGTGTGCAAGGCCTCAGCAAGTGCAGTACCAGGGAGAGCAGACCCAGTAGCACCTAGAGCAGCAGCCTCTATACCTGGGTTGGGCGGCACACACAGGTAACAGTCACCCTCAGCACTAACAGTCAAGACATACATGGCAGCAAGGACAGCATCATAGTCAAGAGCAAAGATATCAACACCAGACCTTAGCAGCTCTAGCGAGCAGGGGCGCTCACCCTCATCGCCAAACTCTGCGCGCCAAGCGTCGTCAAGGCGGGAGAAGCAGCGGTGGTGTGTGTGAAACTTCCCGCATGTCTGACCAACGCGGTCACCTGTGCGAAGGACATACGGGTAGCGAACACCTCCCCCAGACGTCGCACGCTGAGCAAACCACCCACGAAGCTGCTGGGGCGTAGGGGTCTCGCTCCGATGCTGCTACTGCTGCCTCTGGCCACTGCCAGAATCTCCCCTCTGAATAGCTCCAACCCGACTGCCACCACTCCCACTGCCGCCACTATCGCCACCCCCACCGCTGCCACCATCGCCGCCACCAAAGCCCCCACTCCCGCCCCCACTCCCACTGTTGCCACCACCTCCGCTACCTCCACCACCTCCACTGCCGCCCTTGCCACCACCCCCGCTGCCACCGCCACCACTCCTGCCACCCTTGCCCTTGCTGCTGCGGCGCATCCCACTAATAGCAGAAGCAACCCCGACATCCTCAGCACCAAGGATGTCAACAGCAGAAGCAGAGGCGTAGGAGGGGGCAAGGGGGGAGGGGGAACACCTTTCAAAGAAGGGTGTGCGAGGAGTGCCACAAGCGGCACCTATAGCAATTACGCTAGTCTCAGCAGCAAGGAAGTGCTACTCGAGCAGGTCGGCAGTGAGGTCTGTGGGGTCAAGTGCGAGAAACTGGTCCCTGACAGTGCGAAGAGAGTCAGGGAGGCGGGTGACTATGAAGTAGAGAGTGATGTACATCGGGGGCGGGTTCCTGTCAAGGAACTCTGCTGGGAGGGCAACGCGGTAGCGAGCGTCGCTAGTGCGAAGGTGGGAAACTAGGTCCTGTACTGTGGCAAAGGCGGACAGCTCGGGGAACAGGTAGGGCAGTTTGAGGCGGCCTAGAGCAGCAATGGCAGGCGAGGAGTAGCCAGCGACGACAGCGTCGTACAGTGCATGTGCTGTCCTGTGCTGTCCGAAGTGAGCGCGTTCGGCTAACGGCAGATGGTTGCGAACGGTTAAGCGAGCAGCAGCATCACGGGTAAGCCACTGTGAGCGAGTCGCACTGTCAGCTGTGGTAGGAGGGGCGATAGAGTCTGCAGAAGTGTGGTCAAACAACGAAACGCTGTCTCTAGAATCGCTCAGTAGGTACAGCTGTAAGTCGTCGAGCCACGCATCGAACTGGATCGGACGGCCCTCATGATCAAAGGTGAGTACACTGAGAGAAGCCATAGCGGGCAGAGCTGCAAGGGCGGCGCACGAGCACTAGGGAAGCGCGCAGTGCAGGACAGGGCGGCGCACGGCTAGGGCGGCCAGCAGCAGGGCGAGCAGCAGCCGGGCGGTGCAAGCAGCAGGGCGGGCACGCGGGCTGCAAAGGGGGCGGGGGGCGGGCTGCAAAGGGGCGGCGAGCGGGCTGCCAGAGGGCGGTTGCGGGCTGCAAAGGGGCAGCGAGCGGGCTGCCAGAGGGCGGTGCGCGGGCTGCAAGGGGCGGCGAGCAGGCCGCAAGGGGCGGCGAGCGGGCTGCAAGGGGCGGCGAGCGGGCCGCAAGGGGCGGCGAGCGGGCTGCAAGGGGCGGCGCGCAGGCTGCAATGGGCGGCGAGCAGGCTGCAGGGGGCGGCGAGCGGGCCGCAAGAGGGCGGCGAGCAGGTCGCAAGCGGGCGACAAGCGGGCTGCAGGGGCGGCGAGCGGGCCGCAAGCTAGCGGCGAGCGGGCTGCAGGGGCGACGAGCGGGCCGCAAGCAGGCGGCGAGCGGGCTGCAAGGGCGGCGAGCGGGCCGCAAGAGAGCGGCGAGCGGGCTGCAGGGGCGGCAAGCGGGCCGCGGGGGCGGCGAGCGGGCTGCAGGGGCAGCGAGCGGGCTGCAGGGGCGGCGCGCTGGCTGCAAGGGCGGCGAGCGTGCTGCAGGGGCGGCTCGCGGGCTGCTAAGGGCAGCGCGACGGGCTGCAAAGGGCGGCGTAGCGGCCAGCAGGGTGGCGCGCCGTTAGGTTAGGGCAGCTGGGCAGCTAGTGGGGCAGCTCCGTTGTGGGCCCTAAAAAACAAATCGGTCCTAGGGAAGGACCTGCAGCCTGCTCTTAAACCATGTTAGAATCTAGAACGAGAATGAATGAACTATGAAAGAGTTGGATAGAAGTACTAACCCTAATTGGGTTGTACCCTTTATGGGCTACCCCACTATAGCCTACACAAAGTAGGCACTATAACATTTTGACAGTTCTGAGTCGACTCCCTAGTCCAGGGCAATATTGAGTAGCCCCGCCAGAACAGCGACTGGTGTAAGGAAACCCTTAACCTCCCTCCCTAGTCCAAATCCACTATCTCCACCCTCTCTCCTGGAATCTCCTGCACCAGGCTAGCTCCATATGCTGTGGCTGGTGTCTGCATGGGCCGCGCGGAAGAGAGACACACGTTGAGCTGATAAGGACGCGAGGAGATGGGGAGTTCAAGGTGAATATTTCTTCGAGAAAAGTGAAATAAGGCGTATATGAGGGGGAAGAAGGCAATTGAATCGATGATATGAAACTCAGGAAACAGTGAGTTGAGTGCGAAAGGCTCTCTTGAAACGTCTAGATCATAGATGGAATGGGAGCTACGTGGAATAATAGATCCCAATCCCAACGCACTTTTAGTCACATCACAAGGTATATGTATATCCAATGGTGTTACCTGGTAACCAGGCTTGAACTCCCCTTGTAACACCCTCCGTGCCACTTCCACACTGCAGCTCGCCGTAAAGTGGTACCCTGAAATGCGCAGAGGGCAAGTAGGCAGGAAATGGAAGGAGGAGAAACTTTCAGAGGCGTCTAATACATTCCTCCATGCCACTTCCACACGGCAGCTCACTGTGAGGTGGTACCCTGTGATGTGCCCAAGGGGAAAGGAGGCAGGAAATGGAAAGAGGAGAAACTTTCAGAGGTGTCTAATACATCCCTCGGTGCCACTTACGCACTGCAGCTCGCTGTGAGGTGGTACCCTGAAATGTGCCCAAGGGGAAAGGAGGCAGGAAATGGAAAGAGGAGAAACTTGGCTTCTAATACATCCCTCGGTGCCACTTCCGTAGTGCAGCTCGCTGTGAGGTGGTACCCTGAAATGTGCCCAAGGGGAAACGGGACAGGAAATGGAAAGGGGAGAAACTTGGCGACTAACACATCCCTCAGGGCCACTTCCGCACGGCAGCTCGCTGTGAGGTGGTACCCTGAAATGCGCAAAAGGCAAGGAGGCAGGAAATGGAAGGAGGAGAAACTTTCAGAGGCGTCTAATACATCCCTCCATGCCACTACCGCACTGCAGCTCGCTGTGAGGTGGTACCCTATAATGTGGCCAAGGGAAAGGAGGCAGGAAATGGAAAGAGGGGAAACTTGGTGACTAATACATCCCTCGGCGCCACTACCGCACTGCAGCTCGCTGTGAGGTGGTACCCTGTAATGTGCCCGAGGGAAAGAAGGAAATGGAAAGAGGAGAAAATTGGCGACTAACACATCCCTCGGTGCCACTTCCGCACGGCAGCTCGCTGTGAGGTGGTACCCTGAAATGCGCAAAAGGCAAGGAGGCAGGAAATGGAAGGAGGAGAAACTTTCAGAGGCGTTTAACACATCCCTCAGTGCCGCTTCTGCACTGCAGCTCGCTGTGAGGTGGTACCCTGAAGACGCAGAAGGAAATCAAGGGAAAGGAGGTAGGAGACGGAAGACGCAGAAGAGAAAATGGAAATCGATTAAGAGGATGCTTCAGAGGCGCCTCTGGGTTCACTCAATGCCACTTTCACACTGCAGGTACCACACAAACAAGAGATGGGAAAAAGTGGGCAATTGCGAGAAAACCCTGCATCATGCCATCACGAGTATTACTGATTGACAGATAATTTTGTGTCAATTACAGCAGTGCTTGCCTGAATGTGGTCCGCATAAAGGCAGGGAGACTCTTGGAGCAGCACCAAGACCACTGTTTTGACTCACCTTTCCCTACAATCACACTTTTGAGACATCACAAAGCACAATCACCACTATTTTGTCCCACCTTCGCCTACAATCCCCTTTTGAGACATCACGACTCAAGAAGCACAATCACAATTGCTTTAACTCACCTTCGCCCACGATCACAGAGGCCCTGTGCCTCTTGTTGTTGGATGAGTCAAGTTTTGAGTCGACTCAAAACACGACTCATATCACCACTGCTCTGACTCACCTTCGCCGACAATCACAGAGGCCCTGTGCCTCTTGTTGCTGGCCGTGTCTACCACCTCCCCCGCACATGCCATGCCCGTGTTAACCCTGTGACCCTGCCGCACAATGAGGAGGGGGGTGGGATGAAAGGAGAAGCAGCAGGAACGAGTAGGTGGGTCAACATGGCATGGCACAGCATGTGGCTCTTGTTGCTGGCCGTGTCTTCCTCCTCCCCCGCACATGCCATGCCCATGTTAACCCTGTGACCCTGCCGCACAATGAGGAGGGGGGTGGGATGAAAGGAGAAGCAGCAGGAACGAGTAGGTGGGTCAACATGGCATGGCACAGCATGTGGCTCTTGTTGCTGGCCGTGTCTTCCTCCTCCCCCGTACATGCCATGCCCATGTTAACCCTGTGACCCTGCAGCACGATGAGGAGGGGGGTGGGATGAAAGGAGAAGCAGCAGGAATGAGTAGGTGGGTCAACATGGCATGGCACAGCATGTGGCTCTTGTTGCTGGCCGTGTCTTCCTCCTCCCCCGTACATGCCATGCGCATGTTAACCCTGTGACCCTGCAGCAGATGTGAGGGCCAGACGCAGGGGGCTGCTCCACGCAGGCCCCGCGCTCTTGTTACTGGGAAAACTTTTGAGACGTCTCAAAAGTTGTTACTGGGAAAACAGAACCTCACAAGGATACTGCTGAAGCACCACTATAGGATGCTGAAGCACCAGTGGATGGTGGAGCATCAGAGAATGTGGAAGCACTAACTAGGAAGATGCCTACCGGGGTGGTGTCTGGGGTGGGCAGCATTCGGATGGCTTTCTCGAGGAGGACGGTGAAGGGCCAGACCCGGGCGGCGAACTGAATGATGCGGATGAACAGTGACGTTATCCAGGAGGATTTACCTGGTGTGTGTGATTAAGAGGGGGAAAAAAGAGGGAGGAGAGAGAAGTGAAAAGAGAAAAATGTGTGGAGAGAAAAGATGAGAGGAAGAATACGAGGACGAACAGAACGATGCATATGAACAGTGATGTCATCCAGGAGGCCATGCTGGTTGGTACGGGTGTGTGAGGGGGGACGACTGGAAAGAGAGAAATGTGAGGAGAGTGAGAGGGAGGGAGAGGAGCACCTCACCTGGCACGTAGACGGTGATGTTGGGGATGGAGGTGGAGAGGGAGGTGCTGAAGAGCTCAGCTGCTGGGAAGGACATGGTGGAGAGAGGCGGAAGCTCCTTGCGAATGAGGAAGGAGCGACCACTGGGAGGGGTGGAGGGGGGGGGGGGGGGGGGGGGTAAAGGGGAGTGAAGGGAGAGAGAGGCACAGAAGCAAGGCTGTTGAATCCAAAGGGAGGTGGAGGGGGAGGTGCTGACAAGCTCAGCTGCTGGGAAGGACATGGTGGAGAGAGGCGGAAGCTCCTTGCGAATGAGGGAGGAGCGACCACTGAATAGTGGGAGGGAAGGGAGGGGAGTGGGAGGAGATGGGACAGGAGATAAGCTGCTGGGAAGGACATGGTGGAGAGAGGCGGAAGCTCCTTGCATATGAGGAAGGAGCGCCCACTGTGGAGGGGAGGGGGGCATTATGGATGAAAAAGAGTGGCACAGAGGCTGCTGGATCAGAAAGGAGGTGTGGAGAGAGAGGTGTTGAAAATCTCAGCTGCTGGGAAGGACATGGTGAGAGGGGGGAGCTTCTTGCGAATGAGGAAGGAGCGACCACTGGGGAAGGGGAGGGGTGAGGGGAGAGAAAGGCACAGAAACAAGCCTGTGGACAGAGGTTGTGCTTCACACAAGAACACACCCACTACTTTGATTGCAATACCATCCTTCCCATTCCCAGTTTTGAGACGTCTCAATACGGTCCTTCCCATTCCCAGCTGCACTCACTATTTCGCAATAGCCTCCTTCACAATAGCTCCATTCCTGCGCACCAGCCCTCCAATGGGCAGAATGTGCTTGGCGCCCGAGATCAGCGTGCCGTGGGATGGCAGGGCGTTGGGTGGTTTGGACAGAGGGTCCTCGCCCTGGCACAAATGATGGAAGGGTAATGGAGAAAGAAAGACAGCAGCAATAAGTCCAGCCCTCCCAGCGTCAGAATGTGCTTCGCGCCCGATATCAGCGTGCCGTGGGACGGCAGGGCGTTGGGTGGGGTGGACAAAGGGTCCTCGCCCTGACATGGATGGACACAAAGAAAAGGTTTGGGGAGGGAGAAAGACAGAAGCAATAAGTCCCCCTCTTCCCCAGAGTCAGAATGTGCTTGGCATGTCACCCGAAATCAGCGTGCCGTGGGAGGGCAGGGCGTTGGGCGGTTTGGACAGAGGGTCCTCGCCCTAGCAGATGGCGCAGGAGGGGACGGGCATGGGAAGGAGAAAGTCAACAACCGCAAGTCTCCTCCACACCATAGGCAGAATGTTTTTGGTGCCGATACCGTGAGTGAGATGGCATGTTCACACTGGCCGCCAGAACATCAGGTGCTGGGTGGGGTAGACATCCTCACGCCCACAGGGCAATTGCTGTGTACATACTCACACACACACACACACACACACACACACACACACAGGCCCACACATACACTCACACTTACACTCACACAGTCTCCCCCCCCACACACACAGAGACTCACAGGAGCAGTGGTGGAAAAGAAAGTGGCGAGGTGAAGCTCCGTTGCTGAAGGCAGCTTAGCCTTGAGGTACCCTGCCAGGCAGTCTGGGCATTGATGTTAGTAGTGGGGGAGGGAGGGGAGAAAAAGGGAGGGGTAAACAGGTCGTAGGATTATGGACGAGATTCAATCATGTTGTTGAAGGGAGCTTGCCCTTGCGGTACCCTGCTAGGGAGTCTGGTGGTTTAAAAATTGGGAAGGAAAGGGATGAACAGAAGGTGGAAGAGTGGACGTGATTTACTGATTGTTGCTCAAGGGAGATTGGCCTTAAGGTACCCTGCCAGGCAGTCTGGGCGTTGACGTTGTTGGGTCGGGAGGTGAAGACAGGATGTGGGAGACGAGGGAGAGGAGGGGAGAGCATTCGAAAACTAGAAACAGAGAGCAGCTTTCTGACCTCACAACTTGAATTGAGTCGAATCACACCACCTGGATTGTCAGCACCATGACCAGCATACCTCCCGGAATAACGTCAAAGCCGACAGCAGGGAGAATCATGATGCCCTTTTCCTTGGCTGTGGCATCGTATGTGCGTGCATGCTCCATCACCTGCCATACCATGCCATGCCATCCATTCATTAACGTTTATGTCATGAACCCCATGCCATGCGATGTGCAGCAGAGACAAGCCAATACAGGTCCGCAAACATGAAAACACTTTAATAGAAAAAACACTAGCTCTCTGCGTTTTTGGAATCTTATCAGGTACCAGCAGTCAAACAGCTCCACACCCAATCAATAAAATATTCTTAACTAAGTGTCATGAGGGCGCACCTTGAACTCCCCAGTGACATCGAGGTAGTGGGTGCCAGCGCTGATGCACGCCTCAATCATGGGCTTGGACGTGATTGTAAAGGGCTGTGACACAATGCGCGGGGAAACACAGAAGAGACTCTTGAACTTGAGTCAACTCAAAAGCCGATTCTCAATGCTATCGATCAAGGTAGTGGGTGCCGGTGCTGATGCAAGTTTCAATTAAGGGCTTCGAAGTGATTGTAAAGTGCTGTGGATAATAGCAGATGTTGCTGACAACGAGCAGAAGCTGCAACAGTAGCCATTGCAACTACTGGAGCAACACGAGCCGTTGCAGCAGGAGCAGCAAGGAGGAGGTCAAAAGGTTAAGAAGCAGCGAGCCAAAAAAACGCAGGGAAAGAAGTTGCAGCAAGCGGGTGAGCAACAAGAGGGTGAACCGCAGGAGGATGAGCAACAGAAGGGTGGGCAGCAGGAGGAGGGTGGGCAGCTGCAGGGTGAGCAGCAGGAGCAGGGCTTTCTGTTTCACGAAGCAGAACGGGAAGAAGCAGCGAGGAAAGAAGCACTGCTCCCGCTGCTCAGCCCACCCTCCTCCTGCTGCCCACCCTTCTGTTGTTCATCCTCCTGCGGCTCACCCTCTTGGTGCTCACCCGCTTGCTGCAACTTCTTTCCCCGCGTTTTTTTGGCTCGCTGCTTCTTAACCTTTTGACCTCCTCCCTCCTGCTCCTGCTGCGACGGCTCGTGTTGCTCCAGCAGCTGCAATGGCTTCTGTTGCAGCTGCTGGATCAGTTTTTCAAACTGCTACTGTTGCAACTTCTACCCATCCACAGCTTTCCCAGCATTCACCCCAGCCACGTGCACCACCCACCCCAGCCGCGTGCACCACTCACCCCGGCCACGTGCACCACTCACCCTAGCCACATGCAGCACCACCGTGTGCTTCCCCACCCCACCAGCTCCACCAGCACTTGCGTGCCATGATTCTCACTCGAGTTACTATTGAGTCGAATCACCACAACAGCTCCGTACAATCAACACAACAGCTCTCCCATCACTCACCCCAGCCACGTGCTGTGCAGCACCACCGTGTGCTTCCCCACCAGCTCCACCAGCCTTTGCACATCGCTACCCTTGAGTCGATTCAGAAGCAGCTCTCTGCACCTATCCCAGCAGAATTCATCACTCGCCCCAGCCAAGGCACCACTCACCCCAGCCAAATGCAGCACCACCTTGTGCTTCCCCACCAGCTCCACCAACCCTTGCGCGTCCCTACCCTTGAGTCGACTCAGAAACAGCTCTCCGCACTAACCGCAATACAACTAAAAGAGGAAACACACCACTCACCCCAGCCACGTGCAGCACCACCTTGTGCTTCCCCACCAGCTCCACCAGTCCTTGCGTATCGTTCAAGTCCACCGCTGCTACGGGCAGGTCCACTGCCTTGCCAATCGACCTGGGGAGCAAGAGAGATGGATGGAAATGATGGGGGATGGTTGGGGAGTAGGTTTGAACATCGTTCAAGTCCACTGCTGCTACGGGCGGATCCACAGCCTTGCCTATCGACAGGGGAGGAAGAGAGGGAGAACGGAAATTCAGGAGTCTACTCAAACAACGTTCGCGTCCACTGCTGCTGCAGGAAGATCCACAGCCTTGCCTATAGACCTGGACGGCCAGGAAAGCAGGAAGAATAGAGGGGAATGGAAGGGGGACGGGAGCTGGGGCGCCTGGACAAGTGAGAAGAGAGGTGCATGCAGGAAGAAGCAGGGGCAGGGCAGAGCATGGTAGCAAGTTCTGAGCGGTCCCAAAACATGTTTAACCGAAGAGAGCAGAAGGAGAAGAAGCAGGAAGTCTGCAACATCTTGTCTGTTAGCGAAGGTAGGTAGGTACTGTACAAAAACCGAAATTCTCAAACATCTTACTGTAGCTTCTGCAGATTTCTCCCGGCGAGAGTGGCTGGAAGGCCCACCTCCTTGATCTTCTGAGCTATGAGCGTGCCAGTGGTGCCTGGAGAAGGGGGGAAAGAGAAGACGCAAGGGAAAGAACAGGGAGAACCAGGAGAGAGAGAGGAGTGGCTGGAAGGCCTACTTCCTTGATCTTCAGAGCAATGAGCGTGCCATTGGTGTCTGGAGAGCGTGAGAGGGAACACCGGAGAATGCTTTACAACTGTAGCACGCACACATCACATCTAACACACACACGTCATACTAATAAACTGACAACTCAAGCACACATCCCACCTGTAGCACACGTTCCCTAGAGAACACGTCACATGTAGCATACATCCGCAGCACATGTCACAGTGTAGCATACGTTATCTGTGGCACAAGTCACACGTGGCACACGTCACACAATACCTGTGGCACCGTAGACGAGGATGCCCTGCTGCTCCATAGCTTCTGCCGACACTCCCTGCAGATTTGCTTCACCTGTTACGAAGTAACCCCGTCAGAGCAACCCCAGAGAAGAAAAATAGGATAACAATACGGAAACCTTACTTTACTAAATGCGATGTACCAGTATCAGAAAAAGCAGGCAATCTTATGCAGAAATTGTTGGAAGAAGGAAGACACGTCAGCGCCAGCTTGTGTCGAAAGAAAAATTCGAAATGGTGCGCATGAAACAGGATCTCCAAAACACTCTTGACTCGACTCGAAAGCTACGACGCATGGACCAGGAGTTCCCTGCTTCAAGTCGACGCACGGACCAGGATCTTCAAGACATCCCCTGCTAGGTGACACACATCGCTGTTACCAATGTTAGGTTCCTCGACTGCTCAGACACATGTAACCACTAGAGCCGGTAAATCCGTGACCACCTGTGACACAGCTGAACGGTCAGAAAGTGTACCCGGTGTTGCCGCTGATGCCGCCGCCTTTACTGCTGCTGCTGTTACTGTTCGCGAACCTTGCAAATTTCGCCTGACGTGCGGGACGCCGAGACAATCCGACCTTAAACGTTTCTTGTTGAGAGCTTTTGGAGATCGAATACTAAGAGCGGCAGCGCTGGGATCGGACTGAAAGCTGAGAAAGATCTCCGGAGTTTGCTGCAAGCGCGAGAGGCTAACGGATAAATGACGACGGGCGGAGATGCGGAGAGCAGGAACGTCGATCGAACGAGCAGCGAGACAGCTCCCTCGAATGAAGGGACACAGGGTCATGTGAACCCGTGAAAGGCTGCTTTAGGGAATGCGCGGATGCGAGATGAAGCAGTAGGGAAAAGCGGAGCTGAATCAAACGACAGCTCAAGTCCAGGGAGCAGAGAAACTTAGGCAACTGGGAAATGTGGCGTCCGAACACACCTTGGGAATGCTGAAGGCGAAATTGACACCCTTTCAAATTTTCGTGAAGAGCGGATGGGATACGCACCAGGGTGAATGTCGAGCAATATCAAATGGTCCGAATCTATTCCGTAAAAGGTGATGCCACTTATGCAATCTGCATGATGTACATGGATGGCAATGAGAATCTATAAATGCAGTCTACAGCAACTGTGTAAGCATGTTGTATAACATGCTAACCCATGTGTCTATAGGCCCAGGGGAACAATAATGCAGACAATCCTTAGGAGGGCCCACATGTCCATCAGGTCTCATCTCTGTCATCCTCGTAACATCCATGAAAACCCCTCCAATTTCCTTCACCAATTGCTTCGAAATCATGTTTTGTTCGTGAAAATCGCCATAGTGGTAGGGATAAGAGCTCATGTCCGGGGGGTCCTTGTAAGGATCTGTAATTTCTCTTGTGCAGTTGGGATGGCCTCCCGGCGTGCTCCGGTAAACCACAAGCGTGTTCGGTGCAGCATCTCTAACTTCGTGGAGTGTAGCATTGAGCTCAGGAATGAAAACCTCATTCTCTTCATAGTGCGCTCCACGATTCAGTAGAAGCACTGCCACGTTGCGATCCTGCTTGAGCGTCCTCATCCATGGGGTGTTGATGCAGCGCGGCTTCTGAATGAGGTAGTCATTTGAAGTGTTTAGGAGGTCATTCCGTATGTACAGTATTGTGGTGTTCCCGTATCGCGTTTCCGTGCACTGCCAGCTGATCTCACGAATCTTTCGATGCTCCGCACAGGTCTCCTGTCCAAGTCTCTCTACTCCAGGGCATTCCTGCTTTATTTTTTCTTCTAGTTGCTGCCGCTGCTGCTGGTACTGCATCAACTCCTGCTGCTGCTCCTGCTGCTCATTCTCCTGCTGCTGCTCCTGCTGCGCCTCCTGTTTGCCCTCCAATTCGCCCTCCTGTTTACTCTCCTGAAATTCCTCCTGCACCGCTTCCTGCTTCTGCTGTTGGTTTTCTCGCGCTTGCAGCTGTTGCCGCCGTGGCTGCTTTTGCTGCGCCCCCTGATGCCCCTGCTGCACCCCCTGCTGCCCCTGCTGCCCCTGCTGCGCTCCCTGCTGCATCTGCTGCACCCCCTGCTGCGTCTGCTGCACCCCCTGCTGTTGGTTTCCTGGAACTTGCATCTGTTGCCACTGTGAATGCTGTTGCTGCGCCGCCTGCTGTCGCTGCTGCGCCTCCTGCCGCCTCTGCCGCCTCTGCTGCCTCCTTTCAGCATACCACTTCGTCCACATATCGAAGACACACTTCTTCTGGCACATATTCATAAGATTCCTAAACGCCTCGAATACTTGTAAGTTTATCGAATCTCCCACTATCATGATCTTCCCTCCGTTTGGAACAAGCCCTGCTTTCAACCGCGCGCAGTCCACTTCCCCCCACCACTCGCTTCCCCCGCACTCCTCCATTCCTCTTCCTCCTCCCCCCTCCTCTCCTGAACTGTCACCCCCTTTCTGATTCGGCAACAGCCACCGGTACTTCACGCTCGGCCGAACCTGCCACACCGCTTTGCCCCCCCTCCTCCTAGCCACTCCATCCGCAGTGTCATACGCGATGTTCCGAAATGCTGCTGGCCCAGGAGAATTATTCTGCCCGGAAATGTTTTTTTGGGCCTCTGTAATCCACCAGTAGTCACAGGACGAGTACCCATCTATTTTTTCTTCCCACCATGGTAAGTATCTTGGCCTAGGGTCATACACCCACTGCCCTTGAGACGCCAGACAGTCAAATCTTCTTTCAAATCTCTTGACCTCGGCTACAGTAGCAAGTCTGGACCCCGGGATCAACGATTGAGATTGACCGGCAGTTGAAGCTTTAACTCCAGTAACCCCTCTCCCTTCCTTCTTTTCCGTCTCAATTGCTACCGCTCCGCCCACTCTCCTCCTATCATCGCGGCCTTTAGAACCTAATCCCGACACTCCCAGAGGAATAGGCGGCAGGGTCGCGCGAAAGTCTGATGCGATAATCTTGGAGCAGATCGCGACGGCGATGCACGTGGCGAAGAGTACGAGTACGTAGCTCCGCACGCTGCCTACAGCCACGGGTTTTGTCTTCGCAGGTGTCGTCATCTCCCGTTGTCCAAAATACTCGATAAAATTTGCATGCCTAAGGCGTACAGGTCAGATTTCAGCAAGTTCAGGTGCTAACAGCGACCACGAGAAGGCGATGCAGCTCCGAAGCAGCTCAAAGACGCTCGTGTTTTCCTAAGACGGTCTCTCTATACTCAAGAAAAAGCTCACTGCAAGTCGCATTACCCCAATGCAGCTCCGAATTAGCGGGATTGGCACCCGCGATGGCGTGTGCGCACGCTTTGGGCCGCCTGTGAGATCCTGCGACGGACGATCTCTCGATCTATCGGTGTCTTCTAAATACAATGTAGCAGCAACGGAAGAGCTCTCCAGCTTCAGTGACAGACGCTCAGTGCACGTCACGAGGAGTTGGTGATTTCACGGCAAATGGTTGCGGTAAGCGACTTACTATAATGGACACTCTCCTTCCCTAGCACGGTGACTGAGATGCGTTCCTGGGGGGTGTCCGGACAAGGACAGGCACAGATTTCAGTTCAGTGTGGCAAATTCCCGCTCATGATTTGTGGTATCCTTGACTAGATCCATACACAGCTCGTTGTGGCCTCGAAAACATGAGTCGAGTTGAAACCAGTAGGGTAATATCACAAAGTGGAACTTAGAAACAACACTTCGAAGTGGAAATGTTCAACAAACTTCGAAACGACGATTAGTGTTTCCCTCCTTTCTGACACAAAACAAAAACACCAACAAACAACAGAAGCCACCTGGCCCCGATTTCGCAACTGGAGCTTCGGTCCTTGCGAATGGCAAACGACGCAAACGACGAACATGTTTTCTGATAACGAAATGTAACCACGTAGCACGACAACAAGGGGAGGGCGTGCCTGCGTTGCAATGCCCGTCAACAACGGTCAGGAGGACAACTGATTGGTGAGGCGGGATTCCATTGGCACATCGGAGGACAATTGATGACCCGATAAGAGTGAACTTTATGCCACACACCAACTGCCTGTTGTCTAGCAACATAGATATTAGAACAATAAAGTAGTTCACTATATATAATGTACCATATGGTAATGTCCCTGTGTAGACGAGGTAACAGAAGGGATTTCTCAGATTGATGATGAGAGTCATTTCACACAATTCTTCACATGAAATGCCAATAACCTACAAATGCACAGCTTGTAAGATATACCAAATTCCTTCACAATTAGTAAGAATATATGTATGATTGGTCAAGGAAGGTGGGAGTGGGTGCTTCGTGCCATGTATATTGTAAGGAATTTTCCCGAATTCCGTATCGGGGTTGACTGCTTCGCGTACAGCCCCGATTTTCGGACTCTGCACGTTTGGCCGACATCAACGATATCGAGCCTCTTCGCGTCGCCTTCGGAGTTTCCCTTCGCCAAACCTGCACCCAACCTCACTCACCCGAAGTTCCCTCCTAGCTAGGCTAGCCACTACATTAGCGTGTGCCTTCATTGTATCATCAGTCTGTTCAATCACATTCTCGTTACTTTTTAATCTGCCCACTCTCCTTTACAATTCATAACACATGGTATCAGAGCTACTTTCCTAGTTCACCCCGCTTTTCGATGGTAGTTTGGTGGCACGGGTGTGGCTGGTATAAGTGGGCTACACGGCGGTTGGCCGCAGAGTTTGTTAATTCAAACCTGCTGGCTTCGATAGTTATGTCAGAACATTATAGTTTATACATTTGTGTAGGCTGTAGTGGGGTAGCCCATAAGGGGTACAACCCAATTAGGGTTAGTACTTGTACCCAACTCATTCATAGTTCATACATTCTTGCGTGTAACTTTAACATGGAATCAGAGCAGGTTTCTTGGGCCCACCACCTGCTACGCTGCTAGTAACCCACCTAGGCCCGTCGCGCCCCTTAGGCCCGTCGAGCCACCCCACGGCCCCTAGGCCCCGTCGCTCACGGCCCCTCGGCCCCGTCGCGCCACCCCACGGCCCCGTTGGCCCCGTCGCCCCTAGCCCCACCTCACGGCCCCGCTGGCCCCGTCGCCCCTAGCCGCGCCCCTTCGGCCCCGTTGGCCCCGTCGCCCCTAGTCGCGCCCCAAGGCCCCGCTGGCCCCGTCACCCCTAGCCGCGCCCCTTCGGCCCCGTCGCCACCTCACGGCCCCGTTGGCCCCGTCGCCCCTAACCGCGCCCCGAGGCCCCGTTGGCCCCGTCGCCCCTAGTCGAGCCCCTTCGGCCCCATCGCCACCTCACGGCCCCGCTGGCCCCGTCGCCCCTAGCCGCGCCCCTTTCGGCCCCGCTGGCCCCGTCGCCCCTAGCCGCGCCCCTTCGGCCCCGTCGCCACCTCACGGCCCCGTTGGCCCCGTCGCCCCTAGCCGCGCCCCCCTTCGGCCCCGTCGCCACCTCACGGCCCCGCTGGCCTGTCAGAATATGTTGTTTGTGTAGCCTGCAGTGGGGTACTCTATAGTGAGTACAGCCCCTTAGGGTTTGCTATTTGTATCCTGCTGCTTGCTAGTTCAATCATTCCTTCTCAATTCTGTTCCTGCACACAATCCTAGCTCGTACTTGGCTCCTCGTTACTAGTCCTACTGTGGCCTAGGCTACTAAGCCTAGGCCGTACTCCTACTACTTCTGACATGGTATCAGAGGGCGGCATGTCTGCCGCCTTCCTGTGTATGGGCCCACCACCCGCTTCCGCTGCCGTACTGTCCGCCGCGCGCCCCGTGGTGCGCGGCGGCGAAACCCTAATTTCTGCCCGCCGCGCGCTCGGGGCGCCTGGCGGTTTTCCCTTCCGTGGCGCCCGTCGTGGTGCCCTTGGGGGGGCCTCCGCGGTCCCCTCCCGTCGAAGCGCCCGTCGAGGCGCTCTCGGGGACCCGCGCGGCCTCCCCTCCCGTCGCCCGTCGAGGCGACCTCGGGGACCCGCGCGGCCTCCCCTCCCGTCGCCCGTCGAGGCGACCTTGGGGGCCCGCGCGGCCTCCCCACCAGTCGCCCGTCGTGGCGACCACGGGGGCCGCGCGCGGTCCCCTCCCGTCGCCCGTCGAGGCGACTTCGGGGGCCGTGCGCGGCCCTCCCCGTCGCCCGTCGAGGCGACTTCGGGGGGCCCGCGCGGCGCCCTCCCCGTCGCCCGTCGAGGCGACTTCGGGGGGCCCGCGCGGCACCCTCCCCGTCGCCCGTCGAGGCGGCTCTGGGGGCTCATCGCGGCGCCCTCCCTGGTGCCCGTCGCGGCGCCCCGGGGGGGGGGGCCGCGCGGCTCCCTTCTCGTCGCCCCTCGGGGCGCCCTGGGGGCCGTGCGTTTTCCCCCCCCCCCCTTCTGCCTTTCAACTGCGGCGGCCGCCCCTGGAGCCGCCCGCCACTGCAGCAGCAGCCCCTGGAGCCGCCCGCCACTGCAGCAGCCGCCCCTGGAGCAGCCCGCACCTGCAGCAGCCGCCCCTGGAGCAGCCCGCACCTGCAGCAGCCGCCCCTGGAGCAGCCCGCACCTGCAGCAGCCGCCCCTGGAGCAGCCCGCACCTGCAGCAGCCGCCCCAGGACCCGCGCGAGCCGCCTCTGCAGAAGCCCGCCCCGTCCCCCCCCCCCCCCCCCCCCCCCGTGCTGCCCATTGCTCCCATTCCACCGTGCGTTCCGCGGTGGCTGGGGTGTGGGGTGGCGAGCATGGGGGTGAGAGGTGTGGGTTCTCCCCTCCTCCTTTTTCGTCTCCCACTGCTGCAGCTGCCGCTGAGGGGGGTGGAGGTGTGGGAGTCGTGGGGAGTGGCACTAGGGGGGTGATGTGGGAGTGGAGCTAGGGGTGAAGCAGGGGGTGTGTGAGAGGGGTGTGGGACTGTTGGGGGAGGTTGAGTGGAGGCTGCTGTCTTGTCGTCCGCAGCACCTGTAGTCCGGGGCGCACTGTCCTGGTAGCTCAGAGAGCCTGCTGCACCTGTTGCCCGTGGGTCCGTTGCTCCTGCCGCTCGTCGCAGCCGCAGAGCCTGTTACTCCTGTATTCCGGGACGCACTGTCTCGGTAGCCACTGAGAGCCTGCTGCACCAGTCGCCCGTGGGTCCGTTGCTTCTGCCGCTCGTCGTAGCCGCAGAGCCAGTTACTCCAGTATTCCGGGGCGCTCTGTCTCGGTAGCCACTGTGTCAGCCGCCACTGTGTCAGCCGCCACTGTGTCAGCCGCTTCTGTTGCCCGTGTGTCTGCAGCTTCAGTCGTCGCCTCCCATCTTCTCTCCTTTCATAGTCCCTCCTCCTCCTCACTTGCCCTCTGTGATAGCCTCTAGCTTTGCTGATAATTATGAACTATTGCTATGACTGCTCATTGTGCTGATTACACCCCACTTTGGCTATGGGGGTGTGTCAGAATATGTTGTTTGTGTAGCCTGCAGTGGGGTACTCTATAGTGAGTACAGCCCCTTAGGGTTTGCTATTTGTATCCTGCTGCTTGCTAGTTCAATCATTCCTTCTCAATTCTGTTCCTGCACACAATCCTAGCTCGTACTTGGCTCCTCGTTACTAGTCCTACTGTGGCCTAGGCTACTAAGCCTAGGCCGTACTCCTACTACTTCTGACATGGCCCCGTCGCCCCTAGCCGCGCCCCTTCTGCCCCGTTGGCCCCGTCGCCCCTAGCCGCGCCCCAAGGCCCCGATTGGCCCCGTCGCCCCTAGCTGCGCCCCCTCGGCCCCACTGGCCCCGTCGCCCCAAGCTGCGCCCCTTGGCCCCGATTGGCCCCGTAGCCCCTAGCCGCGCACCTCGGCCCCTAGGCCTCTTTGGCCCCTCGGCCCCGCCCCTCGGCCCCTAGCCCCGGCCCCTAGGCTCGGCCCCTCGGCCCCTTGGCCTCGTGTTTGGCCCCTCGGCCCCAAGCCTCGGCCCCTCAGCCTCTTGGCCTCGTGTTTGGCCCCTCGACCCTTAGCCTCGGCCCCTAGCCTCGGCCCCTAGGCTCGGCCCCTCGGCCCCTTGGCCTCGTGTTTGGCCCCTCGGCCCCTAGCCTCGGCACCTAGCCTCGGCCCCTAGACTCGGCCCCTCGGCCCCTTGGCCTCGTGTTTGGCCCCTCGGCCCCGCCCCTTGGCCCCTCGGCCCCTAGTCACCTCGGCCCCTCGGCCCCTACGACCTTTGGCCCCTCGGCCCCTAGGCCTCTAGGCCCTCGTGTTTGGCCCCTCGGCCCCTAGGCCCCTCGGCCCCGCCCCTTCGGCCCCTTGGCTACTGCTGCTTCTGCTACTGCTGCTTCAGAGTACTGCGCCACTATGGCTTCGCTTCGAGTCCTAGCGTTCGACCACGAGGGCAGACCAGTTGCATTTGACACGTGGCACGATGATCTGCAACTGTACTTCCTGATCGATATTAAGGACAGTGTCTCGTTGTTTGACCACGTGTCCGGTGTCGCTCCAGCCCCTCCCGCCACAGCTGACCGTTCGACTCGTTCCCAGTGGCTTTCTCGTGACACTACTGCCCGCTTAGCCATTCGCAACCACCTGCCGGTGGCCGAATGTACCCACTTTGGACAGCACCGGACAGCACAGGCCCTGTACGACACTGTCGTTGCTCGCTACTCCTCCCCTGCCACTGCCGCTCTAGGCAGACTGCTACTGCCCAACCTCTTCCCTGAGCTGTCGGCGTTTGCCACCGTAGCGGACCTGGTTACCCACCTGCGCACTAGCAACTCGGAGTGGAGGCCATGGTGGTGGTCAGCGACAGTAGCAGCAGCGTCGGAGCGAGACCCAGTCGCCCCAGCAGCTCCGTGAGTGGTTGGTTCAGCGTGGGACGGGTGGGGGTAGTGAGACATGCTCGTACGTCATTCGCACGGGTGTCCGTGCGGGCCACACATGCGGGAAGTTTCACACTGAGCACCGCTACTTCTCCCGCCTTGACGACGCCTGGCGTGCTGAGTTTGGTGACGACGTCGAGCGCCCTCGCTGGACGGATTTGCTTAGGTCGGGAGTTGCTATCTTTGACCTAGACTATGATGCTATTATCTCTGCCATGTATGCTTTGTCTTTTAGTGCTGAGGGTGACTGTTACCGGTGTGTGCCACCTGACCCAGGTATAGCGGCTGCTGCTCTAGGTGCTAGTGCGTTTGGTACTCCCCCTGGTACTGCGCCTGCTGAGGCCTTGCACACCTTCATGTTGGACTCCGGCGCCTCGCGCTGTTTCTTTCGTGACAGCACCACTCTCACTCCTCTCCCTGCACCTGTCCCGGTCAGACTGGCTGACCCCTCTTGGGGCCCGGTCGTGGCCAGTTCCTCCACTGTCCTCCCGTGTCCGGCGAGTCCGTCCGGCTCACTGTCAGGTCTTCACCTCCCCTCATTCTCTACGAACTTGGTGAGTACCGCTGCCCTTCAGGATGCGATGGTCACTACCACCACTCCTGGAGGTTAGCGTGTGTCGATCTGCACGTGCACACGGACGGGGCGTCACCTGGCTACGTTCACTCGTCGGCCAGGGTCGAGTCTGTACACGCTGGCTACCGGGCCTCCTCAGGTCGCTGCGTCTGCTCAAGTGTCCGCGTCAGGTCAGGTAGCTGCCTCTTGCTCGTGTCGCCTCCTGTCGCACCAGACTCTTCTGTGGCACCATCGCCTGGGTCACCCCTCCCTGCCACGCCTTCGTGGCATGCACTCCCGGGTTCTCGTCTCTGGTCTTCCCAGGTCTCTACCTCCCCTCCCGCCCTCGCCTGCCCCGCCCTGCCTTCCTTGTGTCGAGGGGCGGCAGCGCGCCGCTCCTCACTCCTCCTCGTTTCCCCTGACGACTGCTCCCCTGCAAACTCTCCACATGGACGTGTGGGGCCCAGCCCGCGTCAGTGGACAGGGCCGCGAGCGCTACTTTCTGCTGGTCGTTGACGACTTCTCGCGGTACACCACGGTCTTCCCCTTGCGCAGCAAGGGTGAGGTCCCTAATATCTTGATCCCTTGGATCCGCACAGTCCGTCTCCAGCTCCGCGAGCGCTTCGGTACGGACCTCCCTGTCCTACATCTGCACTCTGACAGAGGTGGTGAGTTCTCCTCCGACCTCTTGCGGGACTTTTGTCGTGGGGATGACGTTCAAGCTTCCGGACTCCCCTCAGTAAAATGGGATTGCTGAGCGCCGCATTGGCTTAGTTATGGAGGTCGCTCGTACCTCCATGATCCATGCGGCCGCTCCCCATTTTTTGTGGCCGTTTCCGGTCCGGTACACTGCGCATCAGGTGGAGCTGTTCTTGCTGGAGCTGGCGGTACTGGAGGTACTGCGACTACTGGTCCTGGAGGTGCTCGTACCAGTGCCGCTGGAGCTGCCGGGACTGGTGGTGTTGGGAGCGCTGGAGCTAGAGACCCTACGGAGCCTGGGACCGTTGGCGCTGGAGGCGCTGGAGCTGATGGAGCTGGAGTTGGAGGCCCTGGCGTAGGAGGCGCTGGAGCTGCAGGAGCTGGAGCTGTTGCCCCTGGCGCTGGAGGTGCTGGAGGCACTGTACGGACGCGACCGTACTTCGTTCCCCTGCTTCAGTAGGTTCTTGGTGTCCCGTCCTCTACTGGTCTTCCTTCTCCCTTCCTGTTTCCACCGCCTGACCAGTCGCAGTCGCCGTTACAGCCAGCTTCCCCACTGCCTGCTCCCTCTCCTTACACTGAGCAGTCAGGCGGCCTTACAGAGCATCGTGAGCCTGCGTCTCGTCCTGTCTCGCCTGTTCGCACTGCTCGTCGCACTCCATGTTCGCGTCCTCCTCTTGTCCCTGGCACGCACGCTATGGCACTCCGTCCTTCCTCTGTTCCACTGCGTGATCCTCTGCCTGCTCCTCCTGAGTCCTCTCTTCCTGAGGTCCCCGACCCTGCGTCTGACAGCGCTCGTACTGCCAGTCCCACTGTCGCTCCTCTCCTCGCCACGTCTGTCACTGACCCGTACTTTGAGTCTGCTTCTGCGTCTGCTCTCGTTGCTGAGCTGCTTGACTTTGCTACTGCCTGCCGTCTCGACTACGCCACTGCTCTAGTTGCTGAGTCTGTGTCTGCCAGTCCTCCGTCCGTCGGGGGTGAGTGTGCTCTTAGCACAGACGTCCTTGAGGACAGGCAGGAGGACTTTGAGTGTCTTCCAGCTGCTGTACCTCCATGCTGCTTGCCCCTGAGGGAGACCTGGATGTACCTGACATCCCGACCCCGCGCTCTTACGCAGAGGTGATTACGGGTCCTTACTCCTCTCAGTGGCAGGCAGCTATGGATGCCGAGATGGCATCCTGGAAGTCCACAGGCACCTACGTCGATGAAGTTCCCCCGTCTCGGGCGAACATAGTCGATGGCATGTGGATCTTCAGGGTGAAGCAGCCGCCGGGTTCTCCGCCTGCCTTCAAGGCGCGTTACATTGCTCGAGGCTTTTGTCAGCGACAGGGAGTTGACTACTTCCAGACCTTCTCCCCCACCCCAAAGATGACTACTCTTCGGGTGTTGCTGCATGTCGCTGCTCAGCGTGACTACGAGTTACACTCTCTGGACTTCAGCACAGCGTTCCTGCAGGGCAGCCTGCACGAGGAGATCAAGCTGCGCCGACCACCTGGTTTCACTGAGACGTTTCCTGCAGGTACCCAGTGGAGCCTCCGCCGGCCGGTCTACGGTCTCCGCCAGGCGCCTCGCGAGTGGCACGACACACTGAGGACTACACTTGCGGCTCTTGGGTTTGCTCCTTCTACTGCGGACCCATCGCTGTTTCTACGCACCGACACCTCGCTGCCGCCGTTCTTTGTCCTCGTGTACGTCGACGACCTCGTCTTTGCCACTGCTGACACTGAGGCACTGACCCTTGTGAAGTCCGAGCTGCAGAAGAGACACACGTGCACTGACATGGGTGAGCTGCCCAGATATCTTGGCTTGCAGATCACCCGGGACAGAGCACGGCGCACCATCACACTGACTCAGTCACACATGGTGCACCAGGTCCTTCAGCGCTTTGGCTTTCAGTTCTCCTCGCCACAGCCCACTCCTCTGTCTACCAGCCACTCGCTCTCAGCTCCACCTTCGGACGAGACCGTAGAGCCGAGTGGTCCATACCCAGAGCTTGTGGGTTGCCTCATGTACCTGATGACATGCACACGACCTGACCTCGCGTACCCTCTCAGCCTTCTGGCTTGCTACGTGGCTCCCGGTAGGCACCAAAAGGTGCACTGGGATGCTGCGAAGAGGGTACTGCGTTACCTGTGCAGTACGAAGGGCATGGGGCTCGTGCTTGGAGGACGGGGTCCAGTTGTTCTCACTGGTCACGCAGACGCCTCCGGGGTTGACGCCTCAGCTACGCAGCGGTCGTCACAGGGTTACACCTTCAGCCTTGGTTCCGGCTCTGTGTCGTGGCGGTCCACCCGCTCGTCTTCGGTTCTCAGCTCCACTTGTGAGGCTGAGATCTACGCCGGGGCTATGGCTGCTCAGGAGCTACGCTGGCTCACCTACTTGCTGACCGACTTGGGAGAGCAGCCTCGTTCGCCTCCAATTCTGTACGTAGACAACAAGGCCATGATTGCCTTGTGTCAGGAGCACAGACTGGAGCACAGAACGAAGCACATCGCTCTATGATACTTCCTTGCTCGAGAGTTGCAGCAGCGTGGCCAGCTTCGTCTTGCGTACGTGGCCACTCGGGCCAACACTGCTGATGTTTTCACCAAGGCACTTCCGCCTGGTGATCATCAGCGCTTTGCTACTGTGTTAGGCCTTGTGCCTACTTTGCCTCACTTGCTTACTGCTTGACTCTGCTTGTAATGTGATCTATATATATACTTGCATGCTTGCACTTGCTAGGGTATGATCACTGTATTGTTTGTTCTATTTATATAACCCTACATGTGAACTGGCCTTGTGGCCCTTTGCTTGTGCTCGAACTGTGTGGTGACTTTGTGATCCACCCTGAGCTTGCTTTGCTTTTCTTGACTGGTCTTGTGACCACTTGTTCTCCCCCACTTTGCCTATGGGGGTGTGTGAGAACATTATAGCTTATACATTTGTGTAGGCTGTAGTGGGGTAGCCCATAATGGGTACAACCCAATTAGGGTTAGTACTTGTACCCAACTCATTCATAATTCATAAGTTCTTGCGTGTAACTTAAACAAGTTCGTGTTTTCCATTTCGCCTGAAGGCCACGGAGATGTCAGAATATATTTTATATATATTTCTGTATAATTGCATATAGTTATAGCTGTAGTGTAGTTACTGTTATAGTCCCTGTAGGTGGTGCACCCTTTGCCATCTCTCACTCCTATATCTTGTACTTTCTTCTCTTAGAGAAACCATCATTTTTCTTCTCAACTTTTCTCTCGACACTTGCCTAGTTTTCACCCTAGCTATGGCTATTATGATTTTAACAGGAGACCTGCTTGCCCACCAGACGTAGTGCTAGATGCATGGATCAGAAGGCGGTTAACAGACTCATGGCGCAAGTGGCAGAGATGCAGGAGGGCATGAAATCATTAATGGTGGAAGTGACAACCTTACGTGGAGAAAACGTCGAGCTACGCCAGGCGCGAGGTGAAGCGCGCCAGAAGTCGCCCGATGACAAAGGCGAGGGAACCAGTCAAGCGGTGAGCAACACGTTGGACGCGCTCACTCGTGAATTCGAAGAGGAAGACAGGTAGCGAGCGTTAGTAACGCCAGTTGCAGTAACGCCGATCAAGATTAAACTCGTCAACCCGCCCCCGTTGAATCCTACGGACAAGACGACTACAGTGAAGGGGTGGCTGTTCGGTGTTGAAGTCTTTTTCACTGCAGCAAGTGTGAACGACGATGCCACGAGTATTAAATATACGGTTTCCCTTCTTCGAGGCGCAGCGCTTGAGTAGTGGCGCCGAACCCTAGAAACGGGGACCCCGACAAGTGTGACACATGCGGCAGACGGGACCTCAACAGTGACGAATCAAGTGGCAGAACCGATCTTCGGAGTGACCAAGATACGCACGTGGAGAGAGTGGGGCGCAGCCTTACGAGATTGCTTCGAGCATGTATCTGCCTCGGAGCAAGCTTGCATGAAGCTGCGTGCCTGGTCGCAGATGGCATCTATCCAAGACTACACAGCGTCATTTATGGGCCTCGCCGACCAAGTGGATGACATGTCGGAAGCAGAGCGGTTGGATAAGTATATAAGCGGCCTCAAGTACGAGATTCAATACGAGGTCCGCAGGAGCCGCCCGACATCATTCCTAGAAGCAGTACGGCTGGCGGATTCAACTGATGCGCTGATGCAGTATGCAAGAGCAGCTTCCCGGGAGGGAATCCGCTTTCGTGGCCAGACCCATCAGGCCACAATCAACGCCGTCCATACACCCGACCGCCCTCCTAAGGGACCGTGTTATCGGTGTGGGAAGATGGGTCACTTCATGTGCGACTGCCATGAGAAAACGCCACTGACGGGGAATGACAAGAAGGAGTAGGGAAATGGGAAGAGTCAGTAATTAACGGGCCCTTTACTGACTGCGCTCCGTCGCCCGAACACCACCATCCCCACCGAGTCGTGGTTCCGATTTATGCAATCGATCGCACTCGGCCGAATAACGGGGATAATCATGTGGATCACCCTATGCTGGTCGCTGACAAGGTGTTAAAAAAACATTTAAAAAAATTCGTTGATGGAGGGGCCAGCCATAGCCTCTTCAACTTGGCGACAGCAAAAAAATGCAAGCTGCAACTTGATAGGTGTCTGCCCGAAATTGACGCCCGCCTCGTGGATGGGACGCCTCTGGCGATATTGGAAGAAACACGGACGGTTCTGATTGAATGCGGCGACGATTTCGGCTTCAGCATGAAGTTCCTTGCGACGACACTGGATGGCTGCGACGTACTGCTGGGACGTGATTGGCTGCGACGGCACAACCCCGTCATCGACTGGACAACGGGATCGTGTTGCATCAACAAGCACGAGGGGCTAATACAACTGCCTGCATGGACACCTGACTACATCCAAGCCCCGTGCGTCAAAGCTATCACTATAGCTCGCCACTTCAACAAGGGCGCACAGCTGTTCGCTGTTTGCTTACGCGAGTTGACGATTGACACCGACGGAAAGGATATCGAGAAGCTGTGTGCAGCTATACCATCGGATTTAGCGGAGCTGATTCGACAGTACCCCGACATCTTCCCCGACGATCTGCCACCTGGACTACCACCCGAGCGACCTGAGGACCACAAAATCCAGCTGGAACCTGGCGCGCAGCCGACTGTTCGGACACAGTGGCGGTTGACCCAGCCGGAACTCGAGGAGCTGCGAAGTCAAATTGATGCACTGTTGGAGAAAGGATTCATCCGAGCCAGTACATCTCCCTTCGCAGCACCGATCCTGTTCACTCCGAAAAAAGACGGCGGGCTTCGCATGTGCATCGACTATCGCGCGCTCAACCGCGACGGCATTAAAATCGACCCGGCAAAAATCAAGACCATACAGGAGTGGAAGTCCCCGACGAACGTCACGGAACTACAGAGTTTTCTGGGGTTTGTGAATTACGTCCGGCGGTTTATCCCGAATATGGCGGGGATAACCGGACCGCTGACCGACCTGCTGCACAAGGACAGGAATTTTGTGTGGGGGGAGGAGGCAGAGGCAGATTTCCAGGAGTTGAAGAATTTTCCTGGTTTCCCATCCTGTGCTGCGCATCGCCGACCCATCAAGGCCGTTCAAAGTCATCACCGACGCCTCTGATTTCGCCATAGGAGCTGTACTACTCCAGGATTTCGGGAACGGGCTACAGCCGATAGCTTATGAGTCACGCAAGCTGCAGGCAACCGAGCGCAACTACCCGATTCACGACAAGGAAATGCTCTCCATTATACACACGTTTAAAGTGTGGCGATGCTACCTAGTGGGCTCTGAGGAGATAAACTCTACAACGGTGGTGAGCTAGACTATGGGGTTGGCACGAACTACTGGGGGTGATCAAAGCTTTGCCTAGTTGCTTAGTGCTTGCACAATAACGGGAGAAGTTGGCAAGAGTTTCCACTAGCAAAGTTGGAAGTACAGGATTGATGAAACAAGCAATGACAACAATGACTACATCAGGCACCTAGCAATCCTGCAGCTAGCCTAGTTGACAGACAGCACAGCATGGTCGACCTGTCAAACATTATACATGTTCATATTGTGTAGGCTATAGTGGGTTTAGCCTTAGGGGGTACAACATTGCTAGGGTTTCCTACTTGTATCACCCTGCTGCCTAGTTTCACACATTCTCGTTCAGTTCTACATTCTAACATGGTATCACGAGCCTAGGTTGCTACCTAGGACCGCTTTCTCCTACGGGCCCACTATTCCGCTAGAAGCGCCCTCGTGCGCCCTACCTTACGTGCGCCCTCGTGCGCCTTTCTATACTCGTGCGCCCTCGTGCGCCCTCGTGCGCCCTACCTTACGTGCGCCCTCGTGCGCCCCCGTGCGACCTGCCCTTCGGTCTGCCCGCGTGCCGTCCTGCAGCCCTCGCGCTGCCTCCTGCAAGCTAGTACGGCCCTCGAGCCGCCCCTGCAGGTCCGTCAGGCCCCCGAGCCGCCTCTGCAGACCCGTCAGGCCCCCCCGAGCCGCCTCTGCAGGCCCGTCAGGCCCGAGAGCCGCCCCTGCAGCCAGCGCGCTGCCCTGCCGAGCCGCGTGTCGCCCGTGGGCGCTGCCTCTGCCCCGTCGCGCTGCCCTGAGGAGCCGCGCGCGACCCCCGCTATCCCGTCGCGTCGCCCTGGGGAGCTGCGCTCGGCCCCCGCTGCCCCGTCGCGACGCCCTGGGGAGCCGCGCTCGGCCCCCGCTGCCCTGTCGCGACGTCCTGGGGAGCCGCGCTCGGCCCCCGCTGACCCGTCGCGACGCCCTAGGGAGCCGCGCGCGACCCCCCGCTGCCCCGTCGCGACGCCCTAGGGAGCCGCGCGCGCCCCCCCCCCCCCCCCCCCCCGCTGCCCCGTCGCGGCGCCCTGGGGAGCCGCGCGCCGCCCCCCCCCCCCCCCCCCCCCCCCTCGCTGCTGCCCGAGCCACCCTGCAGCCCGCGAGCCGCCTCTACAGCGCCGAGTGCGCTCTGCCAAACCCTAAAATAAATAATTAATTATTAAAAAAAAAAAAAAAAAAAAAAAAAAAAGGGAGCAGCTGCCCCTGGCCCCTGGAGCAGCCGCCCCTGCAGCAGCCGCCCCTGCAGCAGCCGCCCCTGCAGCAGCTGCCCCTGCAGCAGCCGCCCCTGGACCTCTGCAGCCGCCCCTGGCCCCTGGAGCAGCCGCCCCTGCAGCTGCCGCGGAGCCCTCGCCCTGCAGTGGTAGCGGCCTCGCCGTTACCACCGTCGTACGCCTGCTCTTCTCGCCACTGGTGAGCACTGCCCTGCCCGTATTGCTGTTACTGCTGCTCCTGCTGCTACTGCTCTTTCTACTTCTACTGCTGCTCCTGGCGTGGCCAGATGCAGCTCCAGCGCCGTCCGCGTGAGTCCCTCACGCCCCAACAGCTTCGTGAGTGGTATGCTGGTTGGGGTTGTAGGGGTGGCCGCGCTGCTGCTACTACTACTGCTACTGCTGCTCCTGGCGGTGGCCAGATGCAGCTCCCGCGACGTCCGAGTGAGTCCCTCACGCCCCAGCAGCTTCGTGAGTGGTACGCTCAGCGTGGAGGGTCACGGGGTACTGCTCGCTGCCCGTACGTCATTCGCACTGGTGCTCGGACTGGTCAGCCTTGCGGGACGTTTGGTCACACAGAGTCCCGCTGCTTCGCCCGTCTGAGCGACGCCTGGCGTACAGAGTTTGGCGACGCGGCTGAGCTCCCCGACTGGGTGGAGCTGCTTAGGCAGAGGGTAGATATCTATGCTCTTGACTATGATGCTATCCTCACTGCCATGTATGCATTTCCTACTAGTGCTGAGAGTGCCTGTCACCTGTGTGTGCCGCCTGACCCCGGTATCCAGTCTGCTGCTCTAGGTACTGGTGAGGCTGCTGCACTAGGTGCTCGTGTGTCTGTTGCCCCAGGTGCTGGTGAGGCTGCTGCTCTAGGTACTCGTGAGTCTGCGCCCTCTGGTACTGCGTCTACTGAGGCACTGCACACCTTCACACTGGACTCAGGCGCTTCCCGCTGTTTCTTTCGTGACCGCACTGCCCTTGAGCAGCTTGCTCGGCCGGTTGCAGTCTCCCTCGCTGACCCCTCTGGGGGTCCGGTCATTGCGACCTCCTCTACTGTTCTCCCTTGTCCTGCGGTCCCGTCGGGCACTCTGTCAGGTCTCTACCTCCCCTCGTTCTCTACGAACTTGGTGGCGGGTAGTGCGCTCCAGGACGAGGGTGTCCACCAGTTTACCCCTGCCTACGAGCGTGTGACACACTGCACGTGCGCTCGGACGGGCCGCCACCTGGCTACCTTCACTCGGCAGCCGGGGTCGGACCTGTACACACTGACCACTGAGTCCCCACAGGTAGCTGCGTCTGCGTCTGCGTCGGGTCAGCTGTCTGCCCCCTGCTCGTGTCGCTCTCTGGCACACGAGACTGTCCTGTGGCACCACCGTCTTGGTCACCCGTCAGTGCAGCGCCTTCGTGCCATGCACAACCGGTACCTTGTCTCTGGTCTTCCCAGGGTTCTCCCTCCACTCCCACCCTCGCCTGCTCCTCCCTGCCTTCCCTGTGTCGAGGGGCGGCAGCGCGCCGCTCCTCACTCCTCCTCGTTTCCCCCGACGACTGCTCCCTTGCAGACGCTCCACATGGACGTGTGGGGCCCAGCCCGCGTCCGTGGACAGGGTCAGGAGAGGTACTTCCTGATCGTTGTTGACGACTACTCGCGCTACACCACGGTCTTCCCCTTGCGCACCAAGGGTGAGGTCCCTGATGTTTTGATCCCTTGGATCCGCGCTGCTCGTCTCCAGCTCAGTGAGCGGTTCCACTCGGACTTTCCTGTCCTGCGTCTGCACTCTGACAGAGGTGGTGAGTTCTCCTCTGACCTCTTGGCAGCCTACTGTGCGGAGCACGGCATCCGCCAGTCGTTCACGCTTCCGGCCTCTCCACAGCAGAATGGGGTTGCTGAGCGCCGCATTGGTTTGGTCATGGAGGTCGCTCGTACCTCCTTGATCCATGCGGCTGCCCCCCACTTTCTGTGGCCGTTTGCGGTCCGATACGCTGCGCATCAGCTCAACCTCTGGCCCCGTGTCTCCGTTCCGGAGACTTCGCCGACACTGCGTTGGACGGGAGAGGTTGGCGATGCGTCGCGTTTTCGGGTCTGGGGGTCCCGAGCTTTTGTTCGCGATACGTTCGCGGACAAGCTCTCCTCCCGCGCTGTTCCCTGTGTCTTCCTTGGCTTTGTCCCGGACGCGTCTGGTTGGCAGTTTTACCACGCCACCTCGCGCCGTGTCCTGCCCTCTCAGGACGTCACTTTTGACGAGTCCGTGCCCTACTACCGCCTCTTCCCCTACCGAGCTGCAGAAGAGACACACGTGCACAGACCTGGGTGAGCTGACAAGCTATCTTGGCTTGCGGATCACCCGGGACAGAGCACAGCGCACCATCACCTTGACTCAGTCACACATGGTGCAGCAGGTCCTTCAGCGCTTCCGCTTCACGTACTCCTCGCCTCAGCCCACTCCTCTGCCTACCGGTCACTCGCTCTCAGCTCTGCCTTCGGATGAGTCCGTAGAGCCGAGTGGCCCGTATCCAGAGCTTGTGGGCTGCCTCATGTACCTGATGACCTGCACTCGACCTGACCTGGCATACCCTCTTAGCATCCTAGCACGCTATGTCGCTCCCGGCCGTCACCAGAAGGAGCACATGGATGCCGCTAAGAGGGTGTTGCGCTACTTGTGCAGTACGTCGGGCATGGGGCTCGTGCTTGGAGGTCGGAGCGACGTTGTCCTCACGGGTCACTCAGACGCTTCTTGGGCTGACGACCAGGCTACGCAGCGGTCGTCTCAGGGTTACACCTTCAGCCTTGGCTCTGGTTCAGTTTCTTGGCGTTCTACTCGCTCTTCTTCTGTTCTCAGCTCCAGTTGTGAGGCTGAGATCTACGCCACAGCCATGGCTGCACAGGAGTTACGCTGGCTCACCTACCTTCTGACCGACCTGGGAGAGCGGCCTCGTTCTCCTCCAGTGCTGTACGTTGACAACAAGGCCGCCATTGCCTTGTGTGAGGAGCACAGACTGGAGCACAGGACGAAGCACATCGCTCTGCGCTACTTCCTTGCTCGAGAGCTGCAGCAGCGTGGTCAGCTTCGAATGCGTTACGTGGCCACTCGGGCCAACACTGCTGATGTGTTCACCAAGGCGCTTCAGCCTTGTGACCATCAGCGTTTCTGTACTGTTCTAGGCCTTGTGCCTACTCTCCCTCACTTGCTCACTTCTTGACTCTGCTTGTACTGTGATCTCTATATATATATACCTGCATGTTTACTCTTGTTAGGTTGTGATCACTGTACCTCTTGTTATATTATCAAACTGCATGTGAACTGGTCTTGTGACCACTTGCTTGTGCTCGGAATTTGTGTGGTTTCCTTGAGATCCACCCTGAGCTTGCTTTGCTTTGCTTTGACTGGTCTTGTGACCATCTGGTTGTCTCCCACTTAGCCTATGGGGGTGTGTCAAACATTATACATGTTCATATTGTGTAGGCTATAGTGGGTTTAGCCTTAGGGGGTACAACATTGCTAGGGTTTCCTACTTGTATCACCCTGCTGCCTAGTTTCACACATTCTCGTTCAGTTCTACATTCTAACACGACCACCTGCCAGCGTTGCGTAGAGGAGCCGCGCCAGCACTGCAGAAAGGCGACCTACCAATACAGCAGGTCGATGGTGTGCCAACGCTGCGGCAGAGCGATTGTCCAGCGTTGCCCCGTAGAAGACAGCAGTGCGCACGCTCGAAGATGCGTGCAGACGATTGGCCCGACTTGCACTGTTGTGCATCCGTTGGCTGTTGTTTGCGCGTGACAAGCCACATCAAATTCGGGATACCAACCCGAAGTCGCCTTTGCCTTCGCGACCTTGACGACGTTTGCGTGCCTCCGCAGAACTCGCCGAGCAGGTTACCCGGTCGACCTGGACAACCCCAAGTTCCTCTGGTCGACCACCGGGTCCCTCTGGTCGATCACAGCTCCCGTCGAGCTACCCCTTGGTCGACGGACCCCTTTCGTTGACCAGAACTATCAGTTGTCGACGAGCTCCCCTCGTCGACCGCTGCTCACTTCTCAGGTCGACGGACTGCTCCGTCGAACTCCCGGTCGAACTGCCCTTCCTGGTCGACGGCCCACCCGTCGCCCAGACCAGTCAGTTGCAGCTGTCGAGCTCCCTGTTCGACAGCAACACCATAGCGGTCCCCTGCAGCTCAAAGAAGCCTGTCGAGCAGCTCTCCCACTGTGGATGATCGGCTGCTTCTCCCGTACATCCGACCAAGTCGTCGGCGTTGCCCAAGCGAGGGCGGGGCCAACACTTCACTCCCGTTAACAGGCGCCGCCGTCACTGTTCGCACGGACCACAAGTCCCTACAATACATGCGAGCTTAGCCCAACCTTAACCCGAGACAGATTAGGTGGCTGGACTTCATGGAGAGCCACTTCACCTACCGCATCACGTACAAGAAGGGGGCAAATAACATCGCCGACGCCCTGACCCGACAGACAGTACAATCCGCTGCAGTACTCGTTAACCATTCGAACCCATTACTTACGGGATTATTCACCCACGGCTACACTACGGACCCGTTCTTCACGACTGGAAATCATCAGCAAGCCACGACGCAGAAAGGGGATTATTACCTAAAGGCCGGAACTGACCGGATTTGGGTTCCCGCTTACCGGCTGCTGCGTGAACTCCTTATCCAAGAGGTCCACGATTCTAACTCCTCCGGACATTTCGGGGTTGATAAAACCCAGAAATTACTGCACTGTCACTATTATTGGCCTGACTCCTCTAACGACGTGCAGCGATATGTGTCCTAATGCAGGGTGTGCCAAGCCATGAAATCGACATGTCAACGGCCAGCTGGGTTGCTGCAACCCCTCGAGCCACCCGAACGACTGTGGCAACACGTGACAATGGATTTTGTCACGGGAATGCCAACTGGACCGTCCGGCAACGACGCTGTTCTCGTCGTCGTCGATCGTCTCACGGAAATGGCGCACTTTGCACCGTGTCGTACAACAATCACAGCCGAAGAAACTGCGCGCCTCTTCATCTCAACGGTCGTGCGACTGTCAAACTTATATGCCATAGTCTGTTTAGACTGTAGTGGGGTAGTTCATATAGGGTACAACACTTTTAGGTTTCCTACTTGTACCCACCTGCTTGCTAGTTCAATCATTCATTCCTTCACTATTCTGATATGGTATTCTGAGCAGGTTCCCTAGTGGGAACGTATTTTTAGGGCCCACCACGATTTTTTTTTTCCTGCCCTGCCCGAAGCGCGCCTCGCGCCTGCCTCGCATGCGCCGTCGCGCGCCCTGCCCTAGTGCGGCCCGTCGCGGCCCTACCTTCGCTGGCCCGTCGCGGCCCTGCCTTCGCCGCCCGTCGCTGGCCCGTCGCCGCTCGTCGCGGCCCTGCCTTCGCCGCCCACTGCGGCCCTGCCCTGCAGCCGCTATGTTGCGGCCCTGCCTTTCGCCGCCTGTCGTTGGCCTGTCCCGGCCCGTCCCGGCCCGTCACCGGCCCGTCCCGGCCCGTTGCCGCCCGTTGCCGGCCCGTCGCCGCCCGTCGCTCGCCCGTCGCCGCTCGTCGCGGCCCTGCCTTTGCCGCCCTGTCGCGGCCCTGCCCTGCTGCCGCCCCAGTCGCGGCCTTGCCTTCGCCGCCCGTCGCGGCCCTGCCCTGCAGCCGCCCTGTCGCGGCCCTGCCCTGCTGCCGCCACAGTCACGGCCCTGACCTAAACCGCCAGCTGCGGCCCGGCCCTGCACCCGCCCCTGGTAAGCACCCTCGCTGCCCTGCCGCGCCGCGCCGCCAGGAGCCGAGCCGCACCGCCCAGCCGAGCCGCGCCGCCCTACCGAGCCGCGCCGCCCAGCCGAGCCGCGCCGCCCTACCGAGCCGCGCCGCCCTGCCTAGCCGCGCCGCCCTACTAACCGCGCTGCCCTGCCTGCACTGCTCCTGCTGCTACTGCTGCTTCTGCTGCCACTGCTGCTACTGCCGCTATGGCTAGCCCTACTGTTTTTAACTTTGATGCTGAGGGGCGTGCAGTTGACTTTGACATGTGGGTTGACGACCTACAGCTCTTCCTTCAGTGTGACTCTAGGGACGGGGTATCCCTTTTTTATCACACGTCCGGTGTCTCTACTGCACCTGCTGCCACTGCTGACAGTACGGTTCGCTCACAGTGGACCACTCGTGACGCTGTTGCTCGCCTTGCTGTTCGTAGTCACATGCCGTCTGCTGAGCGCGCGCACTTTGGCCAGTACAAGACTGCTCAGTCTTTGTATGACGCTGTCGTAGCGCGCTACTCCTCCCCTTCCACTGCTGCCCTCAGCCGCCTCATGCTGCCGTACCTTTTCCCTGACCTTGCCGCCTTTGCCACAGTCGCTGACCTCATTACTCACCTCCGCACTAGTGACGCCCGCTACCGCGCTGCGCTTCCCACTGAGTTCTGTGCCAAGAACCCCCCCCCCATGTACATCACCCTTTACTACCTAGTCACCTGCCTCCCTGACTCCCTTGCTTCAGTCAGGGATCACTTTCTCTCCCTTTGCCCCACCGAGCTCACCGTCGATCTGCTAGAGGAGCGCCTCACTGCAGCTGAGAAGAGTATCTTAGCTGTGGCTGCTTCTCGCGGCGACCCTCGCGCCCCTTTCTTTGAGGGGTGTTCCCCTGTCCCCCTTCTCCCCTCTGTTGCTTCTGCTGCTGCTGTCGACCTCGTTGGCACTGAGGAGGTCGGGGCTGCGTCTGCTCCTAGTGGGAGGCGCCGCAACAGCAAGGGCAAGGGGGGCAAGGGTGGTGGAGGGGACGGTGGGGGCGGCGGTGGAGGTGGTGGAGGAGGCGGAGGGGGTGGCGGTGGAGGTGGGGGTGGTGGCGGGAGTGGGGGCTTCGGTGGCGGCGGTGGGGGTGGTGGAGGCAGCGGCAGCGGGGGTGGAGGTGGCGGCGGCGGTGGTGCTGGTCGAGGTGGAGCTGCGCAGCGTGGAGGCTCTGGTGGCAGCCAGCGCCAGCAGCAGCAGCAGCGTTCCCGTGAGACCTCGTCGGCCCAGCAGCTTTGTGAGTGGTACGCTGGGCGTGGGAGGTCTGGGGGTGTTGGTCCCTGCACTTACGTTCTTCACACTGGCGGGCACCGTGGGGAGACGTGCGGGCTGCCACACACTGACTGACGCCTGGCGCACCCAGTTTCCTGACACTGTTGAGCTCCCTCGCTATGGTGATCTGCTTAGGCAGAATGTAGCTATCTTTGATCTTGATTTCGATGCTATCCTTGCTGCCATGTATGCTGTGACTGATAATGCTGAGGGTGACTGCTACCTGTGTGTTCCCCTTGACCCGGGCATTGAGGCTGCTGCTCTAGGTGCTAGTGAGTCTGCTGCTCCAGGTACAGGTGAGTCTGCTGCTCCAGGTGCTGGTGAGTCTGCTCTCTCTGGTACTGCACCTACTGAGGCCTTGCACACTTTCACACTTGACTCTGGTGCTTCGCGCTCTTTCTTTCGCGACAGCACCACACTCACGCCGCTCAGTCGGCCTGTCGCAGTCTCCCTGGCTGACCCCTCTGGGGGCCCAGTCCTTGCGCACTCTTCCACGGTTCTACCGTGTCCTGCGGCCCCGTCGGGCTTGCTGTCGGGACTCCACCTCCCCTTGTTCTCTACGAAATTGGTGAGTGGGGCTGACCTTCAGGACGTGTGGGTTGACCAGTTCACCCCTGGAGGTCAGCGTGTGATCCACTGCACTTGCTCTCGGACGGGCCGCCACCTGGCCACGTTCACCCGTCGGCCTGGGTCGAGTCTGTACACACTGACTACTGCGTCTCCTCCGGTTACTGCGTCTGGTCAGGTAGCTGCGTCTGGTTAGGTGTTTACTGCCGCGTCCAGATCTCGTCCAGCGTCTGCCCCCTGCTCGTGTCGTCCTCTGTCGCACGAGACTCTCCTTTGGCACCACCGCCTTGGTCACCCCTCCCTGCCTCGTCTTCGAGATATGGCCTCCCGTACTCTTGTCTCTGGTCTCCCCCAGTCTCTCCCTCCCCTTCCTCCAGGGCCTGCCCCTACCTGTGTTCCTTGTGTCGAGGGCCGGCAGCGCGCCGCTCCTCACTCCTCCGAGTTCCCTCCGACAGAGGCTCCCCTGCAGACTCTCCACATGGACGTGTGGGGCCCAGCCTGCGTCCGTGGACAGGGTCACGAGCGTTACTTCCTGCTGGTCGTTGACGACTACTCGCGTTACACCACAGTCTTCCGCTTGCGCCGCAAGGGTGAGGTCACTGAGGTGTTGATCGACTGGATCCACGGTGCCCGTCGCCAGCTCGGCGAGAGTTTCGGCTCGAACCTTCCTGTTCTGCGTCTGCACTCGGACAGAGGTGGTGAGTTTTCCTCCGACCTTCTGAGGGCCTTCTGTCGTGCGGAGGGCATCCGCCAGACGTTCACGCTTCCGGCCTCCCCACAGCAAAATGGGATTGCTGAGCGCCGCATTGGCATGGTCATGGACGTCGCTCGTACGTCCATGATCCATGCGGCTGCTCCCCATTTTCTGTGGTTGTTCGCGGTTCAGTACGCTGCGCATCAGATCAACCTTCAGCCTCGTGTCTCCTTGCCGGAGACCACACCTACTCTGCGGTGGACGGGGAAGGTTGGCGATGCGTCTGTGTTCCGTGTCTGGGGATCTCGAGCTTTTGTCCGCGATGCTTCCGCGGACAAGCTGTCCTCCCGTGCCGTTCCCTGTGTCTTCCTTGGCTTCCCCCCTGACGCACCAGGGTGGCAGTTTTACCACCCCACCTCGCGTCGTGTTCTGTCCTCTCAGGACGTCACGTTTGACGAGTCGGTATCTTACTACCGTCTCTTTCCCTACTGCACTGCCTCTCTCCCCCCCCCCCGCCACTCTTCCTAGCACCAGGTGCTCCTCCGGTAGACCCCCTCCCCCCTCAGGGTCCTGCCCCCTCAGGTGTGTCCCAGGTAGACCCTGTCGAGCCTGTCGAGGTAGCTATCAACTCTGGTGCTGCTAGGGGTGCTGAGCCTGCGGGTGCGGGGACTGGGGGTGCTGAGCCTTGGGTTGCTGTGTCTGAGGGTGCGGAGCCTGGGGGTGCTGAGCCTGAGCGTCTGGAGCCTGGGGGTGCTGAGGCTGGGGGAGCTGAGCCTGAGCGTGCTGAGTCTGGAGGTCCTCCGGGTGTCTCGTCACGGCGGGAGCCCCTCTCTCCGCAACGGCTGCGTGAGTGGTACGCTCGGCGCTGTAGCCGTGCTGCTGGGGCTACGGGGCCTGCTGCTGGAGGTGCTTTTGGAGTTGGAGCTGCTGGAGGTGCTGCTGGTGCTGGAGCTGCTGGAGGTGCTTCTGTTGCTGGAGCTGCTGGAGCCGCTGGTCCTGGAGGTGCTGGTGCTGGAGGTACTGGCGCTGTTGGAGGTCCTGCTGGTGTTGGAGCTGCTGGAGGTGCTGGAGCAGCTGGTCCCGAAGGTGCTCGTACTGGAGGTACTGGAGCTGCTGGGGCTGGTGGTGCTGCAGGAGTTGGAGCTGTAGGTGCTGCTGGAGCTGGAGGTGTTGGAGGTACTGGAGCTGTTGCTACTGGAGGTGCTGCTGGAGCTGGAGCTGTTGGAGGTACTGGAGCTGGTGGTACTGGTGCTGAGGGTACTGGTGCTGTCTCTACTGTTTCTGGAGGCGCTGCGCGGCCCCGGCCGTACTACGTTCCGCTCCTTCAACAGGTTCTTGGTCTCCTGCCTTCTACTAGTCCTACTCCTCCTTTACTGATTCCACCGCCTGTCTAGTCACAGTCGCAGTTACAGCCAACCTCTCCACTGCCTGGTCCTTCTCCTTACTCTGGACCGACTAGAGGTCTTACGGAGCGTCGTGAGCCTGAGTCTCGTCCTGCGTCGCCTGAGTCTCGTCCTGCGTCACCTGAGTCTCGTCCTGAGTCGCCTGTCCGCGCTGTTCGCACTGGTCGTCGTGTTCCGCGTCAGCGTCCTCCTCCTGTCCCCGGCACTCACTAAAACCCTAAACCCTAAACCCATAACCCTAAACCCTAAACCCCAAAACTCTGCCGTCTCCTCCTGCGTCCTCTCTTCCTGACGGTCCGGACCCGGAGTCTGACTCCCTTTGTGCTGCTAGTCCTACTGTCATGCGCTTTTTGGCCACTGTTGTCACTGACCCTTCGTCTGAGTCCACTGATGCGTCTGCTCTCGTCGCTGAGCTTGTTGAATTTGCTGTCGCCTGTCGTCTAGACTACGCCACTAGTCTTGTTGCTGAGTCTGAGTCTGCGTCTGTCTGTCCTCCGTCCGTCGAGGCTGAGTGTGCTCTTGGCACGGACGTCCTTGAGGACAGACAGGAGGAGTTTGAGTGCTTTGCCGCTGCTGTACCTCATCTTGTGTCCATGCTGCTTGCCCCTGAGGGAGACCCGGATGCACCAGACATCCCGACCCCGCGCTCTTACGCAGAGGCAATAGAGGGTCCCTACTCCTCTTTGTGGGAGACAGCCATGGACACAGAGATGGCTTCCTGGAAGTCCACAGGCACCTACGTCGACGAGGTTCCCCCGCCTTGGGCGAACATCGTCAGTGGCATGTGGATCTTCAGGGTGAAGCGGCCGCCGGGTTCTCCGCCTGTCTTCAAGGCGCGTTACGTTGCACGAGGCTTCAGTCAGCGACAGGGAGTTGACTTCTTTCAGACCTTCTCCCCTACCCCGAAGATGACCACTCTTGGGGTACTGTTGCACGTCGCCGCTCAGCGTGACTACGAGTTACACTCGCTTGACTTCAGCACAGCCTTCCTACAGGGTAGCCTGCACGAGGAGATCTGGCTGCGCCGCCCACCTGGCTTCATTGGGTCGTTTCCTGCTGGTACCCAGTGGAGCCTCCGGCGGCCAGTCTACGGTCTCCGCCAGGCACCCCGTGAGTGGCACGACACACTGAGGACGACTCTTGCTGCTCTTGGTTTTGCTCCTTCCACTTCTGACCCGTCGCTGTTTCTGCGCACCGACACCACTCTGCCGCCGTTCTACGTTCTCGTGTACGTAGACGACTTGGTCTTTGCTACTGCTGACACTGAGGCACTCGCCCACGTGAAGTCCGAGCTGCAGAAGAGACACACGTGCACAGACCTGGGTGAGCTCACAAGCTATCTTGGCTTGCGGATCACCCGGGACAGAGCACAGCGCACCATTACCTTGACTCAGTCACACATGGTGCAGCAGGCCCTTCAGCGCTTCGGCTTCACGTACTCCTCGCCACAGTCCACTCCTCTGCCTACCGGTCACTCGCTCTCAGCTCCACCTTCGGACGAGTCCGTAGAGCCGAGTGGCCCGTACCCAGAGCTTGTGGGCTGCCTCATGTACCTGATGACGTGCACTCGACCCGACCTCGCGTACCCTCTCAGCCTCCTGGCTCGCTACGTGGCTCCCGACAGGCACCGAAAGGTGCACTGGGATGCTACGAAGAGGGTACTGCGTTACTTGTGCAGTACGTAGGGCATGGGGCTAGTGCTTGGAGGACGGGCTCGAGTTGTCCTCACTGGTCACGCAGACGCTTCCTGGTCTGACGACTTGAGTATGCAGCAGTCGTCACTTACACCTTCAGCCTTGGCTCCGGCTCTGTCTCTTGGCGGTCTACCCGCTCGTCTTTTGTTCTCAGTTCCAGTTGTGAGGCTGAGATCTACGCAGGGGCCATGGCTGCACAGGAGTTACGCTGGCTCACCTACCTGCTGACCGACCTGGGAGAGCCGCCTCGTTCTCCTCCAGTGCTGTACGTCGACAACAAGGCCATGATTGCCTTGTGTCAGGAGCACAGACTGGAGCACAGAACGAAGCACATAGCTCTGCGCTACTTCCTTGCTCGAGATCTGCATCAGCGTGGTCAGCTTCGTCTTGCTTACGTGGCCTCTAGGGCCAACACTGCTGATGTTTTCACCAAGGCACTTCAGCCTTGTGATCATCAGCTTTTCAGTACTGTTCTAGGCCTTGTACCTACCGTGCCTCACTTGCTTACTTCTTGACTCTGCTTGTACTTTGATCTCTATACATATACCTGCATGCTTACACTTGCTAGGTTGTGTTCACTGTATTGCTTGTTCTCCTTTATATAACTCTGCATGTGAACTGGCCTTGTGGCCATTTGCTTGTGCTCAGAATGCGTGGTGACTTTGTGATCCACCCTGAGCTTACTTTGCATTTCTTGACCGGTCTTGTGACCTCTTGTTCTCCCCCACTTTGCCTATGGGGGTGTGTCAAACTTATATGCCTTAGTCTGTTTAGGCTGTAGTGGGGTAGTTCATATAGGGTACAACACTTTTAGGTTTCCTACTTGTACCCACCTGCTTGCTAGTTCAATCATTCATTCCTTCACTATTCTGACAGCGTCTGCATGGAATTCCCTCGGCGATCATCAGCGACCGAGATCCGAAGTTCACGTCGAAATTTTGGATGGAAACGTGGGCGCAGTACGGCACGAAGCTACAGTTCTCCTCGGCATACCACTCGCAAACGGACGGCCAGACCGAGCGGACCAATCAGACCATGGAGCAGCTGATAAGGACAAACTGTCCCGACCCTGCTTGCTGGGAAGACTCGCCCGCCATGTTGGAGTTTGCCTTCAACAATGCCCCGTCGAGCACGACTAATCACTTCCCGTTCTTTTTAAATCACGGGATGGACCCAATGGTGCCTACAACGACTATACTCGACAATCCGGTCCCGCGGTCACAAACATTTGTGACGAAACTACAGGAAGTTCGCGAGAAAGCTGCGAACGCAATTCGCAAGGCGAATACCACTTCCCGCAAATACACCGACCTTTTACGACGGGAACTCTTCTTGGCAGCTGGGCAACTAGTGCTACTCGACACGAAGAACCTGCGCCTGCCCGGCCCATCGAAATCACGGCCACGATTTTGTGGGCCTTTCAAGATAATCAAGATGGTGACGCCTGTCACCGCGAAGCTGCTGCTACCCGAGGACTGGCGTATACATGACGCCTTCCACGTCATCTTACTTCGCAAGTTCGTGCCAGCCACGACAGACATCGCACGACAACAGGCTGCACCAACGGCACGTCCAGTACCAGAACCGACACTCGACCCGTCCAAGATATTGGTGCATCGTGTACGACTGGATGCCGCTGGTCGCCACGTGGATTTTCTCATCCGTTGGACTGACCGCACCCGTGAAGACGACACGTGGGTGTCATCCGCTTCGCTTGAAGACTCTCCGTTTACTGGTGATTATCTCGCCTGCAAGCGAGCTGCGGATATTGACCACATTTCTTAAGGGGGGGGGGGGGCAAGTGAAAGGAATTTTCCCGAATTCCTCATCGGGGTTGACTGCTTCGCGTACAGCCCCGATTTTCAGACTCTGCACGTTTGGTTGACTCTGCACCCAAACTCAATCACCAGAAGTTCCCTCCTAGCTAGGCTAGCCACTACATAAGCGTGTGCCTTCATTGTATCATCAGTCTGTTCAATCACATTCTTGTTATTCGTTAATCTGCGCACTCTCCTTTACAACTCATAACATATATAGCAGAAGTAGCTAATCTTTCGCTGTAGCTATACGAGGTTATTGCTTCTCGCGAAAGGATATTTTCGTTCAGGTTTGTCGCAGCCGTTTCCCGAAACCTCTCGACCCGTCGAAATCGTTGCATAGTGGAGCGAAAACAAATCAGCCGCTGATATTGCGGTTGTTCCTTACGCCCCAAAATCCTCGTTAGCCAATCCGGTGCCGCTGAGTGGAAAGTTGGGGATAAGGCGAGCAACTCCAGGGTTCAATCAGAGGGAGCAGAGTCCAACGTACTCGTGCCTGCATTGTCCATCCAAAAGATAGTGGACCGCCTCCCTCCAGTTTGACGCCTGGTAGCATTCTCCTTTTCGATCTCTTCAGCTCAACTCAGCTACCTCGTCCACCTCCACACAGCTCAATGGCTGCCCTCGCCTCCTCCCTCAGCTCCGTTGCTGCCGCAGCACCCCTGAAGGTGGCTGTCAGCAGCAAGGTCTCTACCTCCCGTGTTGTGAGGTTGACCGTCCGTGCCGAGGAGAAGGCCGCTGCCGCTGCTCCCATCGGCCCCAAGCGCGGTGCCACCGTGAAGGTCCTCAGGCCCGAGTCGTACTGGTTCAATGACACCGGCAAGGTCGTTTCCGTTGACCAGGTGAGTGGGCGTTACTTACTGTCGCTTTAGGTAGAGATGCTTCGGTCGGATTGGCTTGGCATAGTTTGTGTCCTCCACAACTTGCTCGCTTACCTCTACCAATCCTTGTGCAATGCAGAGCGGCATCCGCTACCCCGTTGTCGTGAGATTCGAGAAGGTGAACTACGCCGGCGTGTCCACAAACAACTTCTCTGTGGATGAGGTCGTTGAGCTCTAAATGTACAGCGGCTAGTAATGTCTACTCTGTATGGCCTTCTGAGTAATTGAGCTGCCTTCACACTTCCCGTTTTGTTTAGGTGGTACTATGTTAAGATATACACGGGAAACTGATCTGCATTTATTCGTTCCTCTTCGACTGCCAGAAAATTGAAGCAAATATATACGCAGAAAAATTCGTGGCGTAGTAGCAAGTTGAATTACGTGAAGCCGTACTTCACCCTGAACCTGACATCCACTAGGACGATGCGAGTCCTGCCAAAATATTTATATGATGGAGATCTATAATATGAAATAGACGGTAGGAATCAGCTCTAAATCGCGGTTGGTGGGGCGAGAATCAGCTCTCAATCGTCTTTTAAGACAGGAACCCGATCTGTGATTCCGACGGATGTGCAGGAAAGAAAATTTTCAGTAACAAGCACAATAGTTGCATATTATGTTGTTAAAACATTCAGGGTAATGGATTCTGGAGACAGTCATCAACGACCCTCCTAAACAGCCCTCTAACCTCTGCCAGATCCTCCTCCACCCCGTTCAACTCTGCTGCCATCTCCCTTGCGACTGCCTCATTCTCAGCATTCAGCTCTGCTATTCTTTGAAGTTGCTCCTCTTCTGTCAAGTCAATGTCAGGAGGTAACGCATCCACAAGCATGTCAAACAGCTTCAACGCCTGAACCAAGGCTGATGCCATCTCAGGAACCTGCTCTATCACAGGGACTGCTGGTGCCGAGGCGACCGATGCGTCAGTTCCTGCTGCAACGGTTCCTTCTGCACCAGGCCCAATGGTACCGTTAGGGGCCGCGGCTCCGTTAGCTACTGCGCCTGGTCCCGTTGAAGCAGCAGTTGGTATGGCGGCGCCTGTGTTCCCTGGTCCAGAGGCTGTAACCGGCTGACCGTTTCCAGGTGCAGCTGGTGTGGTTGGCGCGAGAAGAGGTTTCCCAGGAATGGTTGACGGAGTGGCGTCTCGTTGAAGTGTGCCGACGGTGTTGAAAAGGAGGAAGGCGATGTGGTTGGTGTGGTCCTGGAGCTGTGATACTATGTCCATGGCGATTCTAAGAGCCGATGTGAGAAAACAGTATCCCGGACGTTACGCTATCTATAAAGCAGGATCCAATGTAGTAGATGCGAAGAACAGGCCGTAAGAGACGATCACGAACGGCAGGGTAATTAATCTCCACGCAACATTGCTGCCGTTGTGCCTGCCAAGCTGCAGAGCAGAAGCTGTCAAAGTTTTGCTGGGCCTGGTGTGGAAGTTCAGCACGCATCAGAGCAGAGTGTAGCGATGAACGGAAAACCTGGTCAAGAATTAAACTGGACGATGGAGATAATATTGGGGAGCATTTCAGCGGGGACACCAACTGGCTTTGTAGGAGCTTACGTGGCAGAACTTTCGGCTTCACATTCTCTTCAGTCACACCTCATCTGCAATAGCTCCGCTGTGCGGAAAATATGTGAGGCAAATGCTACAAGTTCCAAGTGATTTGTGACATGAATAAAACCCCTCACCCTGTCCCGTCCTCCCCACGCGGTTTTGAAATTGTGGGTTGGCTTTGAATTCACGTAGGTTTTGTTTTGCTGTGGTGTGTCTGGTAATACGCGAGAACCGTTTCATATCAAGAGGAAACCAACTGAACCGCACGTGACGAACAGAAAACCAACTCGCATCTCCACATCCTGCCCATTCAATTTACAGAAACCACTTCGAGTACTCGATCCTCCTAATCACTTCGTTCATCAGGCGAATCGCCGCCGTCGATTTCACCTGCGCCACAGTCATAACACTTTCCTTTACCGTGCCGCGCGATCAACCTAACACAACAGCACCTCACAATGGCGGCAGCAGTCGCTGAGAACGTTGCCGTATGCTGCCGGCAGCTAACCGGGAACGTAACGGTTGAGTCTAATGGTCGGAAAAGCGTCGCCCTCCAGACGCGGTACGACCAGATGCCCGAGATAGACGACCGTTGCATGTACCGAGTTTCAATCCTTCCAATGGGGATTATCTGCGATAATAGTGAATTTCCAGTCCTGTGTGTTCCGTGTGTGGATCTCACCTTCCTCTCGCGCGGCCAACGAAAGGCATTCGAGTCGTCTCAAAAGATGACTGATGATCCAATCCTGCGTGTTGTGTTTCCCTTTCTTTTCATGCGTCTGCGTGTGTTTACGTGTGCTGCCGTGTGTTGTCCCAGCTTCCTCTCCCGTGGTCAGCGGAAGGAGCTCGCGGCGCTGCGCATCCAGCTCAGGAATTCCGCAGCTCGCTCTGGTGAGCGCAACTTACAGGTCCTCTGCTGAGTGTAATTTTCAGCTTTTTCAGGTAAGTGTAACTTACAGTCCTCTGGTAAGTTCGAGTTCCTGATCTTTCCGGCATTGCGAGCCACAGTTCTTTACGGCATAGCATCTTCCCAGTTCTTTACGGCGTTCCGCCGTTCTATTCAGTGCGAAGTCAAGGACTTCATCGTCCGAGTCAGTCTTAACTCCCCCCTGTTTGTCGTCACGATCAGTCGTATCTTGAGCCGTCCCATCTACATGGCTCAGAGCGCTTTGTCATGTAAAAATACAGTAACAGGTTTCGGTGACCAGATGTTACCAGAAAATGGCGCGAAACCAGCCTGGCCGCCCTTGCTAAACCCCAGCATGCAGTGTTCTCTCGCAACGCAAGATTTGCCATTTCAATGCATGCTTCTCCTCTCACCCTTGTCCTCCCCAGCAGTGATCGCAGCAACAGCCAACCGTGAGCCAGTGGCAGCAGCGGCGCACACAGCAGAGGCGGTGGAGAGCTTGAAGCTGGAGCCCACCCCCATTCCACCGCTCACCACACGCCGTTTTTCCACTCATGCATGCTTCTCCTCTCTCCCCAACAGTGATCACAGCAGCGTCATGTCGCCCCCAGTGGCAGCAGCAGCGCACACGGCAGAGGCGGTGGAGAGCTTGAAGCTGGAGCCCATCTGCCCATGCTTTCCGCATTCCCCTCCCCATCCTGCCCTTCATTGCATGCCTTTCTCCATTCCTCCAGTGGTCGCATCATCTCGCCTGCCAGTCTCAGCAGCGGCGCACACGGCAGAGGCGGTGGAGAGCTTGAAGCTGGAGCCCATCGCTCAGATCAGCGGCACCGTCAACCTGCCCGGCTCCAAGTCCCTCTCCAACCGCCTTCTGCTGCTTGCTGCTCTTGCCAAGGTGGGTTGGAAGGGCACTGTTGCCAAAGTCACGTAGTAGAGGGTCGCTCAGATCAGCGGCACCGTCAACCTGCCCGGCTCCAAGTCCCTCTCCAACCGCCTTCTGCTGCTTGCTGCTCTTGCCAAGGTGGGTTGGAAGGGCGCTGTTGCCAAAGTCAGGTAGTAGAGGGTCGCTCAGATCAGCGGCACCGTCAACCTGCCCGGCTCCAAGTCCCTCTCCAACCGCCTTCTGCTGCTTGCTGCTCCCAAGGTGGGTTGGAAGGGCGCTGTTGCCAAAGTCAGGTAGTAGAGGGTCGCTCAGATCAGCGGCACCGTCAACCTGCCCGGCTCCAAGTCCCTCTCCAACCGCCTTCTGCTGCTTGCTGCTCCCAAGGTGGGTTGGAAGGGCGCTGTTGCCAAAGTCAGGTAGTAGAGGGTCGCTCAGATCAGCGGCACCGTCAACCTGCCCGGCTCCAAGTCCCTCTCCAACCGCCTTCTGCTGCTTGCTGCTCCCAAGGTGGGTTGGAAGGCTGGCCAACGTTCCTTGCGAACACCAAGGTGGGTTAGAGGGCTGGCCGCCTCCTTTCCTTGCGTCGTACAAGTCGGATCAGTGGCACCGTCAACCTGCCCGGCTCCAAGTCCCTCTCCAATAGGGTTGAGCAAGGTAACGAACACCTGTTCGGTTCGCCTCGAACGTGTTCGGTGTTCGTCTCGTCGTGTTCGGGGCAAAAACGAACACGAATGTGTTCGTCGCGACTGTCCCGCGATCTACAATTTAGGTTGCGGGACATTCTGTTTGAGCTCAAATTTGAGCTCAAACTTAGTCGCACTATTCAGCAGCAGCCATTACTACCACGCCCCCCACACATCACGCCATTATCACCTCGTTAGGACTTAGTGTAAGTAAATTGTTACCTTAGGTTAGTCTGACTAGACTTGGGTAGGTGAGATTTAGGTTGTCGGGAAGGGACTAGACAGGAATACTGCAGAATCTCGTTAGTTGGGGGTTGGGGGTAAGCATTCGCAAATTTCGTATGCATGGGGTTGGGGAAAGCATTCGCGAATTGCGTAAGTTGGGGATTGATAGGAATAACATTCGCATTTTTCGTAAGTTGGGGATTGATAGGAATAACGTTCGCATTTTTCGTAAGTTGGGGGATTGTGGGGGGGTGGCGAGCAATTGCAGATTTCGTAGATCTAGAGGGGGGAGAGCATTTCGCCTTACGTGGGGGGGAAATCTAAGTGGCGAGCTGGATAAGCAAAAATATGGATCCCTAACTAGCACAAGCCAGATCCAGCCTATATTTATTCCCCCTGTTTCCCGCAATTCCCCTGCCCGCCGTTGCGTATTTCGAGCGTAACAGAGGATGCCCAAAAGCGAATACGAACGTGTTTGCCACGAACACGTTCGTGTTCGCCTCCGAAACCAAAGTGTTCGCCTTCACAGGCGAACGGCGAACACCTTTTTTTGCTAAAGGTATGTTAGAAGCATGTCCCCTCCTTTCCTTGTGTTCCGTGAGTTGAATCAGCGGCGCCGTCAACCTGCCCGGCTCCAAGTCCCTTTCCAACCGCCTGCTGCTGCTCGCTGCTCTTGCCAAGGTATGTTAGAAGCATGTCCCCTCCTTTCCTTGTGTTCCGTGAGTTGAATCAGCAGCGCCGTCAACCTGCCCGGCTCCAAGTCCCTTTCCAACCGCCTGCTGCTGCTCGCTGCTCTTGCCAAGGTATGTTAGAAGCATGTCCCCTCCTTTCCTTGTGTTCCGTGAGTTGAATCAGCGGCGCCGTCAACCTGCCCGGCTCCAAGTCCCTTTCCAACCGCCTGCTGCTGCTCGCTGCTCTTGCCAAGGTATGTTAGAAGCATGTCCCCTCCTTTCCTTGTGTTCCGTGAGTTGAATCAGCGGCGCCGTCAACCTGCCCGGCTCCAAGTCCCTTTCCAACCGCCTGCTGCTGCTCGCTGCTCTTGCCAAGGTATGTTAGAAGCATGTCCCCTCCTTTCCTTGTGTTCCGTGAGTTGAATCAGCGGCGCCGTCAACCTGCCCGGCTCCAAGTCCCTTTCCAACCGCCTGCTGCTGCTCGCTGCTCTTGCCAAGGTATGTTAGAAGCATGTCCCCTCCTTTCCTTGTGTTCCGTGAGTTGAATCAGCGGCGCCGTCAACCTGCCCGGCTCCAAGTCCCTTTCCAACCGCCTTCTGCTGCTCGCTGCTCTTGCCAAGGTATGTTAGAAGCATGTCCCCTCCTTTCCTTGTGTTCCGTGAGTTGAATCAGCGGCGCCGTCAACCTGCCCGGCTCCAAGTCCCTTTCCAACCGCCTGCTGCTGCTCGCTGCTCTTGCCAAGGTATGTTAGAAGCATGTCCCCTCCTTTCCTTGTGTTCCGTGAGTTGAATCAGCTGCGCCGTCAACCTGCCCGGCTCCAAGTCCCTTTCCAACCGCCTGCTGCTGCTCGCTGCTCTTGCCAAGGTATGTTAGAAGCATGTCCCCTCCTTTCCTTGTGTTCCGTGAGTTGAATCAGCGGCGCCGTCAACCTGCCCGGCTCCAAGTCCCTTTCCAACCGCCTGCTGCTGCTCACTGCTCTTGCCAAGGTATGTTAGAAGCATGTCCCCTCCTTTCCTTGTGTTCCGTGAGTTGAATCAGCGGCGCCGTCAACCTGCCCGGCTCCAAGTCCCTTTCCAACCGCCTGCTGCTGCTCGCTGCTCTTGCCAAGGTATGTTAGAAGCATGTCCCCTCCTTTCCTTGTGTTCCGTGAGTTGAATCAACGGCGCCGTCAACCTGCCCGGCTCCAAGTCCCTTTCCAACCGCCTGCTGCTGCTCGCTGCTCTTGCCAAGGTATGTTAGAAGCATGTCCCCTCCTTTCCTTGTGTTCCGTGAGTTGAATCAGCGGCGCCGTCAACCTGCCCGGCTCCAAGTCCCTTTCCAACCGCCTGCTGCTGCTCGCTGCTCTTGCCAAGGTATGTTAGAAGCATGTCCCCTCCTTTCCTTGTGTTCCGTGAGTTGAATCAGCGGCGCCGTCAACCTGCCCGGCTCCAAGTCCCTTTCCAACCGCCTGCTGCTGCTCGCTGCTCTTGCCAAGGTATGTTAGAAGCATGTCCCCTCCTTTCCTTGTGTTCCGTGAGTTGAATCAGCGGCGCCGTCAACCTGCCCGGCTCCAAGTCCCTTTCCAACCGCCTGCTGCTGCTCGCTGCTCTTGCCAAGGTATGTTAGAAGCATGTCCCCTCCTTTCCTTGTGTTCCGTGAGTTGAATCAGCGGCGCCGTCAACCTGCCCGGCTCCAAGTCCCTTTCCAACCGCCTGCTGCTGCTCGCTGCTCTTGCCAAGGTATGTTAGAAGCATGTCCCCTCCTTTCCTTGTGTTCCGTGAGTTGAATCAGCGGCGCCGTCAACCTGCCCGGCTCCAAGTCCCTTTCCAACCGCCTGCTGCTGCTCGCTGCTCTTGCCAAGGTATGTTAGAAGCATGTCCCCTCCTTTCCTTGTGTTCCGTGAGTTGAATCAGCGGCGCCGTCAACCTGCCCGGCTCCAAGTCCCCTTCCAACCGCCTGCTGCTGCTCGCTGCTCTTGCCAAGGTATGTTAGAAGCATGTCCCCTCCTTTCCTTGTGTTCCGTGAGTTGAATCAGCGGCGCCGTCAACCTGCCCGGCTCCAAGTCCCTTTCCAACCGCCTGCTGCTGCTCGCTGCTCTTGGCAAGGTGGGTTGGGTTGGAAGGTTGCTGTTGCCAAAGTAAGGTAGTAGAGGGGAGGGTAGCCCTTACCAAGGCACCGTCAACCTGCCCGGCTTCAAGTCCCTCTCCAACCTCCTACTGCTGCTCGCCGCTCTTGCCAAGGTATTGTCAATGATGGCTCCCCACCCACGTTCCTTGCGAGCGCCAAGGCGGGTTAGAAGACTGCAACTTCTCTTTGACCCCTCTTACCTTCCCCCCCTATGTTCCGTGTGAGCGTGTGTCGTATAAGTCGGATCAGTGGCACCGTCAACCTGCCCGGCTCCAAGTCCCTCTCCCAACCGCCTCCTGCCGCTCGCTGCGCTTGCCAAGGTACGTAGTAGAAGGCAGGTCAGAAGGTTCCTCATCCTTAATAAATCTAAGGCACCGGTCAACCTGCCCTCCAAGTCCCTCTCCCAACCGCCTCCTGCTGCTCGCTGCGCTTGCCAAGGTACGTAGTAGAAGGCAGGTCAGAAGGTGCCTCATCCTTTATAAATCAAAGGCACCGGTCAACCTGCCCTCCAAGTCCCTCTCCCAACCGCCTCCTGCTGCTCGCTGCGCTTGCCAAGGTACGTAGTAGAAGGCAGGTCAGAAGGTGCGTCATCCTTTATAAATCAAAGGCACCGGTCAACCTGCCCTCCAAGTCCCTCTCCCAACCGCCTCCTGCTGCTCGCTGCGCTTGCCAAGGTACGTAGTAGAAGGCAGGTCAGAAGGTGCCTCATCCTTTATAAATCAAAGGCACCGGTCAACCTGCCCTCAAAGTCCCTCTCCCAACCGCCTCCTGCTGCTCGCTGCGCTTGCCAAGGTACGTAGTAGAAGGCAGGTCAGAAGGTGCCTCATCCTTTATAAATCAAAGGCACCGGTCAACCTGCCCTCCAAGTCCCTCTCCCAACCGCCTCCTGCTGCTCGCTGCGCTTGCCAAGGTACGTAGTAGAAGGCAGGTCAGAAGGTGCCTCATCCTTTATAAATCAAAGGCACCGGTCAACCTGCCCTCCAAGTCCCTCTCCCAACCGCCTCCTGCTGCTCGCTGCGCTTGCCAAGGTACGTAGTAGAAGGCAGGTCAGAAGGTGCCTCATCCTTTATAAATCAAAGGCACCGGTCAACCTGCCCTCCAAGTCCCTCTCCCAACCGCCTCCTGCTGCTCGCTGCGCTTGCCAAGGTACGTAGTAGAAGGCAGGTCAGAAGGTGCCTCATCCTTTATAAATCAAAGGCACCGGTCAACCTGCCCTCCAAGTCCCTCTCCCAACCGCCTCCTGCTGCTCGCTGCGCTTGCCAAGGTACGTAGTAGAAGGCAGGTCAGAAGGTGCCTCATCCTTTATAAATCAAAGGCACCGGTCAACCTGCCCTCCAAGTCCCTCTCCCAACCGCCTCCTGCTGCTCGCTGCGCTTGCCAAGGTACGTAGTAGAAGGCAGGTCAGAAGGTGCCTCATCCTTTATAAATCAAAGGCACCGGTCAACCTGCCCTCCAAGTCCCTCTCCCAACCGCCTCCTGCTGCTCGCTGCGCTTGCCAAGGTACGTAGTAGAAGGCAGGTCAGAAGGTGCCTCATCCTTTATAAATCAAAGGCACCGGTCAACCTGCCCTCCAAGTCCCTCTCCCAACCGCCTCCTGCTGCTCGCTGCGCTTGCCAAGGTACGTAGTAGAAGGCAGGTCAGAAGGTGCCTCATCCTTTATAAATCAAAGGCACCGGTCAACCTGCCCTCCAAGTCCCTCTCCCAACCGCCTCCTGCTGCTCGCTGCGCTTGCCAAGGTACGTAGTAGAAGGCAGGTCAGAAGGTGCCTCATCCTTTATAAATCAAAGGCACCGGTCAACCTGCCCTCCAAGTCCCTCTCCCAACCGCCTCCTGCTGCTCGCTGCGCTTGCCAAGGTACGTAGTAGAAGGCAGGTCAGAAGGTGCCTCATCCTTTATAAATCAAAGGCACCGGTCAACCTGCCCTCCAAGTCCCTCTCCCAACCGCCTCCTGCTGCTCGCTGCGCTTGCCAAGGTACGTAGTAGAAGGCAGGTCAGAAGGTGCCTCATCCTTTATAAATCAAAGGCACCGGTCAACCTGCCCTCCAAGTCCCTCTCCCAACCGCCTCCTGCTGCTCGCTGCGCTTGCCAAGGTACGTAGTAGAAGGCAGGTCAGAAGGTGCCTCATCCTTTATAAATCAAAGGCACTGGTCAACCTGCCCTCCAAGTCCCTCTCCCAACCGCCTCCTGCCGCTCGCTGCTCTTGCCAAGGCGGGTGAAAAGCCCCTTCTCTCTCCTCCCCCACTTCCTGCTCTACCTTGCGTCCCGTGAGTCGGATGAGCGGCGCCGTCAGCCTGCCCGGCTCCAAGTCCCTTTCCAACCGCCTGCTGCTGCTCGCTGCTGCTTGCCGCTGCTTGCTGCTCTTGCCAAGGTATGCTAGTAGGAGGCGGGTCAGCAAGTGCCTCATCCCCTTGCCCTGATTCCTTGCTTTATTTGAGTCGGATCAATCAAGGCACCGTCAACCTGCCCGGCTCCAAGTCCCTCTTCCTCCCGTCTCCCCTCTGACCCCCCACCTACCCCCCCCCCCGCCTACCCCCCACCCGCTCTTCCACAGGGCGAGACAGTGGTGGGTAATCTGCTGGCGAGTGATGACATCACCTACATGCTCACTGCCCTCTGCTCTCATTGAACCCTGGAGTGCTGAGATACCCCTTGGAGAGGCGCACCCATCCACCTCTCCCTCTCCAACTCTCCTCTCTCTCCTCCCCTCCCCACAGGGCGAGACGGTGGTGGACAATCTGCTCGCCAGCGACGACGTCACCTACATGCTGACTGCCCCATGTGCTGCATGCACCCCCATCCCTCCCCACCCCCCTCACCCCCCTCCCCTTCCTCAGGGCGAGACGGTGGTGGACAATCTGCTGGCCAGTGATGATGTCACCTACATGCTCGCTGCCCTCCAGCACTCGTTCACTTAAAGCCCCATCTCTCCCCTCCAACTCTCCTCCCTAAACCCCCTCAGGGCGAGACTGTGGTGGACAATCTGCTCGCCAGTGATGATGTCACCTACATGCTCGCTGCCCTGCAGCACTCGTTCACTTAAAGCCCCATCTCTCCCCTCCAACTCTCCTCCCTAAACCCCCTCAGGGCGAGACTGTGGTGGACAATCTGCTGGCCAGTGATGATGTCACCTACATGCTCGCTGCCCTGCAGCACTCGTTCACTTAAAGCCCCATCTCTCCCCTCCAACTCTCCTCCCTAAACCCCCTCAGGGCGAGACGGTGGTGGACAATCTGCTCGCCAGCGACGACGTCACCTACATGCTCGCTGCTCTGCGCTCCCTGGGAGTGCCTCTGGTGGAGATGCCAGAGAAGCGGAGGGTGATAGTCACGGGCAGCGCAGGGGTGTTCCCCGTGGGCAGGGAGGGGGAGGGGGAAGGGGAGGGGGAGGGGACGGAAGTGGTGGATCTGTTTCTGGGGAACGCGGGCACGGCCATGCGCCCACTCACTGCTGCTGTGGCCGTTGCTGGCGGGAACAAGAGGTAAGACCTTTAGAGGGGAAGAGGGGAAAGAGGGGGAAGAGGGGGAGGTGGTGGATCTGTTTCTTTGGAACGCGGGCACGGCCATGTGCCCGCTCACTGCTGCTGTGGCTGTTGCAGGAGGGAACAAAAGGTACGTGCTCAAGGGGAAGAAGAGGTGCGATGGGGGGAGGAAAGATGTCCTCTGGGGGCTTCGACAAGAGGTCCCTTTGATTTGAGGGTGCCTCTGGGGGTGGCCTCAAAAGTCCCTCTGGTGAAGCGGAGGGTCATAGTCACGGGTAGTGCAGAGGTGTTTCCCTTCCCCCTATGAGGAGGTTTCTTCTTTGAGGTGCCTCAAAAGGGGCATAGTCACGATGGGCACTGCAGAAGTGTTCAACCCCATGGGGAGGCTCAGTTTTCTTCCAGGGGATGCGGCAGCTGGGGTGTTCCTGCGAGTGCTCCCTGGGCCAGGAAGGTGTTCCTGCACCTACACACGCCTCCATTCACTCCCCCGCCCCTCCCCTTCCTCCTTCCCTTCCCCATGCCCTTTCTTTCCAGCTGTGTGTTGGACAGGGTTCCCAGGATGAGGGAGCGCCGCATAGGCGACCTGGTGGGTGGGCTGCAGCAGCTGGGGTGGGGTGTCACTGCGAGTGCTTCTTCGGGCACCAAAAACCTTCCCTTATCTCTCCCAACTCCCTGTCACCGCTCTGCACCCCGCCTTACCCACAGCTATGTGCTGGATGGAGTTCCCAGGATGAGGGAGCGCCCCATTGGCGACCTGGTGGCGGGCCTGCAGCAGCTGGGATGTGACTGCCAGTGCTCCCTGGGCACCAACTGCCCGCCTGTGCGCGTGGCGGCCAAGGGGGGGCTTCCTGGCGGCACAGTAAGTTGATAGGGAGGGATCGGGCGGTAGCAGCAGTAGTAGCAGCAGCTGGGGTATGAGTGACTGCGAGTGCTCCCTCGGCACCAACTGCCCGCCTGTGCGCGTGGCGGCCAATGGGGGCGCTTCCTGGCCCGTACAAAGCACTGCTGCAGCAGCACCTGGGGTGTGACTGCGAGTGTTCCCTGTGCGGCGGAGATGATTCCCTCTCTCTCTGCAACTCCCCACTTCCTCGCACCCTCCCCCGTCCGTTCCCATTCCTTCACCCTTCTCCCACCCACTCAACACCCCCCCCCCCCCCCCCCCCCAGGTGAAGCTGTCAGGGGCGGTGAGCAGCCAGTACCTCACGGCCCTCCTCATGTCGCTCCCCTTGGCCAAGGGCGACAGCGCTATTGAAATGATCCACAAGCTGGTGTCTGTCGGTGCCCTATGTGGAAATTACTCTTCTCTTTCTGCTACTGGCTGCTCCTTGCCCACTCCCCCACCCTCTCCCCCACTCCTCCCCCCTCCCCCAGGTGAAGCTGTCAGGGGCAGTGAGCAGCCAGTACCTCACAGCCCTCCTCATGTCGCTCCCCTTGGCCAAGGGAGACAGCGCTATTGAGATGATTGACAAGCTAGTGTCCGTGCCGTATGTGGAGATGACTCTTCTCTCCCTGCTGCTGCTACTGCACTCCCCTTCCCTACTTCCTCACACCCTTCCTCTCCCCCATCCTTCCCCATTCTCCCACCCTCTCCCCCTACTCGCCCCTCCCGCAGGTGAAGCTGTCAGGGGCAGTGAGCAGCCAGTACCTCACAGCCCTCCTCATGTCGCTCCCCTTGGCCAAGGGCGACAGCGCTATTGAAATGATCCACAAGCTAGTGTCTGTCGGTGCCCTATGTGGAAATGACCCCTTCTCTTCCTGCTGCCTCATGCCCCTTTACCCACGCCCCAACCCTCCCCTACCTTCTCCCCCACTCCTCCCCCCTCCCCCAGGTGAAGCTGTCAGGGGCGGTGAGCAGCCAGTACCTCACAGCCCTCCTCATGTCGCTCCCCTTGGCAAAGGGCGACAGCTGCATCGAGATGATTGACAAGCTGGTGTCGGTACCGTACGTTGAGATGACGCTCCGCCTCATGGAGAGGTTTGGGGTGCACGTGCAGACCGAGGGGAACTGGGAGCGGTTCCTGATTCCCGGCAACCAGACCTACATGTGAGTGCGGCTGTTTGTGTGTGCGTGTTAGGGAGTGAATGAGTGAGTGAGGGAGTGAGTGAGTGAGTGAGTGAGTGAGGGATTAAATGAGTGTTTGAGAGAGGGATGGAGTGTGCCGCAGTTCCCCTGTCATTCTCCTCCTTACCCTACTCCCCCAGCGTCAGCTGCTCCCTCTCCTTTTCTTTCCTTCCCTCACCCATCCACACCAGTTCCTGCTCCTCACCTTCTCCTCACTGCCCCCTTCCCCTCCTCTCCAGCTCTCCCAGGCGTGCCTTTGTGCATCCAGCGCCAGCTATCTCCTCTCCATCCCTCTCCATCCCTCTCCATCCTTCTCCCCTCTCCTCATGCTTGGTTCATTCCTCTGCCTCTCCATCCAGCTCCCCGGGCGTGCTTTTGTGGAGGGAGGTGCCTCCAGCGCCAGCTACTTTCCCTCTCCTCCCTCACTGTGCCTCTTTTCCCTTTAGTCTCTATCATTCCCCTATTCTCTGCTTCTCCCTCATTTCCAGCTCGCCCGGCCGTGCCTTTGTGGAGGGCGATGCCTCCAGTGCCAGCTACTCCTGTCCCCCTCCTCTCCCTCCTTGTCCCTCCCTCGTTTTCTCTCTCCTCATGCCTCGTCGTGCTTCTCTTCCCCTTCCTCTCTGCATCCAGCTCCCCCGGACGCGCTTTCGTGGAGGGTGATGCCTCCAGCGCCAGCTACTCCTCTCCCCCTCCTCTCCCTCCTTGTCCCTCCCTCGTTTTCTCTCTCCTCATGCCTCGTCGTGCTTCTCTTCCCCTTCCTCTCTGCATCCAGCTCCCCCGGACGCGCGTGGAGGGCGATGCCTCCAGCGCCAGCTTCTCCTCTCCCCCTCCTCTCCCTCCTTGTCCCTCCCTCGTTTTCTCTCTCATCATGCCTCGTCGTGCTTCTCTTCCCCTTCCTCTCTTCATCCAGCTCCCCCGGACGCGCTTTCGTGGAGGGTGATGCCTCCAGTGCCAGCTACTCCTCTCCCCCTCCTCTCCCTCCTTGTCCCTCCCTCGTTTTCTCTCTCCTCATGCCTCGTCGTGCTTCTCTTCCCCTTCCTCTCTGCATCCAGCTCCCCCGGACGCGCTTTCGTGGAGGGTGATGCCTCCAGCGCCAGCTACTCCTCTCCCCCTCCTCTCCCTCCTTGTCCCTCCCTCGTTTTCTCTCTCCTCATGCCTCGTCGTGCTTCTCTTCCCCTTCCTCTCTGCATCCAGCTCCCCCGGACGCGCTTTCGTGGAGGGCGATGCCTCCAGCGCCAGCTTCTCCTCTCCCCCTCCTCTCCCTCCTTGTCCCTCCCTCGTTTTCTCTCTCCTCATGCCTCGTCGTGCTTCTCTTCCCCTTCCTCTCTTCATCCAGCTCCCCCGGACGCGCTTTCGTGGAGGGCGATGCCTCCAGTGCCAGCTACTCCTCTCCCCCTCCTCTCCCTCCTTGTCCCTCCCTCGTTTTCTCTCTCCTCATGCCTCGTCGTGCTTCTCTTCCCCTTCCTCTCTTCATCCAGCTCCCCCGGACGCGCTTTCGTGGAGGGCGATGCCTCCAGTGCCAGCTACTCCTCTCCCCCTCCTCTCCCTCCTTGTCCCTCCCTCGTTTTCTCTCTCCTCATGCCTCGTCGTGCTTCTCTTCCCCTTCCTCTCTGCATCCAGCTCCCCCGGACGCGCTTTCGTGGAGGGCGATGCCTCCAGTGCCAGCTACTCCTCTCCCCCTCCTCTCCCTCCTTGTCCCTCCCTCGTTTTCTCTCTCCTCATGCCTCGTCGTGCTTCTCTTCCCCTTCCTCTCTTCATCCAGCTCCCCCGGACGCGCTTTCGTGGAGGGCGATGCCTCCAGTGCCAGCTACTCCTCTCCCCCTCCTCTCCCTCCTTGTCCCTCCCTCGTTTTCTCTCTCCTCATGCCTCGTCGTGCTTCTCTTCCCCTTCCTCTCTGCATCCAGCTCCCCCGGACGCGCTTTCGTGGAGGGCGATGCCTCCAGTGCCAGCTATTTCCTTGCTGGGGCGGCCATCACTGGGGGGACCGTCACCGTGCATGGGTGCGGGCGCAGCAGTCTGCAGGTGAGGAGTCTGGATAGAGATCGTGGATAGAGATCGTGGATAGAGATCGTGGATAGAGATCGTGGATAGAGATCGTGGATAGAGATCGTGGATAGAGATTGTGGATAGTTTGTCCTGGTCTATTTCCTTGCTGGCGCAGCCATCGCTGGAGAGACCATCACGGTGCATGGGTGCGAGGCGAGAGCATCAGCCTGCAGGCAAGGATGGTGATGAGATGACCTGGTCTAGTAGCCTGATAGTAGTGAAAGCGCTGCCATCACTGGAGGGACAGTCACTGTTCATCACTGTGGGCACGGCAGCCTGCAGGTATGAAAGGTGATTGTACTTGGGTTTAGGGTTTAAGGGATACCATTCTGTACTGATAGTGTATGTAAGTGTTTGTCAGTGGCGCATGGGAAAGAATCCATTTTCCTCTTCCCACACCCCACCCACCCTTCTTTCCTTTCCTCCTTCCTCCTCCACTTCTTCCGTACTCGTTACAGGGTGATGTGCATTTCGCTTCAGTGCTCGAGCAGATGGGAGCTACAGTGACATGGGCAGAGGAGAGTGTGACTGTAACGGGGCCTCCCCCGGCAGCCAATGGGAGCATCCGACGGCTCAAGGGCATCGATGTGAACATGAACAAGATGCCAGATGTCGCCATGACACTGGCTGTCGTGGCTCTCTTTGCTGAAGGCCCCACCGCCATTCGTGATGGTGAGTGGGTCTGCTGTAAGGATGCCCTGTGTTCACACGCCGCATGGGCACACATAAGCAAGGTATGGGGGGTGCTGATGACATTGGCTGTTGTTGCTCTCTTTGCCGAAGGCCCCACTGCCGTCCGCGATGGTGAGAGAGATTCTCACTTTCGTTTGAGTCACGTCGCACATGAGCAAGGTTTGGCCTTTCAGACATCGAAAGGGATCTTGAGGCCCCTCAAAAGTTGTGGCATGCGGTTTTAAAGGCATGTGGCCGTCGTGGCTGGCTCCCCCTAGCATTGGGCAATAGGATCGGACTGATTGTGAACTTGCTTTTCTTTCATTTCCCTTCCCTCATTGCTCGCTCATCCCGCCTTCCCTGTCCACTCTTTCCCTCTCACCTCACCTCCCCTTGACCCACCCCCGCCCCCCGCCCCTTCCACTTGTCCATGCCGTGGGAACATGGCGTGTGAAGGAGACAGAGCGAATCATTCCCACCCCAACTTTCCTCTTTCCCTTCCCATCTTGTCACTTCCTCTCCCGTCTATCTCTGCAGGGGGAACAAGGCGTGTGAAGGAGACAGCGAATCATTCCCACCCCAACTTTCCTCTTTCCCTACCCATCTTGTCACTTCCTCTCCCGTCTATCTCTGCAGTGGGAACAAGGCGTGTGAAGGAGAGAGCAGATGATCAGCATCCCATTTTTCCTCTTGTTCTTCCCCGTCTTGTCACGCACCCCCTGATGATTCCTGCCCTTCACCTCCCTTCTCTTTCACTTCCTCCCCCGTCTATCTCTGCAGTGGGAACATGGCGTGTGAAGGAGACAGAGTGAATGATTGCCATCCCATTTTTCCTCTTCTTCTTCCCTTCTTGTCATGCACCCCCTGATGATTCCTGCCCTTCACCTCCTGTCTCCTTCACTTCCTCCTCTTGTCTCTGCAGTGGGAACATGGCGTGTGAAGGAGACAGAGCGAATGATCCCTCCCTGCCTAACCTTTGCTCCTCCCCTTCCCCTCCTTTCACTTCCTCTCCGTTGTGTCTCTGCAGTGGGAACATGGCGTGTGAAGGAGACTGAGCGGATGATCGCCATTTGCACTGAACTGACCAAGGTGAGTGCCTCTGCTGCTTGTGCCTCTGGTTTCTGCTTTTGTTGTGTCTCTGATGCTTTGTGCCTCTGCTGATTGTGAATCTAAAGCGTTTGCCTGTTATCCCATGTGTGCTACTCCATGTGATAGGCTGAACTGTCTGGATGTTCTCCCCTCTGTATGTTCTCCCCTTTTTCCAATTCCTCCCTTCTACCTCAGCTGGGAGCGCATGTGGAAGAGGGACCAGACTACTGCATGATCACACCCCCGGAGTGCGTGCTGCCAACGGAGAGGAGATTGATACGTATGACGACCGCCGCCTGGCCAGTCCTTTGTCCCTCCCTTCCGTGCAGGCTGGACGCTGATGTGGCAGGTCCAGACTACTGCATAATCTGAGCACCGGTGCCCTGAAGGCTGAACTCAACAGCACTTCCCCCCTGTCTCCCTCTCCTTCCCACCCAACCCCCCCATCGCGCCCTCCCTTAGCTGGGAGCGCATGTGGAGGAGGGACCGGACTACTGCATCATCACACCCCCGGAGCATGTGCTCCCAACGGAGATCGACACGTATGACGACCACCGCATGGCTATGTCCTTCGCCCTCGCCGCATGCTCCGGAACTCCTGTCGTGATCCGGGACCCTGGATGCACACGCAAGACATTCCCCGATTATTTCGACGTGCTCAGGAGCGTTTCGCACTGAGAGGAGTTGTGCTGCTGTAGCTCTCATTTGCCTCGTTGTGCTTAGGGGCGGAACGGTGGAACCTGTCATCGATTACATGCAGTGATGCATGTCGAAATTGGCACTTGTTACGAGTGCAACTAAGTGAGCGAACGAGAATTGCACTATCGAAGCAAAACAGTCCATCGAGCGAAGGCATGAGCGAAAAAATATATAGCAAATCCAAGGTGGTAACGGTAATGTATGAAAATGGGGTGCGCTACAGACCTAGTGCCGAGGCTGGGAATTGTCGAGGCGGAGGTGCGGAGCGCGGGTTACCAACCGAACCGTGAGGTTGGGTCGCGCCGTGAACAGTGGCAGGAGTAGTGGTCGAGGCGAGTGTCGCGAGTGGTAACGGTGCACTGTTGAGAGTTGTTGGCGGGAACAGTGGTGTGCGCGTTGAGCAGGGACGCGAAGTAAAGAAAAGGAATTTTCCTTCTTACGAAAGCGCGTGTACATCCCGGAAATTTCGGCTGCGCAGATACTCGGTGAGGACAGGGTGGTTCTCGATTCTATCCAGGGGAACCCAGTTGTCTTCGGTGGGCGTGCGGTCTTTCCAGCGGATCAGAACTTCGATTCTGCAGGCTCGACGTGGGTCACGAACTCGGTGGCTCTGTATTTTTTCGGGTGTGATGATTGGTTCTGTTAGAATATGAAGACAGGAATGAATGCATTAGGGTTTGGGAGCAGTACAAATAGGCAACCTAGCATGTGCAAATATGCAGGTATAATCATATACATCAAAATACAACAAGTGCAAGGCAAGATCAAGAGACAAGCAGGTGAGGCAGAGTGGGCACAAGTCCAAGAGCAGTGCAGAAACGCTGATGATCACTAGACCCAAGGGCCTTGGTGAAGACATTAGCAGTGTTGGCCTGTGTGGCCACGTAATCAAGACGAAGCTGACCACGCTGCTCCAGCTCTCGCGTGAGGAACTAACGGAGAGCAATGTGCATGGTTCTGTGCTCCAGTCTCTGGTCGTGACATAAGGCAATCATGGCCTTGTTGTCGACGTATAGAACTGGAGGAGAACGAGGCCGCTCACCCAAGTCGGTCAGCAGGTACGTCAGCAAGCAGAGCTCCTGTGCATCCATAGCCCCATAGTAGATCTCGGCCTCACAGCTGGAACTAAGTACAAAAGAAGAGCGAGTGGACCTCCACGAGACAGAACTGGTGCCAAGGCGGAAACTGTACCCCTGTGTCGACCGGTGAGTCCTCTGGTCATCAGCCCAAGAAGCGTCTGAGTGATCGGTGAGAACAACTGAACCCTGTCCTCCAAGCACGAGCCCCATGCCCGATGTACTGCACAAGTAACGCAACACCCTCTTCGCAGCTTCCCAGTGCACCTTTTGGTGTCTACTGGGAGCCACGTAGCGAGCCAGGAGGCTGAGAGGGTATGCGAGGTCAGGTCGTGTGCAAGTCATCAGGTACATGAGGCAACCCACAAGCTCTGGGTACGGACCACTCGGCTCTACGGACTCGTCCGAAGGTGGAGCTGAGAGCGAGTGGCCGGTATACAGAGGAGTGGACTGTGGCGAGGACCACGTGAAGTCGAAACGCTGAAGGACCTGCTGCACCATGTGTGACTGAGTCAGGGTGATGGTGCGGCGTGCTCTGTCCCAGGTGATTTGCAAGCCAAGATAGCTCTGCAGCTCACCCAGGTCAGCACAGGTGTGTCTCTTCTGCAGCTCCGCCTTCACCAAGGCCAGAGCCTCAGAGTCAGTAGTAGCAAAAACCAAGTCGTCAACATACACGAGAACGTAGAAGGGCGGCAGAGAAGTGTCTGTGCGCAGAAACAGCGAAGGGTCAGCAGTCGAGGGAGCGAAGCCAAGAGCCGCAAGTGTCGTCCTCAGTGTGTCATGCCACTCATCCCGCCTGTCGTAGGCCGTAGACTGGTCGCCGTAGACTCCACTGGGTACCCTCAGGAAATGACCCAGTGAAGCCACGTGGGCTGCGCAACCAGATAGCCTCGTGAAGGCTGTCCTGCAGGAAGGCTGTTGAGAAGTCGAGGGAGTGCGGCTCGTAGTCACGCTGTGCTGCAACGTGCAGTAGCACCCAAAGAGTGGTCATCTTCGGGGTGGGGGAGAAGGTATGGAAGAAGTCGACCCCCTCTCGCTGTCTGAAGCTTCGTGCAACGTAACGTGCCTTGAAGGCTGGCGGAGAACCCGGCGGCCGCTTCACCCTGAAAATCCACGTGCCATCGACTATGTTCGCCCCAGGTGGGGGAACCTCGTCGACGTATGTCCTTGTGGACTTCCAGGAAGTCATCTCTGCGTCCATGGCTATTTGCCACTGAGAGGAGTACGGACCCGTGATCGCATCTGCGTAAGTGCGCGGGGTCGGGATGTCCAGTGCATCCGGGTCTCCCTCAGGGCTAAGTAGCGTGGACGCGAGATGAGGTGCAGCGGCCGCTAGGCACTCCAGCTCAAACTGCCTGTCCTCAAGAACGTCACAGCCAAGGGCAAGCTCACCCCCGACGGACGGAGGACAGGAAGAGTCAAAAACAAGACTCGCAGCGTAATCAAGGCGGCACAAAGCAGCAAAGTCAACAAGCTCAGCAACTAAGGCAGAGGCAGCAACAGACTCAAAGGAAGGGTCAGACACAACTGAGGTAAGGAGACGAGTGACAGTCGGACTAGCAGCACGGACAAGGTCAGACTCAGTAGCACCACCAACTCCAGTACCTCCAGTAGCACCTCCAGTGTCAGCACCGCCAGTACCCCCAACTCATGGAACAACAGCACTAGCACCTACAGGGCCAGCACCTCCAGTACCTCCAGTAGCACCTGTGCCTCTAGTACAAGTACCTCCAGCACAGCCAACTCTAGGAACACCAGCACTAGCACCTCCAGGGCCAACACCTCCAGAACCTGGAGCTCCAACACGTCCACCGCGACCACCAGGACTGCCCCAACGGACAGCCCACTCGCGAAGCCGCTCCGGCGAGAGAGACTCCTGGAGACGTAAGCCTGGACTACCCGCAGCAGCTCCCACAGCAGCAGCACCTCCAGTACCTCCAGTAGCACCTGTGCCTCCACTACCAGTACCTCTTGCACGGCCAACTACAGGAACACCAGCACTAGCACCTCCAGGGCCAGCACCTCTAGAACCTGCAGCTCCAGCACGTCCAGCACCACCACCAGGACTGCCCCAACGGACAGCCCACTCGTGAAGCCGCTCCAGCGAGAGAGACTCCTGGCGATGTGAGCCAGGACTACCCGCAGCAGCGCCCACAGCAGCAACACCTCCAGTACCTCCAGTAGTACCTGTGCCTCCAGAAAGAGTACCTCTAGCACCAGCACCACCAGTACCAGCACCACCAGCACCTCCACCCGCAGAAACTCCAGTAGCAGCACCTCGAGCACCCGTAGGACTCGCAGCACCCCCAGAGCCAGCACCCCTAGAGTCCGCACCTCCAATGTCACCACCTCCAGCAGCACCAGAGTCCACAGGAGCGGCGAGTCCACAGGAGCGGCGGTGAAGACAGTCGAGGCGTAAAGCCAGGAGGGACTGCCAAGCGCGCGGAGCGACGAGGGGCCACGGTGTCGTTAGCAGTCTAGTCACCCCCCTCAGCTAGGCCAGAGGTGTCTGAGGAGACCTCCAAAGGCTCAACCAAGGGGGGTGGGTCTACCTGAGACACACTTGAGGGAGCGGGACCGGGAGGAGGGAGGGGGGCTATCGGGGGGGGGTCGTCCACCAGGGAGAGAGGCGGGAGGGGTACCGGGGAACTGCGGTGGGGGTGAAGATGGTAGAAGCAGACGGACTCGTCAAAGGTGACGTCGCGGGAGGACAGCACACGACAAGAGCCCGGGTGGTAAAACTGCCAGGGCGGTGCATCGGTGGGAAAGCCAAGGAACACGCACCGAAGAGTGCGTGGAGAGCGCTTGCCCACGGGCAAATCGCGGACAAGAGAGAGGGAACCCCAAACCCGAAACGCCGACGCATCACCAACCTCGCCTGTCCACTGCAAAGTGGGGGAGGTCTCCGGGTGGGAGACACGGGGCCAAAGGTTGAGCTGCTCAGCGGCGTATCTGACCGCAAATGGCCACAAAAATTGGGGAGCAGCCGCATGGATCATGGAGGTGCGAGCAACCTCCATGACTAGACCAATGCGGCGCTCGGCAATCCCATTCTGCTGTGGAGAGGCCGGAAGCGTGTACAACTGGACGATGCCCTCAGCACCACATAAGTCCTCGAGGAGGTGAGAGCAAAACTCACCACCTCGGTCAAAGTGCAGCCACAGGACTGGGAGGTCCTCACGGAACTGAGCGTGAAGCTGGAGACGGACAGCGCAGATCCAGTGGATCAAGACACCGCGGACATCCGCCTTGCTCTGCAAGGGGAAGACCGTGGTGTAGCGCGTGTAGTCGTCCACAACCAGCAGAAAGTAGCACTCGCCACCCTGTCCAATGATGTGGGCGGGGCCCCGCACGTCCATGTGCAGGGTCTGAAGAGGAGCAGTGGTAGGAGGAAACGAGGAGGAGTGAGGAGCGGCGCGCTGCCGCCCCTCGACGCAGGGAAGGCAGGGCGGTGCAAGCGACCTCGGGAGCGGGGGCAGGGACCTGGGGAGACCCGACACAAGGAGACGGGAGTGCATGCCACGCAAGAGTGGCAAGGAGGGGTGGCCAAGACGGTGGTGCCAGAGGAGAGTCTGGTGCGTGAGGAGACGGCACGAACAAGACGAAGCGACCTCAACCGACGCAGCTACCTGACCTGACTCAGCTACCAGTGCAGACTCAGTGGTCAGTGTGTACATGGCGAGGTGCTCACCAGTGCACGAGTCCGTACAGATCGCCACTAGCTCGCCTCCAGGCTGGGTGACAGTGACCCACTGGTCACGGAGGACAGAGGTAGCCACCAACTTCTTAGCGAACGAGGAGAGGTGGAGAACTATGAGGAGGCCGGAAGGGGCCGCCGGACAAGGAAGAACAGTGGCGCCACACCCGACTACAGGGCCCCCGGAGGGGTCGGCAAGTGTGACAGGGATAGGGACTGTGAGGGGTGTGACTGTGGTGCTATCGCGGAAGAAGCAACAAGACGCGCCTAAGTCGAGAGTAAAAGTGTGCAAGGCCTCCTCAGACTCTGCCTCTGCGCTAGCTGAGTCACACGCATGGAGACTAGTAGCCTCTACGCCACCAGGTGCCTCTACACCCCCAGTACGAGTACCCCGAAACCCTCCGCCACTGGGGCTGCCCCACCGGACATCCCACTCACGAAGCTGCTGCGAGGAGAGAGTCTCCAGCGGATGCTGCTCTTGCTGCTGTCCACCACCAGAACCTCCGCGTCTACTAGCGGCACTACCAGCAGGAGTAGACTTATAGGTACCTCCAGTAGTAGCACCCCACCGGACAGCCCAATCACGACGCTGCTGTGGTGAAAGCGGCTTCCGCCGTCGAGCACGGCTAGCTCTACCACCGGGGCTGCCCCACCAGATAGCCCACTCGCGAAGCTGCTGCGGCGAGAGAGACTCCTGCACACTCGGCTGCCGTTGACGTATGACAGTGATAGTGGCCATGGTAGGCAGTGTCAGTCAGCAGCAGTGGCGCAAGGTGGAAAGTAGATACTGCAGTGGCGGTAGCTGGAACGGTAGGTGCAGTGGTAGCAGTGGTAGGAGCAGTAGCGGTAGCAACTGTAGGAGCATGCGCATGCGGTAGCGGCAATTGGCGGTAGGAGGACGCGCAGGCAGCGCGAGCACATAGGGCAGGACGGCGTGCAGGGCACGTTTGGTAGTAGGGCAGGGCAGCGCTCTCGCGTGCGGGACAGGGCAGCGCAGCGGTGCGCTGGGCAGCGTGTAGGGCAGTGCTGGCGGCGGCCAGGTAGGGCAGGACAGCGCTGGGGAAGACAGTGCAGGGCGCTGGCGCGGGCAGGGCAGGGCGCTAGCGCATGCAGGGCAGGGCGCTGGCGCGTGGCGCAGGCAGGGCAGGGCGCGTGGCGCATTGGTAGGGCAGGGCGCATGGCGCAGGCAGGGCAAGGTGCGTGGCGCGCTGGCAAGGCAGGGTGCGTTGCGTAGGTAGGGCAGGGTGCATGGCGCACTGGCAGGGCAGCAGACGGTGCGCGCGCGGGTAGGTGCAGGGCGCGCTGGCGGGGCAGCGCGCGTGCGGGGCAGGGCAGCGCGTGGCTGCAGGGGCGAGCGCGTCTGCAGGGGTTAGCGCGGCTGCAGGGGCGAGCGCGGGCTGCAGGGGCGAGCGTGGCTGCAGGGGCGAGCGCGGGCTGCAGGGGCGAGCGCGGCTGCAGGGGCGAGCGCGGGCTGCAGAGGCTAGCGCGGCTGTAGGGGCGAGCGCGGGCAGCAGGGGAGAGCGTGGGCTGCAGGGGCTAGCGCAGGCTGCAGTGGCGAGCGCGGGCTGCAGGGGCGTGCGCTGGCTGCAGGGGCGAGCGCGACTGCAGGGGCGAGCGCGGGCTGCAGGGGCGAGCGCGGGCAGTAGGGGAGAGCGGAGCTGCAGGGGCTAGCGCAGGCTGCAGGGGCGAGCGCGGTTGCAGGGGTGAGCGCGGCTGCAGGGGCAAGCGCGGCTGCAGGGGGGAGCGCAGGCCGCAGAGGCGAGCGCGGGCTGTTGAGGCGAGCTCGGTTGCAGGGCAGGGCGGCGCGCGGGCTGCGGTGCAAGGCTACGCGCGGGCCTAAGGGCAGGACCAAAAAAATTACGGGCAGGGCAGGGCGGAACATTCGGTGGGCCCCCTGAACGATCATGCTCTAATACCATGTTAGAATAGGAAGACAGGAATGAATGCATTAGGGTTTGGGAGCAATACAAGTAGGCAACCCTAGGAGTGTTGTACCCTATATGGGCTACCCCACTACAGCCTACGGACATGCAAATGTATTTTGACAGGTTCTGTTGGCGGTCGTGTCATGCTGGCGGGGCGGTTGCGAGGCAGTTGGTTGGTGGATGGGACATATGGGCGAAGCAGGCTGGGCAATCCGTCGTTGTACCCTCCTTATTAATCCGAGCCCGATCGATGGTGTGAATCGGTATTGTGACTCGGTGAGGGTCGGTGAAGTTGGGCGAGCAGGTTGTCTCATCAGTAGTTGGCCCGTTTTCTACTGACTGCTGGCGTTTCCCTGCCTCTGAGACTCCCTCCCCTGCTCTGCTCCGCGGCGTCTCTGCTCCTCTGGGCATTCACTCTTGCGATGGCCCGGCCTATTGCAAGCAAAGTAGCGCCCCTTGAATGGCGCAGCAGCTGCATTCGCCGCAACAGCGTGTACGGTGGCGTGCTCGGCCGGTCCCCGAGGGCGATGTCCGTAGTAGGATCCCGGTCTCGGACGGCGCAAGATGTCGATTTTCTCGGCGAGCGCGAGGATCTCGTTGAAATTCGATAGCCCGCGTAGCATGATTTCATGTGAGATGTCCGGCTTCAGCCCTCTTCAGCATCGAAGAAGACGTTCATCGTGAAGAACCACGATTGAACCGTCGGACCTCCACGCTGGCTGGGATCGAAACAGGGCGGGCGCGGCGGTTTGAGCGGCATCGGTGTGACGATGCCGTCGTTGCCGCTTGTCGCTGCAAATTCAACGTGACGACGGACTTCGCGAGGCCCGCTCGTGTTTGGTGCAGCTCTGTTCCTCTCCATGACAGGCATTGATTGGGGACGGTGCGCTGTTGAGAGTTGTTGGCGGGAACAGTGGTGTGCGCGCTGAACAGGGACGCAAAGTAAGGAAAAGGAATTTTCCTTACAGCACTGCAGAATCAAATATATATCATACTTTGAACCTGAACTGATGAAGTGTAGAATAACGCAATGTCTTGAACAACCGTCAGATCTGGTTCGATGTTGGTTATGACGAGTTGTCGAGTCGAGTCCTTCGCATTCTCAACGTCGAGCCGTGTAAGGGACGCTCGTCAGATGGAAGTCATCGGACGGCTCTCAGACACACACATGTCCAGTTTTCCAGTTTCTAAGGATCTTGGGTCGCAGTCGAGGATCTGTGATTTGTGCTTCACTTGTGGAAGCAGCAAATGGTTCGATAGTTCCTCAACCCCGTTTGAATGCTTGGTATTTTGGGAATCAGCTCGTAATCAGAATCTGTAACTTCGCATAGTATTTCCGGGAACTAGCAATTGTAGCACCTTGCAGTCGACCTTTCCGAATGGAACTTGTAGTACATTTTATGGTTCGGTAGTTTGGTGAAAGTGCCCAGTGTCTGTTTGTTTTCAGTTTCAAGTGACCCCCTCATAGGTCAAGCTTCATGTAACTAGAACCCCATGTAAGGTAGAGGTGAACCAGCGTGAGAAAAGGAATCACCCTGAGCTCGAAAACTGCTGGTGAGTCCTGAACTCGTGTATACACGAAGCAGTGTATTACTGAAGTGGTAATAAACAAAAACCGTGACGAAGCGTGCGGAAACCAACTGAAACGATCTAGACAGATGAAAAACCTACTCTATTCCAGGCTGACATTGATAGCCCAACTGTCTCCGTTGGGTCTTCCAGGAGGCGTTTCACTCACCTCTTCTCATTTCCCTTCTCTGGCTCTACGCTGACCGCCGCATACGGATCTGCCTTTCATCATACGAACAGAAGCCATTCCATAGCAAGATATAGATCGGGCCTCGTAACCATCGCATATCAGGTTTCGGATATCCGTGACGCACTGCTGGCTGTTCGCGTTGCTCGTACGCTAGCTTCGCGTCGTTGTGACGGTGATAGACTTTTTTTTGTAGTAGATCCTGAAAGCAGCTTTCAGGGCTTTGGTTCCGGCACCATGCTCTTCCTGCTCTCATGGCCTCTTCTGTAAGTTCGTAGCCATTATTTTGTGTCTTAACAGCACGTTGAAGCCGGTCAGAGTTTCCTCTTATTATTATTCTTCCGGAGGTCTCTAACTCGTCGCGTGGATCTACTACACCTGTTTTCTGTCTTCCCGCTGTCCTGCTATGATCGTACTCTGGTTAATTTCTCTCGTCATCCCCGGATCTCTGCTAGGGTATTTGTATCCAACATGCGAATGTGCTTAGTACCCTGCATACTAACGCATATGCTTAACATTCCTCCCGATTGCAGGTCTCTGCTGGGGTACCTGTATCCAGCATACGCAACGTACAAGACCGTAGAGCGACGCTCTTCAGAGCCAGATGATTTCCGCTTCTGGTGCAAGTACTGGTGAGTTTTTGTTATGTGTTTTTGTTGACGTGTCCCAGTGTTAACAATTGTTTTGTTAACTGCAAGCGTGAATGGACTATGGCCTGTGACCATGGATGTATCCTGAGCATAACGATATACGCGTTTTAACCTCATCTATTCTCGATGATTACTTCAGGGTGATTATGGCGGCATTTCACGTCTTGGAGAGCTGCCTTTTCTTTGGCCTTATCACCTGGTAAGTTCAATTGTAGCAACGACACGTGATTGTTGTGCTTCCAGTGAGTGTTAACAGTCTGAAGCCGGTGCTATGCCCGTCCGAATAATCGTTCTTACAGGGATTCCTGCTTTTCGTAGCTATCTGCATGAATCTTTCCTTTTACCCGAGTGACAGCCTGAAACTGTGTCAGCATATCGTATTCTAAATATCTGCGTCTGTCGTTTTCCTTTTTCCAGGCTTCCCTTCTATGACGTCTTCAAGGTCCTCTTCTGCGTTTACCTCTGGCATCCGCGAACTCAGGTACGATTCCTCCTTTCCATTCTCTTCTCCTCAATCGTGTCGCTGTCATGGGTTGTCGGCGCTGCATGCTCCGCTGTTCTTCACGGTTTGTCCGCCCTGTACCGTTATGTGGGTTACATTGCGTCCTGTTACTGTCCCTTTTGTCTGTCATGATGTGTCGTTGTCGAATGCTTGTCGTAGTTTTTTGGGGTTCGTGGTCTCTCCCTCTTATTCAGATCCGTCCTCCCCTCTCCTGTCCTTACGTTCACTCAGGGCACACTGCTGATCTACCACCGTGCCATCGTGCCTGCTTTGTCGCGCCACGAGCAAGAGATTGACCGCAGGATCGCGGAGGTGCAGACCCGTGGCATGGATCTGGCCGTTGAGTACTCTCGCATTCTCGCGTCTAAGATCATGTCTCTCGCCAAGGCGGGCGCTGAGGCCGCCCCTAAAGTCTACGAACGTTACCATGTGAGCAAAACGTTAAGCAGGTGAGCGAAACGTAAGCAGGTGAGTGAACGCTACCAGTTGAACGAAAATGCTGTCACGGGTATGAGAAATCAACGGTTGGGTTGATCATGACGCTCGCCAGGTGAGTGATGTTACCAGGTGAGCGAACGTGTACAAATAGATTTGGGTGTAGTTACGCTTACATTTGAGCAGGTGGTGATTACAGGTGGCTGACCTCAGGTGACCTGTGGGTTGATTCAAGCGTCACAGTGCTAACCTGTAATACATACAGTCACTTCTTGTCCCCTGCGGTCTCAGCTTACAGCACCACCCTGCTCATCCGTGTGATCTTATGACAGAACTGCTTTCTGGGTCGACTTAGAAGCCACCGAATGACAGGTGGCTGACTGTAGGGGCGCATTAAACGAAAGTGATGCTACGTCCAGCAGTGTATGTGCTTAGTCAAGTGGGTGGATTTGATGCCTTGTCAAGTCCAGGCGGCTGAGTTTCGTTAGCTGTGTAACTGTTTGCCATCCCACACTACACCCCGCAGCCTGGAAATCCCCCCCCCCCCCTCCCCCCCCTCCCCCCCCTCCCCCCCTCCCCTCTTGTTTGCTTCCTTCTCCCTCTCGTTTTTATGTCATTTCCACATTGCTCTTTTTCTCCTCACTAGCTGTATGCCCCTCCCAGCACAAGCCGATTTCCAGGAGCAATTTGCACTCCAGCTAGCGCCATTCACAGTTCTCACAGAATCCATTCCCTTTGTTCCTGCATGACCAGTTCCCACTGTTTATTGCAGCCCGCAACTTCACATTATCGACCTCCTCGTTTTCGTATGGAGAGCTGGAAGGGAAAACCACATCCGTGGAAGTTCCACTGGACTAAAGGCTGAACTGTGCTCGATATCTGTGTCTGTTTCCATCCCTCATCCCCTGCAGCAGCATACTGCCGCTCAGCCTGCTGCTTCCACAGCATCGACCTCCTCTTATTCCTCTGGGGAGCTGGGCGAGAAGATAACGGGATTGAGTGATCCAGTGGACTATGACACTGGCATTCGGGCTCGCAAGCCAACTTCTGCTACTGGGATGGACTAGCTGATAGTAGTAATGAAAAATTATGGCGGTGCGACTAAGTGGATAAGTGTGGACTTCTGAAGAGGGGTGCATGGCTCGTGTGCTCATTAGTGCATGGCTAATGTGCTTTGATAGGGCATTGTGGACTGTCGACCTTTGCAGCTGATGTTGAATCCTCATTCTAGCATAGAGTGTTACCGTAGTTGGTGCAAGCTAGCTACCCTATCTGTACAGCCAGAGATAGTGGAGGAAGCAGTATGTCCTTATAGGGCTGATCTCAACCGTTTACAGAGATGTTTAGATGTTTGTGATTATCAACGCGTAACTTGTCCGTCTTGCGAATTGCCCTGGGATTTTCGTCGCTTCCCCCGAGAAATCGCTGTCTCCAGATCATCGAAGAACTCGTGGCAGGTTTTCACGGTAACCAGCTTGTTCAATCTGGCAGTCTGCAACCGCTGAGGGGAAATTTGCGAAAGTCTCCGACGTTAAATTCTAGCGGATATGCGAACTCCAGCGAAAAGATCATACTCAGGGCAAAACCTTGATCTTGGATCTGTTGGGGTTTCGTGCTGAGCTGATCCATCTGCTTTCTCCTGTTGTTTCAGTTGTTAGTACGATTTCTGGCTCTGCCAGTAACTAGGCGGCTAGATCTGGTAGGGAGCAGTCATACCAGGGGAGACACAGCGGAGCAGCTAGGCGGCTGCTGACATTTGGCGCCTTCCTGAGCTTGTTTTCTCGCCGCTGCCATGTAGTGAGTAATTTCTCCTTCGCTTTGTCGGAGCAATCCTCCCTGCAGACATGCATATCACCAGAGCTTTTTTCTTTCTATTGACTTCCAAAAGCTGTTTTTGCATGTCTAAAATCGTACGTAGTGCCTTAGTTTACCATGATGTCGTGCAATTTGTGGTTTTTTAGAATAGTTCGCTTATGTTGCGTGTAGTCCAGCAGAGAGGCATGAGATTCTCGTCAATGTTATGGTACTGATTGCTGTCGAAATTATTGATTGCTTTTGTCTGTTGGTTTTTGGGGAACAACTGTAACCTCGTGCTTTGTATGAAATTGTTGCTGTGGTCAGTCGGTCCGGCAGCTCACGCTATGGAGGCGGAGGCGATTACAGGGGAGGAGGTGACTATAGGGGAGGGGACTACAGGGGAGGTGGAGGCGGGTACCAGACGACCGCTCGGCTTTACGTCGGTCGTCTCTCCACGCGGACTCGCACTCGAGATCTCGAGTCTCTTTTCGGGAAATACGGAAGGTAAGTTTCGTTTCAATTTTGATGTAGTATATATATATTATATATATATATAAATAGGACGGAAGATGGTGTTCTGAAAGACCATGTATGTTCAACGGAGAGAGGGTTCGTGTTAGGTCATTGATCCATATGATCGTTGATCCAAGACACTCTATTGGCGTTTACTTACCTTGCACATCCGTAACTTTCATGCGTAAGGTCGTTGACTTCCTTCTCTCCTATCCACACATTCACGACCCTCCTGCTTTCCGTTATTCGCTCGTCCGGGGTGCGTTTGTCGGATTTCCGGCTGGCGGTCGGGTCGGTACTGTAGCATCTGGTGAAATGCGCATCGGGTGAGAAGCGAATCGGGTGAAACGTGAATTGGGTGAAATTCACGCCGGGTGAAACGCGCGTGCGTCGCTTCACGGTGCATGTCTCGCGCGGTGTTGCTGTTGGTGTTTCCCTCGCTCGCTTTGCTTCACGGTCCTGGTGGTTGCGAACCCTTCCCGGTGTTTCACGTTGCAACATCGGTTCCCCTCTCGTTCTCCCGCAACTCCCGCTTCGAGCGCGCGCGCGGGCACGAATCGCTGCTGATTCGCGGACCCGTTTCGGAGATGCGAAGAGGAGCGGTTGTGCTGACGTGGCCTGCCACGATTTGCTGCGATGATGATCGCGATGTAAAAGTGGACGAAAATCGCGGAGATGCTTCTCGCTTGCCACGCGCGGGGCTGATCGCCGTCGTTTGCGCTTGGCGGGCGGTTTCGCGCGTCTCGTGGGCTTCCGGGCTCTTGCTATTCTTTGCGGGGACGCGTAGCGCTTATCGAGTCGATGCTTGTTAACGGGGATGTCGCTCGCGCGCGGGGTAACGCGCGGTTTCTCGGGTTGCGCGTGCGTGTTGGTTCGGACGGTTCTCAACGCATCTCCTTGGGAGTTGTTCGACTCTTCAGTGCGGTATGGTGCGGTTTGGTGCGGTTTCGGTGCCTGCTTTAGTCTTTGGTGTAGTATGGGGAGTTTGCTGGTGGGTGGGTGTGTTTGGACTGTCCAGATGTTTCTCCCCCCCGCGGCAGATGGACCGGTTTCACGCCTTTAGAACTAGCGCTTTCTGTATTGAGCTAGATATGTTTCCTTCTATTGCTTCTCACTTGCCCTGCCGCCTTGGTAAACCCTTTCTCCCTCCCCCTCCCGTTCCCCCTTTTTTCCCCACCCCCCTCTTCCCCTCCTTTCCCCTACCCCTCTCCCTCTCGTTTGGTTCCTGCGTGCTCGCGTCCCTCCTTGTACCTCACCCCTCCTTCCCCCCCCCCCCCCCCCCCTCTCCTCCGTCTCTCTGGCTTGCAGGATTCGTGACGTGGACATGAAGCGAGACTATGCGTTCATTGTGCGTAAGCTTGGATAGGGCGCAATGTTTCGATATTCACTTTAGAGGATTCGCAACAGTGCTAGCTTAGCAGGATTCGTGACGTGGACATGAAGCGAGACTATGCGTTCATTGTGCGTAAATTCCTGGATAGGTTGTAGCTTTTCTTTATTTTCGATATTTTGAGCATTCTCAACATGCCCTTCCAATCATTTCTGCTACTTTCGTTAATTTCTTGGGAACCTCGTCAGGAATTCTGTTAGGTAATATCGCGGCATCTGCCTCCGCGCACCTTTGCCCGCGCCCTCCGCCCTCAGTTGCCCCCCCCTCCCACTCCTCCCTTCCTCTCCGCCCTCAGTTTGCCTCCCCTCCCACTCCTCCCTTCCTCTCTGCCCTCAGTTTGCCTCCCCTCCCTCTCCTCCCTTCCTCTCCGCCCTCAGTTTGCCTCCCCTCCCTCTCCTCCCTTCCTCTCCGCCCTCAGTTTGCCTCCCCTCCCTCTCCTCCCTTCCTCTCCGCCCTCACTCTGCCTCCCCTCCCTCTCCTCGCTTCCTCTCCGCCCTCAGTTTGCATCTCCTTCCTTCCGTTTGCCACCCCTTCCCCAGTGGGTTTCTCCCCACTTTCCTTTCGGCTTTTTACAATTGCCCGAAGCCACCAGTCCGTACAACCTTTCCATATGATTTCGTGCTTCTACTTCCATTTTTTCCCACTGTTTCTCTCAGCGTTGTGCTGGTTCTCTTCCGTCCAGGAATTCAGCGACTCTCAGGACGCGAAAGACACAGTGCATTCGTGGATATATATACATTTTCCCCACCTTCTCCCCCTTGCCGCCATCCTCCCCCCTTCCCACCCCCCACCTATTCGTCCCCCTTGTGCTGGTTCTCTTCCGTACAGGAATTTAGCGATAACAGGGACGCGGAAGACGCGGCGCATTATCTGAACGGCAAGGACGTGGATGGCAGTCACATCGTCGTGGAGTTCACACGCAGGGTGCGTTACCTTCCTGCCTGTAGATGCCATGTGGGGTTCTTTGTGTGGCTGTAGATGCCATGTGGGGTTCTTTGTGGGGCTGTGCCTCACTGATCATCTGAACGGCAAGGACGTGGACGGCAGCCACATCGTCGTGGAGTTCACTCCCAGGGTGCGTTGCATTTTGTAATGTATACACACATATATACAAAATACACGAATATATAATGTATATACATGTGTAGGCCTTCCCCACGCCATCAGGGTCCCCGCAGGCAGGGCTTCGGGGGTCCGCCTGGGGGGGGTCCGCGCATGGGGGGGATGCGCATCACGCAGGGGCGCTGCTACAACTGCGGCAAGGACGGCCACTGGGCGCGCGACTACCCACTGCGCCCCTTCTCTCCCCTCCGCCCGTTCTCCCTCCCTTCCCCATCGACCGTCGCCTTTGCCGACCCGTCCCTTTCCCACCCCCCCTCCCCTCCTGTCCGTTTCTTCCCTGCCCGTTTCTTCCCTGCCCGTTTCTTCCCTGCCCATTTCCTCCCTGCCCGTTTCCACCCTGCCAGGGGCCGCGCGGGCAGGGCTTCGGGGGGCCGCCTGGGGGTGGACCGCGCAAGGGGGGGGGATGGGCATCACGCAGGGGCGCTGCTACAACTGCGGCAAGGACGGCCACTGGGCGCGCGACTGCCCACTGCACCCCTTCTCCCTCCTCCGCCCTTCCCCCCTCCGTACTGTCCCCTTTCCTTAACCCATCCCTCGCTCCCTTCCCCTCCTTCCCCATCCTCTCTCTGCCCCCCTTCCCTTCCTCCTCTACCCCATCAGGGGCCGCGCGGGCAGGGCTTTGGGGGTCCGCCTGGGGGGGGTCCGCGCATGGGGGGGGGGATGGGCGTCACGCAGGGGCGCTGCTACAACTGCGGCAAGGACGGCCACTGGGCGCGCGACTGCCGCAACGGCGATTGGGGTGGCAAGTGCTACAGATGTGGCGAGCGCGGACATATTGAGAGGGACTGCAGGAACAGCCCGGCTCAGAGGTGCGCTGGGTGTGTGTTGGGCTGGGTGTCTCAGCTGATAGAGCTGTGAGGGACTGCTGCAATGGTGACTGGGGCAGCAAGTGCTACTGGTGCGGCGAGCGCGGGCACATTGAGAGGGACTGCAGGAACAGCCCGGCTCAGAGGTGAGAGTTTTGACATGTCTCAGAGCAGGGTTTGGGAGAGAAATAAAGAGGTGAATGGGGCATTCTGCGGCAAGGACGGCCACTGGGCGCCCGACTGCCACAACGGTGACTGGGGCGGCAAGTGCTACCGGTGTGGTGAGCGCGGACACATCGAGAGGGACTGCCGGAACAGCCCGGCTCAGAGGTGCGTTGACTTTGAATCAAGGTTGCGAGAAACTGTCGCAACGGCGATTGCGGCAATTGCTACAGATGTGGCGAGCGTGGGCATATCGAGAGGGACTGCCGGAACAGCCCGGCTCAGAGATGCGTGTTCTGTATATATTTCCTGTTAAAGTTGTCAGCACCTTTTCAAGGGTGATTGGGGCGGCAAATGCTGCCGGTGTAGGGTGCCCAGGCACATCGAAAGGGAGTGCAGGAACATTTTTGTCGGGGAGGTGAGTTTTTCCTCCTCCCTGCCTTTGACTGGTTCCACCTCTTAGTATGTCTACCCTGTGATTCTCTTGGATTACGCTCTGTTGAACCTGGTGCAGGTATTGGTCTGTTTGAGAATTCTCAAAAGCACACTTTGAATTGCTTTCTGTTCTGTGAACCCGATGCAGGTATCGGTCTCGCAGCCGCAGCCGCTCACGCAGGTATCACGCTTTTCATCTATTGCTCGCTCTATGTTTTTTTTTCATATATGGTTTCGTTTTTTCCCAAACCTACTGCTTGTTCCCAAACCTAGTGCTTGTTCCCAAACCTACTGCTTGTTCCCCTGGATCTCCTTGAAGCACGATTGGCCTTTTCGCTCGGATGCATCATTTCTCGCTTGTGCAATGTATTTATATTCCCGTCCCTGCTGTCTCCCTCCTGTAAACAATATCTTCGTGTTTGTTTTTTATCCTTATCTTTGCTCCTCCAACCAGCCCTCGTCGCGGGCGTGACCGGCGCAGCCGCAGCAACAGCAAGGACAGGGACGAGCGCAGCAAGAGCCGCAGCCGGAGCAGGAGCCGCAGCCGTAGCCGCAGCAACGACCGCGCAAAGGACCGCAGCAGGAGCAGGAGCAACGAGCGCGGCAAGGATCGGGAGAATGGCAAGAAGGCCGGAAGCCGCAGCCCCTCGCGCAGCCGCAGCCGCAGCAGGAGCACGAGCAAGGAGAGGAGGAACAGCCGGAGCCCTAGTGCTGAGAAGGAAGAGAAGAGCCCGAGGCGGAGCAGGAGTGCGAGTAAGGAGAGGAGCAAGAGCAGGAGTAAGAGCCCTGCCAGGAGGAGTGCTAGCCCCGTCAGGAGTGCTAGCCCTGCCAAGAGAAGTGCTAGTCCTCGTGATGGTGGTTCGCCTAAGAGGTCTCCGATGCAGGATGCAGATGGGGAAAGGAGCCCTGAGAGGAAGGGAGATGATGCAGGAAAGGATGGGGATGAGTAGATTCGGGTATGCACTGGGTGATTTCGTTCACTGGGATGGTGCTGGTTTGGTTTTATACTCTGGAACTTATGCTTGGGAACCTACATGCTGTTGCAACTTGTCTACATTTAGTTCTTTGACTTCTGTAACTAGAGAGATGGACTGCTTCGAATCGAGTGCGTACTTTTGGCGCCGCCTTCTTGACCTCTCGGCGGCCCCCGATGGGACCAGCACGAGGTTAGGGAGGTTGTGTGGTTCGGCTTTCAGCCGTCACTGTGGTGTGGTCAAGGAGGTGCGGAGATTGCAGATTTCAATCTGCGATGATGTGAGGAAACGTTTCTTCGCATAATCAGAGTGGAGCTCGTGCGCATTTCGCACAGTTTCGAGCAAGCATGTCTGGGAGCCAGGGTACAGGATGTAATCTTGTTTCGTTTCCCACGGTGTCAGAGTGACACTGCTACAGCTTGTCAGACGAACTCCCCACACAACCATTTTCCCGCCACATGTGCTTGCTGAAACCGGCTCGACGATTCTTGGTTCTTAAATTTGCGTTTCTGTGATTGGATCCGAACCAGGAGTCAGGCTCCCAGACATTCGAAGCCTGGTGGTGGGGAAGACAGAACCTACGCTTCTTCCGCTAGCTTCGTGTAGGTCCCAGACCGGGTGGGCCCTGGAACATCACACAGTCAAACGCTGGCTGGGCGCGGCTCCGTGCGGGCTGGGCGCGCCTTCATCTGTCCTCTAAAACCCGACTAAACCAGAGGAGACCGATGCGAAACACGCCAGACCCCTTTGCCTTTCTCCCCTCAGCTTTTCTCCCTCTCCCTTACCTCACCCATTGACTCTCCCTCTCCCACAGCCTCGCGATTGATCATCCAAGGGACCATAGCTTCAGTGGTTTCATCTGGTTAGATATAGAGAGGTTTAGAAAGATTGTAAGGGAAACCAGGCTATTGTGCCAACCCCAAAGCAAGTTCCCTCCACGTGCCTATAGGCTGCTGTCGTATCAGTGTTTTGTCAGACAATGGCAGGATGACCGACCAAGCCAGGGATGAATCGCGCTGGTCTTTTCAGAAATCCTGCTGTACTTCTGCAGAGTCCTTGGTCATCCAGTGTCAGTTCTGGCTATAGCTAATCTGCTCGTTCGCGTGTGTCTGCGTAATGCCTGCACGATTGCAGGGGATACATCAGTAAGGTTCTTTCTGGTGGGGTGATCCGTTTGTCCTCCTCGTGTTCCGTCAGTCGTCGTGTCGTTGCGTCAAATCATCCAGGCATGGTCGAGTTCGAATCGTGCTCTGTCGCTAGTATTTGGTCAAGGGTGCTTCCAAGCATCAGCATCTAAAGACGGATATAGTCTTCTCTTGCGCATGAGCTCCGTGCCTAATGTACATAACGCAACGCGGTTGCGGCTACCGACGTTATCGACGTTAGGGTTGTTGTGAACCTTGCTGATTCAGTCTACACTCCAAGCTTGCACGGGAAAAATTGAAAGGTGATTGCCTCTATTCATCCATAGAGACTCTAAGAGAGACTAACATTGGCTGTGCATTCCACCTGTAGCTCAGAGCACAGAACAGTACATTTCTCGACTTTTTTTTGCGTTTAGTTTACTTTATATTTGCGAGAAATCAAGAAAGTTTTCAATGAGGGGTTTGGTGCGCAGCGGTCTTTGGAGCACCGCCTTTGTCATCTCCTTCACATCCGTCCTCTCGCTATTATCAAATTCGCTCCAAAGTAGCGAGATCGGTTACGAGATCCCGGATACCGCCACGCTCGACGTCAATCCGATAGTGAGTCCTTCGTTACAAGATGTGAGACTTCAGGCGCGACCGGAGGGCTTGCAACGCAGTAGCGTGTCAGCTTCAAGCGGGGATGCTTTTCTGCGATCGGATCTGCGTTCAGCAAGCAATGTGCGGACGCAGGAGGAGTTTTCACAGCAGTTTACTTCTGAAAACTCCCAGGATCCAAAGCCGCGAATCACAGGAAAATCTGAAGATCCGCAGCCGTTGATTTCTGGGAATGCGCAAGATCCAACGCAGAGGCTGCTTCATGGGATCGATGTGGTCGAGATGGAGGCTGAGGATGATGAGACAACCATAAAGAGGGAACCCATGGAGGATGGAACCAGGAAAGAGGTAGCATCTGACCGGAGGTCCCTATCATCAGCTTCGTCTTTATCCGGAAACACGAATCTCCGGGAGGGGAACGTGAATGTTCTACAATCGAATGTTCCAGTGGCGGAGAATCTGGTGTCCGACAGGAGAATATGCGGAGAGGGGCCGTTGAAGGTGTATGTGTATGATCTGCATCAGAAGTTCAACTTCGGGCTGTTTCGACATAAGGAGCTGGAGAGCCTGTCTTTTAGCGCGGATGAGGCTCCTCAGCTGCGGTATCAGAGGAAGGCGAACGGAGGGGTGTCCGGACGAGGCTTCGAACACAGCGGCGAATATTTCATCGTTTATAACCTACTGGTGAGAATACACTGTGATTTGTTCCCCCGCCCTTCCCCTTCCCCCTCCCCCCTCTCCCAACCTTCTTCCCCGCCCCCCTTATGTTCGAACACAGCGGCGAATATTTCATCGTCTACAACCTTCTGGTGAGTGTACACTGCGGCATTCTTCTGCCCTCCGCTTCCGCCTTCTCCCCCTCACCCCCTCCACCGTTTCCCCTGGCTTCGAACACAGCGGCGAGTTCTCCATCGTTTACAACCTACTGTTGAGTATACACTGAGGTGACTTTTGAGTCGACTCAATGTGGCTTCGAACACAGCGGCGGATGTTGCATCGTCTACAACCTACTGGTGAGAATACACTGAGGTTTTCTTCCGCCCTCCCCTTCCGCCTTCTCCCCCACACACCCTCCACCGTTTCCCCTGGCTTCGAACACAGCGGCGAATATTTCATCGTCTACAACCTACTGGTGAGCATGCACTGTGATTTGTTCCCGCGCCCTTCCCCCCCTTGCCCCACTCCCCCCACACCTTCTCCCCTTCTCCCCGTATGTTCGAACATCGCAGCGAGTTCTTCATCGTTTATAACCTACTGGTGAGAATGCACTCCCGTGTTCTTTCCCCTCGCTGCACTCTCCTCCCTCCCCCCCACTCCACACCTCCTCCCCTGCTTCCCCTGCGTTCGAACACAGTGGCAAATTCTTCATCGTTTATAACCTACTGGTGAGCATACACCGTGATTTGTTCCCCCGCCCTTCTATTCCCCCGCCCTCCCCCCCCTTCCACACACCTTCCCTAGCGCTCCCCCTGCGTTCGAACACAGCGGCGAGTTCTCCTCCCTCCCCCCCACTCCACACCTCCTCCCCTGCTTCCCCTGCGTTCGAACACCGCGGCCTTATAAGAGTGACGGATCCCGCTGCAGCGGATGATTTCCTCCCCCCTGCCAACCCCACATGCGCGCCCTGTGCTTCCCCGTGCCTCCGCCTGTTCAGGCGAACAATCACAGCGACAGCAGCAGCAGCAACGGCGACATTATAAGAGTAACGGATCCCGCTGCAGCGGACGTGTTCTTTCCCCCTGCTAACCCCACATGTGCGCCTTGTGCTTCCCCGTTGCCTCCCTGTGCTTTCCTGCGCTTCCCCTCTTCCTCCCCGCGCATCTTCCTGAGCAGGCGAACAACCACAGCGACAGCAGCAGGAGCAACGGCGACATTATAAGAGTAACGGATCCCGCTGCAGCGGATGTGTTCTTCGTGCCCTTCCTCGCTTCGCTCAGCTTCAACATCTTCACCACCAATGGCATGCGAGGGGCGCTCGCAGAAAAGGACAAGATTCTCCAGGTGCGTTGGGGAAGGTTCGCTAGGTGTGTTCGGCTGGACTCAGTATCCCCCTGCGGCTGTATTCGATTCCCTCAGTCTCAGCTTCAATATCTTCACCACCAATGGCATGCGAGGGGCGCTCGCAGAAAAGGACAAAATTCTCCAGGGAAGCTGGGCTGAGCACGAATCTCCAGGTGGGCTGGGCTCAACTCGCCCCAGTCTTGAGTTGAGTCAAAAGTAATCCCAGTCTTGACTATTGTCTGTCTGCTGGCACGGGGTTTCTCGGCTTCTTCGTGCCCTTCCTGGCGTCGCTCAGCTTCAACATCTTCACCACCAATGGCATGCGAGGGGCACTGGCGGAAAAGGACAAGGGGGATCTCCGTGGTGGCAGTGGTCGGGCGGGCGGCAGGGACCACATCATCGTCCCCATGCTTCAGGAAGCCCAACGCTGCTGCTGCTGTCATACACACACACAGTACATCCCCATCTCACCGTCACTCCTCTCTTGGTGCTCTGCTCTTCTTCCCTCACAAGAAGAGCTATGGGGCGTGCTGAAGGAGTCCCCCTGGTGGCAGCGGTCAGGAGGCAGGGACCACATCATCCCCATGCTGCAGCCCAACGCCCTTCGCCACCGCTGTCATACACGTCCCCATATGACTGTCTAACATCTGCTCTTCTTCCCTCACTACACAGGAGGAGCTGTGGGGCGTGCTGAAGGAATCCCCCTGGTGGCAGCGGTCAGGAGGCAGGGATCACATCATGCCATGCTGCAGCCCAACGCCCAACGCAACCCAACGTTAGCATACATCCCTGTCTTACTTTTCCTGCTGTGTTGTTGTCTGTGTGGGTTTGACAGGAGGAGCTGTGGAGCGTGTTAAAGGTGTCGCCCTGGTGGCAGCGGTCAGGAGGCAGGGATCACATCATCCCCATGCTGCAGCCCAACGCCCTTCGCCACATTCGCCAGCGTCTCGCCCCAGCCATGTTCCTGCTGCTCGACTTTGGCCGGTCAGTCCCCTTAGACTTCTTGGTCTAGTCAGGAGTTACTTTGAGTCTGCGTCTTTGAGCTGCCACATTCGCCAGCACCTCGCCCCGCCCCAGCCATGTTCCTCCTGCTCGACTTCGGCCGGTCAGTCCCCTCCCTTAGATGACTTGGTCTGAGTCATACGTCACTCCGAGTCTGCACTCTTGTGGCGCCATATTCACCAGCGCCTCGCCCCGCCCCAGCCATGTTCCTGCTGCTCGACTTTGGCCAGTGCGTTTGACTTTATTGGTCTGCTCTGTTGACTGTGAGTCATATGTCACTCTGAGTCTGCATGCTTGTGGCGCCATATTCACCAGCGCCTCGCCCCGCCCTGCCCATGCTCCTGCTGCTGGTCTTCGGCCGGTACGTTAATTTGATCGCTGTTTTGAAATTTTAACCATAAGTAGTCTTGATTGGGTCTGCACTCTTGTGGCGCCGAATTCACCAGCGCCTCGCCCTGGCCATGCTCCTGCTGCTCGTCTTCGGCCGGTACGTACCAGGTTGTGGCACGCCTGAGTAAGGACAATAGTCGTTCCATACAAGCACATGGTGCCATACAAGCACATGGTGCCATACAACCACATAGCACCGCCTTACACAGAGTTTGGAACCCTCTTGCCTTTCTTCCCTTGGTTCTGTTCTGTCCACCACCTACCAGATACGCTCAAGGTGTAGCCCGTTTGAGCAAGGACATAGTGGTCCCGTACAACCACATGGCGCCGCCTTACACAGAGCCTGAAACCCCCTCTCCTTGCCTCTTGCCTTCCTGCTCCCCACACACCAGGTATGCCCAAGGCGTGGCCCGTTTGAGCAAGGACATAGTGGTCCCATACAACCACATAGCGCCGCCTTACACTGAGCCGCCGAGCTACGGGGAGGCGCAGGGGCCGTGGGAGGCACGAACGACGCTGCTGTTCTTCCAAGGGACCATCATGCGGAAGGATGTGAGTGACAGGGGAGGGTGGGTGTGAAATGGGGGTGTGTGGATGGGAAAAGGGAGTGGCATAGGGAGAGCCGGCTAGCTACGGGGAGGCGCAGGGGCCGTGGGAGGCACGAACGATGCTGCTGTTCTTCCAAGGGACCATCATGTGGAAGGATGTCAGCGTGACATGGGGGTGAGAGAGTGGGCAATTTGAAAGAGTGAATGCTGATGACTTAGGGAGTTTGCGCAGGGAGAGCCGGCGAGCTATGGGGAGGCGCAGGGGCCCTGGGAGGCACAAACCACGCTGCTGTTCTTCCAAGGGACGATTATGAGGAAGGATGTGAGTGGAGGGGTTCAGAGGGAGCATGTCATATGGGGGGGTATTGATGGGGCATAGGAAGAGACTGCGAGCTATGGGGAGGCGCAGGGGCCCTGGGAGACCAGAGCCACGCTGCTGTTCTTCCAAGGGACCATCATGCGGAAGGATGTGAGTGGCATGGGAGGATGGTTGGGTGGGAGTGTAACTGATTGCAGAATCACAAGAGTTTGTCCTTGGCATGATAAGGAACATTGGGTGAAAATGGGTCACATTGGGTGAAAATGGGTCACATTGGGTGAAAATGGGTCACATTGGGTGAAAATGGGTCACATTGGGTGAAAATGGGTCACATTGGGTGAAAATGGGTCACATTGGGTGAAAATGGGTCACATTGGGTGAAAATGGGTCACATTGGGTGAAAATGGGTCACATTGGGTGAAAATGGGTCAACAATGGATAACATCACTTCGTGCATTAAGTTTGACATCCTTATCCTCCTTGGTTGTCTCACCTGCTTTCATGTTTGGGAATGGCAATGGATCATGGCATGACATGGTGTGCTGTGGATTCTCATGGCATGGCATGGTGGTATGCTACGGCATGACATGGCATGTGCTGCTTTTGTTTTCACGGCATGGCACGGTGTGTTGCATTTCTTCCTGGCATGGCATGGCATGGCACAAGCAGGAAGGGTACATTCGCAAGCTCATCTTTGACATGTATCACAAGGAGCCCGATGTCCGATTCGTGGAGAGCAAGATCACCGGGCCACAAGATATTATCTCGGTATGGCCTCTGTATGGTGTGGTACAGTGCGGTACAGAACGGTGCGGTGTAGTATGGTGTGTTATGCTAGGTTGTAAGCTTCGACCAGGAGGAGCAAGCTCATCTTTGCCATGTACCACAAGGAGCCGGATGTGAGATTCGTGGAGAGCAAGATCACCGGGCCGCAAGACATCATCTCGGTATGGCTGCTGTATGGTGTGGTACAGTGCGGTACAGTGTGGTACCGTGCGGTTCAGTGAGGTACGGTACGGTACGGCATGTTATGTTATGGGGCTCGATCAGGAAGGGGAAGCTCATCTTTGACATGTATCACAAGGAGCCGGATGTGAGGTTCGTGGAGAGCAAGATCACCGGGCCTCAAGACATTATCTCGGTGGGTGAAATATACGGTATGGTACGTCGTGGTATGATGCGGTACGGTGTGGTTTTGTACAGTAGGGTACAGTACAGTCTGGTATGGTACGGTTCTTGACCAGGAGGAGCAAGCTCATCTTTGACATGTATCACAAGGAGCCGGATGTGAAATTCGTGGAGAGCAATATCACTGGCCCTCAAGACATCATCTCGGTGGGTGAAATATATGGTATGGTATGGTACGGTGCGGTGTGATACAGTGTGGTGTGGTTCTGTACAGTATGCTATGCTATGGGGCTCGTCTGAGGAGCAAGCTCATCTTTGACATGTATCACAAGGAGCCGGATGTGAGGTTCGTGGAGAGCAAGATCACCGGCCCGCAAGACATCATCTCGGTACGGTGCCGTGCGGTACGGTACAGAACAGTGTGTTACGGTACAGTGCCTCTTCGTCCGCCCGCCTGTTTGAGCCCATCGCCAGCCACTGCGTGCCCGTGCTCACTCCCTCCCCTCCTTGTCCTTCCCTCCACTGCGTTCCTCCTTCCTCCCCTCTCTCAACCCTCACAGGCAGCAGAGGGGCTGCGGAATTCGCGCTTCTGTCTGAACGCGGCGGGAGTCACCCCTTCGTCCGCCCGCCTCTTTGACGCCATCGCCAGCCAATGTGTGCCGATGGTCACTCCCTCTCTCCCTCCTTCCCTCTCCCTTCCCACCCAACAGGCAGCAGAAGGGCTGAGGAATTCGCGCTTCTGCCTGAACGCGGCAGGAGACACCCCTTCATCCGCCCGACTCTTTGACGCCATCACCAGCCACTGCGTGCCCGTTGTGATCAGCAACAAGATCGAGCTGCCTTTTGAAACATCAATAGACTACTCCGACTTCACGCTGTTTGTCTCCCATGAGGTGAGCCATCTCTCTATGTGACTTGGGAATGTCTCTCTAAAGGTGAGAGTCCCATCGCCAGCCACTCACTGCGTGCCAGTGGTCATCAGCAACAAAATCGAGTTGCCTTTTGAAACATGAATAGATTACTCCTACTTCACTGTCTTTGTCTCCCACGAGGTGAGTCTCTTGCCTCAGACCTAGCTGTTTTCTGAGTGAGACATCTTGTGTAGAGGTGACAAAGGAGAGTCCCATCACCAGCCGCTGCGTGCCCGTTGTGATCAGCAACAAAATCGAGCTGCCTTTTGAAACATGAATAGATTACTCCGACTTCACTGTCTTTGTCTCCCACGAGGTGAGTGCCTCAGACCTAGCTGTTTTCTGAGTGAGACATCTCGTGTAGAGGTGACAGAGGAGAGTCCCATCACCAGCCGCTGCGTGCCCGTTGTGATCAGCAACAAAATCGAGCTGCCTTTTGAAACATTAATAGACTACTCCGACTTCACTGTCTTCGTCTCCCATGAGGTGAGCTCTCTCTCTCTCTCTCTCTCTCTCTCTCTCTCTCTCTCTCTCTCTCTCTCTCTCTCTCTCTCTCTCTCTCTCTCTCTCTATGGGACTAGGGTTTAGGGTTTTGGGTACTCTCTGGAGTCCAGAGGAGAGTCCCATCACCAGCCACTCACTGTGTGCCTGTGGTCATCAGCAACAAGATCGAGCTGCCTTTTGAGACCTCGATTGACTACTCCGACTTCACGCTCTTCGTCTCTCATGAGGTGAGGTCTCTCTATGTGACTTGGGGGGTATCTCTTGAGAAATGAGTGTCACTACCAGCCACTGCGTGCCGGTGGTCATCAGCAACAAGATCGAGCTGCCTTTCGAGACATCGATAGACTACTCCCACTTCACTCTCTTCGTCTCCCATGAGGTGAGTCTTCTGCATGTGTCTAGAGGAGAGTGCCATTGGGTGGCATTGCCTGTCCCATCACCAGCCACTCACTGCGTGCCGGTGGTCATCAGCAACAGGATCAAGCTGCCCTTTGAGACGTCTATAGACTACTCCCACTTCACTCTCTTTGTCTCCCATGAGGTGAGCTCTCTATGTGAATTGGGAGTGTCTCTAGAGGAGAGCCCCATCGGTGAGCCCCATCAGTGAGCCCCATCAGTGAGCCCCATCAGTGAGCCCCATCAGTGAGCCCCATCGGTGAGCCCCATCAGTGAGCCCCATCAGTGAGCTCCATCAGTGAGCCCCATCAGTGAGCCCTATTACCAGCCACTGCATGCCGGTGGTCATCAGCAACAAGATTCAGCTGCCCTTCGAAACTTCGATCGATTGCTTGGATTTCACGCTGTTCGTCTCTCATAAGGTGAGTCTCTCTTTGTGACTTGGGAATGTCCCTCTTTACCTGTTGCACACATTCCATGGGCTAGCCCTTCCCCTGATACTTACCTCCGTGCCCCTTCACTCCCTTTCTCCGCCTACCTCCCCCCTCCCCCCACTTCCTCAGGATGCCCTGCGCCAGGGCTACCTGCTGCGCCTGCTGCACACATTCAATGAGCCATCTTCCCCTGTTATCTTTCCCCCTCTCCCCCCGCCCTTAACTTACCTCCCCCAGGACGCCCTGCGCCAGGGCTACCTGCTGCGCCTGCTGCGCACATTCCCCAGGGAGAGGTGGCTGCAGATGTGGCAGACACTGCAGCAAGTGAAGCACCACTTTGAATTCCAGGTGTGTTTTCAAGCGACCCTTGGATCGCGTGAAGGCTTCTAATTCTCCCTCTGGTGTGTTTCGGTAGGCTGGTAGGCTGGTATCCCTCTGTCTGGTGGGCGTGTTTGCTCATTCCCCAGGGAGCAGTGGCTGCGCATGTGGCAGAACCTGCAGCGCGTGAAGCACCACTTTGAGTTCCAGGTGGGGTTTTGAGTGGAGGCTATCCTGTGTGTGCTGGAAGGCTGGGGAGTTGGTAAGCTGGGAGGCTGGTTTCCCTCCAGTGGGATTGCTTGCTCATTCCCCAGGGAGAGGTGGCTGCGCATGTGGCAGAGCCTGCAGCACGTGAAGCACCACTTTGCGTTCCAGGTGGGTAGGCTGGTAGGCTACAACCCTCCTCTCCTCTCCCGTGCATCGAGGTGTATTTTGAGGCGCCTCAAAATACACCTCAAAATACACCTCAGTGCACACGAGGTCCAGGTGGTTAGGCTGGTAGGCGGTAGGCTATGACCCTCCTCTCCCTTCTCTCCTCTCCCCTCTTTCCTCATTATTCCCATCACAACCAGGTGACGCACTCAGCATGGTACAGAGGCTCAGCCCTCACCCTGTTCCCATTATCCAAAAAGCGAGTTTCCCAACCCTTCTCTCTTCCCCCCCTTCCCCCCTTCCCCTCCTTCCCCTCCTTCCCCCCTTTCCCCCCCTTCCCCTCCTTCTCCCCCTCCCCCTCCCCCTCATACCACAGTACCCATCGCAACCAGGTGACGCGGTCAGCATGGTACATAGCTCAACCCTTCCCATTATTCGACACACGCGTTTCCCAACCCTTTGCTCTTCCCTCCTCCCCCCCCTCCCCCTCATACCACAGTACCCATCGCAACCAGGTGACGCGGTCAGCATGGTGTGGAGGGAAATCCGCAAGAAGCTTCCTCGCGTGCGGCTGGCAATCCACCGGGGGAAGCGGCTAGTGGTGCGTGATTGGACCAATGTGTGACATTTCTGGGGAAATCCCCCTTATGATTCGGGAAAATCGAAAAATCGTAGAATGTGTAGTGTAGAAATACGGTACATGTTTTGGAGAAAGTGAGGTGGCAAGTTGTGTTGTATGCATGTCTGGACAGGCAAAACTCGAGCTAGGCTAGCATGGATTAGGAATGTATCCTAGCATTGTCACTAATCCCTACTGGAATGCGTATGGTGGTATGAACTACACCGTAACACCAAGTGGGTGGTTATAAATGTAACAGACTGCCATGGGGGGCGTGCATTGCAGTCCAGTCCAGACCTGGAAGCTGCACTGCTCACAAACGCAAGAACTCTATTCCCTGAGTTGCATGTTACTACCGTATTCACATTCCGATGCTGTGCTACCGTATCCTGGTTTGGCTTTATCATCCATGCATACAGTATTCTAGTTTGATGCACAATCAAGGCTCAGTTGAGCTGGAAGGGACTGCATAACATCACTAGAGAATCCCATATGGGACGCAGTGTGGTCACTGGTCAGCCGTTGATTATGAGTGCCATGTTTTTATGGATGGCCAGAAAGGTAACAAAGAAAGTGATGGATCGAGCCAAACCTAAAATATTGGCTAACACCTTCCAGCTCTTCAAAATCGCGCCAGCTAGGGGTCGAACCTAGGACTTTTCGCTTAGGAAGCGAACACTCTATCCACTGAGTTACAGGCGCACGTCTGAATCGAATGCGTTAAACCTATAAAATGTTTTGAACTTCTGGGTGGTGAAGTGGTGAACCCTCATCACCCGGGGAACAAACTGTCCAACAGGCGCAACAGTTCATCAACATAAACCCTCAGTTGCCAGTGTATAGAATTTTTAGTTTTGACACGAAAAAGGAATGACCAACTACAGTACCAGTATGGACATCAATGCGTTAGTCACAAGGCAAGACTCCCTTGTCTGTCTTGAAACGCCTTGCGGGATAAGCCACTACCCGACCACTGGTCAATAAAAAAGACTTTCGAGTAAAACTTCAAGGTGACGTTGAATTTGCTCGAAGTGTTAGTCACCAAGGCTCCCTCCCTTGTCTGTATGGAGACGCCTTGCAGGATAAGCCACGACCAGACCACCTGTCTTAGGTCAACTCAAAAGTGACATCTGAGTCAACTCCAAGGTGACTTGGAATCGTCTCAAGCGTTAGTCACCACCAAGGCTCCCTTGTCTGTATGGAGACGCCTTGCGGGATAAGCCGCTGCCAGACCCCTTCTCACTCCCTCTCTCACTCCCCTTCTCCCCTGCAGCTGCCTCGCCAGGTGTCAGTCCACGAGTGGACGGGGAGCTGCCGTGAATCAAATCTTCCTTCTGCGAGATTGGAAACAAGGGGGCAAGGGGGAGGGGGGATAATTGGGGGAATGGGAAGGTTTGGTGAATGACTGGTGGAATAGCACGAAACACACATGATGGTCTGGTGAGCAAGCAGAAGCAGCAATGCAATTGCAGCATATGATTGTTAATGAATGAGACAACCATATTCTGAATGCAAACATCAAATTGCCTCGATATGTCCATTCAGGCGCCAAAAAAAATCAGGGCGGGTCCAAAATCTAACCATCCCAAGAGTCTGCACCTGATCGGGAGGCAATGGTAAAATATAACTCAACTGCTGCCTAGGGAGAACATACCAAGCCTCTGGGCAAGAAAAAGGCTGGGAGATACTTTGTCAGCAGGCTTGGCAGGACAAACCTTGTCAGTAGGCTCAGCAGGACATACCTTGTCAGCAGGTACGGCAGGTCGAGATGGTGTGGAGGCAGGCTCGGCTTTGAGTGACGCCTCCACCTTGGGCTTGACGGGCGGGCGAGCAGGGGGGGGGCGACTGCAGTGGGGAGAGGGGAAGGGAAAGGGGGAGGGAGGGGGCTTCTTGAGTATTAAGGGACGAACAGGGAGTGATGCAGCAGGCTCGGCTTTAAGTGGTGCCTCCACCTTGGGATTGACGGGTGAGCGCGCAGTGGGGGGGCGACTGGAGGGGAGAGTGGGGGGAAGGGAGACGGGGGTTTGTTAAGTAAGGGACGAACAGGGAGTGATGCAGCAGGTTCTGCTTTAAGTGATGCCTCCACCTTGGGCTTGACGGGTGGGCGAGCAGGGGGGAGGCGACTGGATGGGAGAGCAGAGAGGGGAGAGGAGAGAGGGGAGAGCAGAGAGGGGAGAACATAAGAGGGACTGGAAGGACGGTTCTGCTTTGAGTGATGTGTCCACCCTGGGCTTGACAAGCTTGTGTGCAGTGGGGGTGGGGACTGGAAGGACGGTTCTTGCCAGCCCCTGCATCCCTACCAACCCTGCATCTCTACAAGCAGCGTACTCAACCACACCCAGCATTGCACTCACCCTGAAGCCTCAGGTAGAGGTCGCTTTTTCCCCTCCCCTGTCACCGCTCCTCCCCCCCCAGCCCCGCCTGCTGCTACCTGCCCCTTAGAGGTTATTTCTCTTCCTCCTTGACTCCCACGTCCTCAAGCAGGGCACTCACGCTAACCTCACAAAGCACTCACCCTGAAGCCTCGGGTAGAGGTCGCTTCTTCCCCTGACCTTCTGAAGTGCAGGGCAAGCAAGAGTACCCCCAAAAAGAGCGCACTTCACCTCATCCCACACAGCACTCACCCTGAAGCCTCTGGTAGAGGTCGCTTCTTCCCCTCCCCTGTCACGGCCCCTCCACCCCCACCCCCTCCTGCCCCTCCTCCTGCTCCGCCTGCCCCACCTATTCCTTCTCCAGCTGCTGCTGCGCCCTTGCCTCCCCCGCTCTTCCCCTCCTCCTTCACAGTTGCTGTTGCTGGTCCTTCCAGCACGGAAGGCGCATCCCCAT